>OY293415.1:6266576-6611576 GCA_958502065.1 Chrysolina americana | reverse complement strand
ATTAAAATTAAATGAATTAAATGAATTAAAATTAAATGAATTAAATGAAATTAATGAATCAAATGAATCAAATGAATCAAATGAATCAAATGAATCAAATGAATCAAATGAATCAAATGAATCAAATGAATCAAATGAATCAAATGAATCAAATGAATCAAATGAATCAAATGAATCAAATGAATCAAATGAATCAAATGAATCAAATGAATCAAATGAATCAAATGAATCAAATGAATCAAATGAATCAAATGAATCAAATGAATCAAATGAATCAAATGAATCAAATGAATCAAATGAATCAAATGAATCAAATGAATCAAATGAATCAAATGAATCAAATGAATTAAATAAATTAAACAAATTAAATAAATAAATTAAATAATTCGTATCATCCGCATATATAGCCATTTTCGTTCTCTCGCACATAGGAAAATCATAAGTATGTAGGGAATGCAAGGGTGGAGATAGGCTAGACCCCTGTGGAACACCTGCTTCGATTGCATACGCTGCGGACCTTGTGTTGTTCACCCTCACCGCAAAAGTTCTTTGACCAGGTAAGAATTCATAAGTCTCACCATATATAAAGGCATGTTTGCTTGTAGCAATTTGCAGATAAGATCTTCCACCCACACCGAGTCGAAGGCTTTTTGTATGTCAAGAAGGACCATGACTGTATTCATCCCTAGATGAGCTACCTCTTTCACATCGTGAACAACTCGGACGATCTGTGAGGTCGTGCTATGACCAGCCCAAAATCCGAATTGCTCAGCGGGGATCATTTTGAGTTTCTCCTCGAGGGATATCAACCATTTCAGAAGTATCTTCTCCACTGCCTTGGCAGCGACGCTCAGGAGTGATATCGGGCGGTAACTATCGAGTTGATGACCATCCTTGCCCGGCTTCAGAATAGGTATCACCAGTGCCTTCTTGAGGCAATCTGGGTACCACTGCCACTTGATGATGGCGTTGATGATGTGCAAGAATTGCACCAGGGACTTTCTCGACAGGTTCTTGAGCAGAATGGCGTCTAAGCCATCCAGCCCAGGCGCCTTATTCGTCGGAAGTCGTTCAATGACTTCCGTCAGTTCCTCATAGGTTGCCATTAATTTGGCAAACCTATTAGGACTGATAGGGGTGGCCATAGTTTGTCTAAAGTCTTCAGTTATCTTAAACTGTATGGCCGTCGCTAACGTCCGGCGCCCTCTCGTGGACATTGGCGAAGTGCTCAACGAATAGCTCCGCCTTCTGAGGGTCTGTCACTGCACGTTCGTTACCCCTGACCATGGGTGGGACGGGTTCGAAACGCCTAGATATGCGCTTCGTCATCCGCCACAGTGAGTTGTCCCGAATTTCCAGCTTCTACAGTTTGTTCTTCCCCTGAGTATCGTTATGGTCGTTGATCAGTTCCTAAATCTCTCTATCCAGCCATTGCTATACCATCTAAGCCATCCGGCCTCACGTTAAAATATGTTGATGTTTTTAAGTTTCTTTAATCTCAATAGAGAGAATTCCAGCATTCTGTAATCAAATTTCATTTCAGAATTAGCAAATTCTGTGATGATCGTGGAAAAAATATTTGAGCCTTGAAAAAATTTTACAAATTGCGTCTCAAATAGCTAATATATTTTTATATTCACATATTCTCGGCAGAATTCAATTGAAAATCAATTCAAGTTCTAGACGCGGTTCAACCTGATTTATATATATGGTACTTACTTTCTGTAGCCCGCAGTATGCCTAGACCGCTGTGAATCCCAGCAAGGGGGACAAGAGGAGACGTGTATTATATAGCAAATCTCCTTAATATAACGTTGTGAAGCCTTATATACTGTCATTTCGTAGTGTAGCCCTTGATAGCCCTTGAATATTTTGAAGCTGAGAACTGGACTTTGTGTAGCCTCGCGATGTTACCGTTGATAAATGAGTCATTTGATTAGTTCAGTTTCATTATTACGATTAGTATTACGTAGTGTATGCTTCGGAAGTTGATTTCAGCGTAGTGAGGCCCGATTCCCACCATGTATTTAGATGCGCGTTAGTTCCCCTATAACTTCTGAAAGCAGCTACGTATCAAATTAAAGTTTTGCATACTCACCGAATTTCGCGAAGGAGAATGTGGTGAGATATTTCTCTACTTTCTCGGATATTTCCACGGTTTTTATTTAATTTGTTTTCTTTGGACATAATTTTTAGTGCTGTTATATTAATCTTGGAAAATATTCTTATTATTCATCTAGTATGTTTTTGGAAGTAAGGAATCTGATTATTTCCCAACTAGCTGTTATGTCTCATTCCATAGATTAAGGGTGCATGAAATGGGTGTGCGAAATTTGAATAAAAAAAAACTAAGCAATATTTTGTTTCCAATATTTTCATATTTTTGTGCTAAAAGAATCACATTTTTTTCCATTCCATTCCAGGAATGATACCAAGTAGATAAAGCTAAAAGAGGCAGTTTTGATTCTATTAGTTGCGGTTTTTCATTTACTAACGTATATAATCTGAGATAAAGCTTATACAGGGTGTTCCGGAATTCAACGGACAAACTCGTATGAGAGGTTCCTCGTTTGAAACAATAATAAATCACATAGAGAACCAATTAATGTCCTAAAGTGAGTAAGTAGTCTCAGATATACAGGATATTGAAATTGAAAAATAAAAATCCTTTTTCTTTAGAAGTTAGTTCCTTAGTATGCAAGATTCCTGAATAAATTATTGAAGTCTGCTTTTGAGCAAGAGATACTTCCTTTTTTTCTATGGCCTCTTTTTTCAGTAACTTTCGTGTCGTACCTGTCAGGCAATGGTTATTTTTTTCAGATTCTTTGGTTGATTTTTTATAGAAAACGAATAAACTCTGATAGTGAAGAAGTTGAGCTGAACGGAAATGTGCATTTCGTCTCTGCTACTCAAAACCCCACTTCAAATAATTATTCAAGGATTTTGTTTTTTATGGAACTTGAAATGAATCAAGATTTTCAACAAAATTTTATTTAACTTGCCCTCTTTTCATTTACACGATTTTATTAGCTTTACTTGTAAACTACCAATGTAATAAAATCTTGGAAGGCAGTATCGAAATAAAATTTTTATGTATATGTAGTTCAGATGAAAATACTATAATTTGGTGTCTTGGAGCTGATCTGCATAATAATAATAATGTGATTAAAATACTTACCTACCTCTAGTCGCCCGAATACTCAGAAATTTGGCACACATATCAAGGACCGTTGAAAATGAAACAATTCCATAATGATAATAATGTGAATCTTAAAATTCAATTTACAAGGACCGATGACAATACAAGAATTTTTTAATAATAATGTAATAATTTTTGAATTACATTTTCAATCACTTCCAGTGAATGCGTGAAGGAATGTTTGTTTAATGATGAAGTCGACCAAATAATATGAAATTCAGCACATATATCAAGGACCGATGACAACATAATAATAATAATGATAATGAATATGACGTCAACTTGCAGATTCCATTTTCACCTACTTTTAGTCGTCAGAATACTCTGAAATTTAACACACATATCAAGGACCGAGACAATACAAAATTTTTATAATAATAATGAATTACTAACCCCAAAAATAACGTGCTAATAATATAATAATAATAAGAAAATGAAGTATTGTTCAAGAAATGAAGAACCACTGAACAAACAAGTAAAAAAATACTATTTGATAATTAACTCCATAGTTTCAAAAGGCTTGACCACTTTCTTTTACTTTTTGATAATCACAGCATTCACGAATAGCTACAATAGCAATAATAATAATCTCCAACACCTTCGTCTACCGTAGTCTCGGGTATAGAGGTCCCTGACACCAGATACAGAGCGTGTCGTGGGGCAGCTGAGACCATAATGCATTTGCTGTCAGCTTGTCCAGCTTAAGCGGTCTCACCCTATATCCACAAGCATATCGCGGCCCTACGAGTGTTGTACTACCATCTACGACACTCGTATGGTGTAGACGAGACACCGATGTTGTCTTATGCTCCGGGATATTGAGTCCGTTGCGGAGAATGAGAAGTGCCGAATCTATTGAAACTACTCCTGGCAAAACGAACATCGTCCGAAAAGAGACCTTCTTTTTCAACTCTGCAGGCTTAACCCAAACCATTCTGTTAAATGGTGGTTCTGGTGATAGGGATCCTTGGTGGAATGACGGACACACTGCTCTCAAACTTGGAAATCATACCGACTTGCCGTAATATGACAAAAATCTTAGCCGGACGAATGCAGAAGGCTGTAATTCTTCGTTTACTCCGCTTGCGCAGAGCACATGATTTTCGGACTCAATAGTCATTCACCCCACGGCGTGGGGAGTGTTTATTGGGATAAATGATCCAGCACGCCCTCCGGAAGTTTCGGGGCTCCGGTGACAGGGCCTGAATGAGAAATTCCAAACAGATAATAAGACTCTCTCATTAACACTCATATAGTGTATCCAAAAGTATAACATGTGCAGATAGAGGAATATTATTAGTTGCCGTGGCGCTTCGGGGTGACTTACTAATTTTTGGTGGTGTATTCACTTCTCAGCAGTGGAAAAGCCCGGAAAACCTACAGCACCATCCCCGGTGGTCGGTGCGCACTCCAAGCAAGCACCAGACTTCGGTATTGACATCTAGACGATTCTCATCGCCAATCGACTCCGAAAAAATTTAGAAAACTCTTCTCTAATCTAGGATTCGAACAACACGAACACCAGGCTTTTTTAAGAAGGAAGACAATTTTTGAAAATTAGTTTTTTCTTCAGTCTAGTTCATAAAAGCGTGTCTCTTTAGATTTTTTGGACTTTCATTTATATTATCTAGAAGAAAAGTTGATGATACTACTTGGCAGAACATCATCGAATAGTAATAATGAGAAATTGACCAGGTAATCCAATCCTGCACAATAGGTATATTCGCCGGCATGTCTCTAACAAAAAACAACTCTTACCCCCTACGACCGTCGAATTATATGTTAGATTCTTGGCAAAGTTCTTCACGAGAACTAATTTGCAATGCTCTCTGTACGTCACGGCTGATATTATTTTTAGATTTATATGGGAGAACGGCTACGTACCGGTTTCTTGGTTCTCGCCACTCATTAGCGAAGGCTAGTTCTCCCATCTGAATCAAAAAATAATATCAGCATTCGATAGGAGACCCTATGATGAACACTGGAGTATGTTTAGGAAACTGAGCATAACGGTCAGAGTTCTCTTGGGAGCTCGTTCAGTAACGAAAAACGAAAAATGCTCAATCTCTTTTTCTTCCATATATACCTACACCGTATGCTCATTTTGTCAGAAGACAACTTCTTCCCGACAGATACATATGCAATGCCTCACTAAATCAGCGCATACATTTGCAAGTGTTACCTGTCACCAACTATCAGAATTTTGTATTTATTCGGACAGGGGGGGGAACTACCTACAGGCAATGCGATATTTATGTTCTAGAGAGCACTCTGACTACAGCATCTACTTTTTTTGAAGCTGAATATTTCCAATCAGTATAAAAGTGGATATTATAGCTCCAAAAAATTGACAAATGTAAGCGGAGTTTCAAACCAAGAGTAAATAAATAAATGAAAACAAGTATAATTCAAGTTATGAATATAAATCGATAAACATGTTATGGGAATACCAAGAAAACTCGAAACGAATATTGTCAGTGAAGTCTATAGTATCAATAAAATAGAGACTCCATCCAGAATATCCAAAGTTAATAAAGAAAACGAATTTTGTCACAATAATGCAATTTCGCCCTCATTCTAAATTTCAGCAAAAGGGTGTGATTTATATTCATTGAAAAAATATTCTTGTTTTCATCTACTTTCATACATTCTATACCATAAGTGCCTGATATAATGTGAAAATAACTAATATCAAAATATATCAAACTAGTTTGAGAAAAAACCTGGATTACTGAAGCGATAAATGAAAGGGACAAATTATACCAGAACACCATATCGAATCTATTTGATGTTGAAAGTAGTGAAAGAATATATTGGCAACAAAAAGATAAGCGAAATTAGTATGATTATCCGAAACCTGAATAAAAAGAAATCTCCTGGCACAGATAAAATAACAGTGGAAACCTTACAAAATATCTGTGGGATAACTATCTACTTGAAATAGCTCGAAGTCATCCAAAACAAGTTTCTCCAAATTATGTATAGTAGACCACAACGATATCCGTCGGATTTGCTTTTTGTATAATCTAAAATTTTAGGCATTCGCCGAAACTATTTTCTCAGAGCAGTAACTGAGCAATACAAAAACAGAAGTTTCTTACCTTTGATTGGCCATGAATACGAGACAAGATCCAAATTGGAAAAAAATAAGATATCTTTCCAGAACAAAAACAATAGGTCAAAGAAGTTTCTCCTAAGTATCTTCAGTACTTTTCAATAAAATCCCAGATCAAATGAAAAATTTAAGAAATATACAATCTTTCGAAAAAGCTTCAAAACAATTCCTACTTAGTACAATTGATATTCATCTCCTGATCGACCCTTCGGAAGTTCTCAATTGAATTATTCGCTGCGAATGGTTCTTTTAGACAACTTATACAATTTGTACCATTTTTTATGGAACTAACATTTGTATAAATTTTAATTTGTTTTCATATTTGGAGTTTGCCTAATGTCAAGATTCAACAAGGTTCAACACAGTGTATTTCTATCGAATAGATGCATATAATACTCCGTCCAACAGATTTTTTGAGTGTTTTGGAAGCAAGTAAGGACATACCATACATATATCTCCAAAAAAAAATTGAAAAAGATGTTTACGCTCATAATTTTTACTTGATAAAGTGTTTTTATCATGTTTTAAGCCATCTGTGAATTTTTTTTACAAATCCGACATTTACCCGTATTCTCTAGGTACCTTTGCGTAAGTTATCAACAATAACCTCACCTCACCTCACTCAAACTACTCTCAACAGTCCTGTCCTAACCAAACAAACCTTGAACACGATCACCACCGGTCAGGCGGTATTGGCGGTGATATGTCTATTCTATCGTCATGGAATAAAAATTGGCACGAAAATATGAGCACCTTGTGTATCACCATAACGGAGTCGGCCCTCTGGTAGTGTATTCGGTACTAAACCCAAATCGTCAAAAATCAAGCATAATAATAATAATACTCCCTCATAAACACTCGTTGAGTGTACCCAAAGGCATAGCCTGTGCGGGTAGAGGACGGCTATTATTATTATTTGCCGTGGTGCTCCGGGGCGACTTACTGATGTTTTAGCTGATGTATACACTTTTCAGCTGTACGAAAACCCGGAAAACCTACCGCACCACCTCGGGTGGTCGGTGTGCACTCCAAGCACTAGACGAGATTGGCATCTAGACAAGTCACCATACACTTGCTTTTCAACAAGGCATGCGGTCGCCTATCGATCCGATATAAAGTAGTTGAGAACCGACTATCGCTATGCTGGAGTTTCGAACGACCTGTTCCTTAGACCGCTGATCCACCGACCATCCTAAATCCATAATCAAGTATAGGCAGGTGTCTTCTGTTTAATCCCACAGTTTTTCACCCACCCTGTTTGCTGTATGACTTTCCACCATTCTAAGTGTACCTGAAATAATTTTCGAACATATTTTCACATTCGATAAAGATGATAGAAACTGCCATTCATCCTCATTCATCGAACAACTGTTTTTCAACATATTTTCGCGCTTGAATGCATTATCTCTTTACAACATCGTTTTTGGTGAAGCAATGCTAAAGCAAAGCAGCCACCGACAATAATTTCCGAAATGGGGTGTGCGTTGACGCCTCTTTTTATCACCTTATTTCACCTCGTCTACGCTTCTGTAATCAATGTTTCAGTGATGTCCTGAAGTCTGGTTACACCCCGGTAGCCACTCAACCCGCTGAATTTAATGAAACTGGTGTGAAAATATATATTTGCCATCTCCGATTAATATAATCATTATTCTGGCAAGACTAAAGGCGGATTCAAAGGCGGATTCATGCAACGTTCATTATAATTACATTTCTCTACGACTATTGTATTCTACGTTCATTACATATTGATTTTTAATTGAAGAATAAAGATGATTCCAAGACACCGTGGATCCTAACTCATTATTCAACGGCACTCGGCCAATCACAGGTTCAGAATTTTCAGAATCCACAAATCAAAACAAATTTCTCAAGAAGGCTTTGCTTGATTGAACTTTTGTCACAGCTTGGCATCTGCGAATGTCAGATTGGCTATTTTCTTAGTTTTAACTTTGATCTGCGTGACAAGTATCTAATATAAAAATGAATAGAGCGGATTGGGAAAGCAGTGATAGTGAGGAAAACGAGATCTGTTGTACACCACCGGAGTTATTGGAAACTGCGAAAAGAGCAACTATTAACTTATTGCCGGAAGAATCAAGAAACCAATATTCGAAGGCATACGCGGAATTCATGGATTGGCGAAATTCGAACCAGGCACATTCTTTCTCAGAAAATGTCCTTCTTGCCTATTTTACGAAACTCTCAGAGAAGTATAAGTCATCAACGTTGTGGAAGATATATTCTATGTTGAGAAGCACACTCAACGTGAACAACAATATCAACATAGAGAGGTACTCAAAATTGCGTACGATGTTGAAACGAAAATCTGAAGGTTATCAGCCAAAAAAGTCAAAAACAATCGGCCCAGAAGAAGTAAACAGATGTATCAATGAAGCTCCTGATGAAATCTATCTTGCAACAAAGGTATGTCAAACAATTTTTACTTGAACGTTCCACACTCTCTTAGTTCTTGGTCGGAGTTTCTCTATTAGGTATTTCATTCACAAATTTTCGAGTGCCTGTTATAGCTCAGTTGGTAGAAGCGGTGTACATGAGGTAATTGTTTAACTAATGTAGTTATATAGGCGTGAGTTCGAATCCACCAACTCGTAGAAGTTTTTTTATATTATTTTCAATTAAGGCATTTATTCATTCATGAATGAACACCGATTATCATGTATAATTGTTATTCTACCTTATATTATTTTATAATATATACTTCTTTTCGGTAATGAAGGCAATAATTTCGATAAATACCTTTCATCATAATTTTATAAATTTTGAAGTCCGGATCAATAGTTTCTTTTTTATATTTTCAGGTTGCATTAATTATGGGTATAATGGGTGCTTGCCGTTCCATAGAAATGCACTCTATGAGTATTGAAGATATTCAAGATCTTGGATCTGCATTGATGATAACTATTCCCAAGACCAAAACAAAAATGGTAAGGAAGTTCACCGTGGCTGGAAAATTTTATCAAATTTGTAAAAAGTACATTGATATACGTGCAACAAATGTTGGGATTTCCGATTTTTTATGAATTACCAAAAAGAAAAATGTACTCTTCAGAAAATTGGAATTAATAAGTTTGCAGCAATGGGGAAACAAATAGCTACATTTTTTAAGCTTCCAAATCCCGAAATGTACACCGGCCATTGCTTCCGACGATCATCTGCAACCTTGCTTGTTGATGCAGGTGGAGACATAACAGCATTGAAAAGACATGGTGGCTGGAAGGCTGGAAGAGCACATCAGTAGCAGAAGGATATCTAGAAGATTCCATGTTTAATAAGAAAAAAACGGCAAATTCGATTCTTCAATCAATCGAACAATGTTCATCAAGTAAAAGTACCTTCACACAAAAAACATCAACTAACAATATGAATAAAAATGTCAGTGTTGATATAAATGCAACACCGACATTTAATTTCACAAATTGTGATAATATCACTATAAATTTAGTCACTAAGTATGACAAGTGAAAAACATAGGAATTCACTGACCTAATAATTATAAGTTGTTTTATTATTCAAGTTCGTTAAGTATTAAATATTTCTGTCAATTGCATTATCATATTATTAAAATCATCGAGACTGCCATTGATACTGTATTTGTTATAGTCGTAGAGAAAGTATGGTATTCTACTCACGTAAAATATATTTCATTTTATCAAATAAATCTGAAATCCAAAATGAATGAATGAATGAAGTATCTATTATTTTCATAAATAATATTTAGATTTCATTAAAACTCTGACTATCGTATAGTCGTAGAGAAAGTATAGTCTTTTACTCGCGTATAATAGCTATTATTTTCTCGGATAATCTTAATTATCAGTTACACTTGAAATTGCATATATGCATGTGTGAAAATATTTGAAAAATAATTGAAATTAGGAGGGTAATGGCCTCTCTCAACTTCCGATAAAACTCGAGAATAGTTGAAGATATAGCAATTTTGCGAACGCCAATCGACTTGAAATGATGGAAGTAGTACATTTTGGGAATTTACAGTGGATTGACCAAAATAAATACCAAAAACAGTCCCAAGACCCCTAAAAATCATGAAAAATCCTTAAATATCAGATACAATTGACATTGCATATGTGCATATGTGAAAATATTTTTAAAATGTTGAAAATAAATAGAAAATGATTGTAACCTAATTTTGAAGGGTAATAACCTGTCTCTACTCCCGTTAACTTTTCAATTCGATAACAGTTAAAGATATAGCAATTTTGCGAACGTCAATCGATTTAAAATGATGGAATTAGTTTTCTTTGAGAATTTCGAATAGATCGACAAAAACAAAATCATGAAAAGATGTAATTTATCAGTTACATTTTAAATTGCATATGCGAAAATATTTAAAAAAGGTTGAATATTTCGAAAATAAATAGAAAAATGACAAAAACAATATTTTGGAGGGTAAAGACCTTTCTCAATACCCAATGAACTTTTCAACTCGAATACGGTTGAAGATAAAGCAATTTTGCGAACGCCAATCGATTTAAAAAAAATAAAATCATTTAAACAAATACTAAATCATCAGATACACTTCTTGAAATTGCATATGAATAACACTGCATATCACCTGATAGTATTTCGATCAGTGCCCGCCATATTTATCAACTATTGAACTCACCTTGCAATTGTATGGTTCCGTTCCACATAATATTATAATAGAACCGATGAACTGAATCGACGAGAAGAGTTTCCAGTCGGTTGTGGCTCAAATCCAAGTTGAATAAGGCAAACATCTCACTCAGAAGTTCGGCTGGAAGTTCTGATATCATATTATTTCCCAAATTCAACGTATGTAGGAAAGTAAACCCGCCGAACGCTCTTTTGGAGATATTCTGCTGGATCGAATTATTGTTCAAATATAGTTCCTGCAAACAAAAAAAAAGTTCAAGGAGAATAAATCTATTATATGGCACGTGGTGGCGGGCGGGCTAAGCGTTCCATTCTTAAATAAAAATAATAATATACAAATAATAATATTTCCTCATAAACACTCATACTATTTATTGCCGTGGCGCTTCGGGGCGACATACTGATGTTTTTGATGGTGTATTCTCTTTTCAACTGTAGGAAAAGCCGGAAAACCGGGTGGTCGGTGCGCACTTCAAGCTAGCACCAGACGTCGGGATTGGCATCTGCCTAAAGAGACCCATGTACTTGAGAAAAAAATTTCTCGCGTGCCACTGGACCACCGACCACCTGCAGCTACACAAGGATAAGCCAATGCATGGGGTCTTCTTCAAGAAGATTGAAGACCTTGGCATATCCAGAAACCTGACCTTTGCATTTCTCAGGTCAAGTGGGCTGAAGACGGAAACCGAGGGATTCATAATAGCCTGCCAGGATTGTGTCTTCAACACCCTCGTCTACCGTAGTCGCGTGATGGGTATAGAGGTCCCTGACACTAGCTGCATGCAGAGCGTGTCGTGGGGCAGCTGAGACCATACTGTCAGCTTGTCCAGCTTATGCATATCCTATACCCACAGGCATAACGCGGCCCTACGAGTGTTGTACTGCCATCTACGACACTCGTACGATGTAGACGAGACACCGGTGTTGCCTTATGCTCCGGGAGATATTGAGTCCGTGGTGAAGAATGAGAAGTGCCGAATCTATTGGAACTACTCACTCCCCATCCTCAGGCAAATACAAGATAATGAGCCTCATGTAATCCTTATCGACCATCAAAGTAGGACGATTTTCGTCACTGATTTTCCAGCTCCTGGCGAATCGAACATCGTCCGAAAAGAGGAAGAAAAACGGACTTAATATCGTGATCTACTCTTTGAACTCCACAGGCTTTACCCAAACCATTCTGTCAAGATGGTGGTTCTGATATTAGTGTTTCTTGGTGGAATGATGGACACACTGCTCTAAAACTTAAAAATCATACCGGCTAGCCGTAATATGGCAGTCGGATGAATGCAGAAGACCGTAATTCTTGGTTCACTCCAGCTGCTTAGGGCACATAATTCTCGGACCCAATAGTCACTTACCCCAAGGAGGAAGTGTCGGGGCTCTGGAGACAGGGCCTGACTGGGATATTCTTATAAAAAAATATAAAAAAGTTTAGTTCGAGCCGCAGTCCAAGCTGGGATTTTTTCAATTTGATTCCACCGATTAAATTGTTAAAATCTCGTGACTTGACTGGGGTGAATGCTGCACGATTCACTGTTGCGTTCAAATCAACAGTGCTGCTCCAAAGGTGACATATGGAGCCTACCCAGGACACATAGTGGCTAATGATCTTAGCAATCGATGCCAATATATACACATGAAAAAAAAATAATAATCATAATAATAATAATGAAGTTCATTCAAAATTCATTAAAAAAAAGCATGTAGATACATCGATTTGTAAAAATGGTGAATCTACGGTAGCTCGATAGCGAAACGGTTGGATACCGGCCTTCTAAACTTCCGCTTGCATTAGGCAAGGTTCGAATCCTGGAAAAAGAGAAAAAATTTCTGAATTTCGTAGGAGTCGATTGGCAATGTAAGTTGTCTAGATGCCAATCTCGACGTTTGGTGCTTGCTTGGAGTTCGCGCCGACCACCCGGGGTGGTGCTGTAGGTTTTCCGGGTTTTTCTACAGCTGAAAAGTGAATACGCCACAAAAAATCAGTAAGTCGCTTCTGAGCGCCACGGCAAATAATAATAATAGCCATCCTCTACCCGCACAGGCTATGCCTTTGGGTAAACTCTATGAGTGTTTATGAGGGAGTATTATTATTATTATTATCAATATGAAGACTAATGTGAAAGCTTGATTGGGTAACCCATATGTTCTCCAATCTTTATGAGATACTCTGGTTTGATATTGAAGTTGTCACAACAACTAGAAAGTCTTTTGGAACCTCACCGATGGCGCTGTGTATTATATGCTTCAGCATTTATTTGAGAAATTCCTGTTTTGAACCCAACAAACTTTCATATTCAATTGATGAATGTAGCTGTTACTGCGTGGTAGGAAATTATTATGAAAAATACGAAATGAAACTTTACATGTTTTTGTACCAATGGTATTTGTACACATACAAAAACACAGGAAGTTTCAACTCGCATTTTCATTATCAATAACCACAGACTGTCGAAATACTCACCTCCAAGTCCCACAACTCCACGAATACCAGAGACGTCAAACTCATAATTCTATTGCTACTCAAGTCGATCACTCTCAACTTGTCCAACCCGAAGAACGTCAGATTATTAATATCGCTGATATAGTTCATCGACAAGTCCATAACTAGGAGATTTAGCAAATCTGCGAACGCTTTATCTTCAATCTCGTTTATTTCGTTGTCGTTCAATTGAAGGATCGCCAGATTCGTAACGTTATGAAACACAAACCTCTTGATGGTTTGAATACGATTCAACTGCAGATCTACGCACTTCAACCGTGGCATGTGCGATACCGAAAACTGATTTAAAAACCTTATTTGGTTATTGGACATCGTGATGCGTTCGATAGTGGAGGAGTTACCAAACGCAAACTTCTCTAGATGCTCTATCGACGCTAAAGATATCGACAAGTTTCTCAGATGCATCATCTCGCTGAGAATGTCAGAAGGGACGTACATGGTCTGGTGATTAGCCATGACGCTGAATTCTGGTAGGAAGGGCTGCGAACTCTTAGCTAGGGTCCACATGAAATTATCATCGGCATTCTGCCCGAATACCCAACATTCTGCCTTTGATATCTGATATTTACTCGAAAAGCAGAGACAATGGATGTTCTTGCCATCTAATACTTGCAGGTCGCAGAGGTTGCTGACTGTATCCTTGTTGTTAGGTTTTCTTGATCTCAATTCATTCAAGACCGCACCACTCGGCCAGAGGGCCATCAGAGCGAAATGAAATAATAATTTGGATATCATCCTGAAAACAAGAAAAACTCAATTAGAATTGGATTTTTTCATGATGAGATTTTTACTTATGTTGATTACATAAAAGTTGCGGAAGAAGTACAAGAAGTTGCATAGGTTCGTGAAAGTAAAATGTTATTCAAATTCAGTTCATAACGTGCGTAATAATAACCGGTAATTTAAATTAAACTTGACTATTTTATTCGAATAATTTTGTTGAATCTGAGCCAAAGTAAATATATTTTTTAGATCCTTGCAGCTGAGAACACATACTACGACCCCTTACCATAGACCTACAATAATATGGACTGGTCGTCACGTGACTTCAACACACAGCTCCTTGCAGACTGCAAAGAGAGAGAGGTCCTGTGAAGGATAGACATAAGTAAAGGCAAAAGATACAAGTTTTTAATGAGATAAATATTGCAAAAGCCTGATGAATCACAGTAGTAACTAACTTTGTGTGACATATTTTCATGATATCTTAAATATCTTTCAGAAACAAGAATTTCATAAAGCCCTTTCCTAAGGCAAATATATTTTATTTCTGTTTCAGTTTTCAGAAAGTTCAGGACTGAAACCGTAATGGATAATTAAATTTTTATTCGATATCATGAAGTTAATTACAATTGCAATATTGAAGTAAATTGGGAACTCCGGCGATTTCAATATTTGTGATCAATAACGCCTGCAAATTTCATGTCTGTTGTTTGTGGAAAATATCTTCCGAATATTTTCGAGAGATACTGAGGAAAATAGTACGTGTTATTCATCCAATTTCAGCCTGGTACTGTAAAAACGACGTTTATTCGGCGGAGTGAAAATTTAATGTATATTTATAACGTTCAAAGAAAATATTTTTTAATTTGAAAACATGTTTGTGCGTTTGTTCTAGAAAAAAAAGAGAAAATTTGATCAATCAAACAAGTCACAAATTTTATAAATTTTAAAACACCATCCGAAAACACATATTAACAATATAGGAAACCAAGTTTTTGCCTTTACTTATTCTGTCCTTTTTCAGACACTCTGATATCAATGTTCTCTTTCTAATAACTTGTCTAAATTATTATAGGTCTATGCCCCTTACAAAAAATTATATAGTGTGCTTTTCTCACTAAAAGAAATGGAAAACTGAATGAAGTTTGGAATTTTGAACAGAACAAATTGTCATTCGTACCTATATTATGTAGGAAAGCCCACGGCAAAAGTCAGATTTTTGGATAAACCAAGGTCTTCAATTTTCTTGAAGAAGATCCTATGCACAGGCTCATCTTTAAATCGTTCATAGGACTGGCCGGGGTCCGTTTTTACCCCATGACGTATATTTTTGCTCTATCTTTGCAAACGCAAATTTTTAAACATTGATCTTTCATCTAGCTGCAGTTTATAAATTATTTTGATCAGATTTTGACGTTTCTGGTATTTCTGCCAATAGCAGCGGATTATTATGGCCAATCATTCGGTTATATACTGATAATTTCACTCGCTATATGAAACTCGCATCTCATGCGATATGAGAACCATTAAAAACGGTGCTTCACTGATAATACACAGTTCGTTCCTTTTGAGCCGGTAATACCACGTCGTCATGGGCAACCACACATGCAAACAACAATGAAGGATATATCTTGTTAGTAATGATGACATTATAAATGTCAGTCTGACAGCTTTTATTCATTGAACTAAAATGAACAAGAATATACGTTTTCCTAACTTCGTTGGCTCTTGAAATTATCTCAATAAATACAACTCGTGCTCACAATACTATCGTTAATTTTGTCAGAAATCTTAAACTCGATCAAATTGCTAGCGGATTCGTGATGTTACCAAGCAATTCTTCTCTTGTTGATTTCCGACAGAATTACTATCGATAGTATTTTGAGCACTCGTGGTATTACTTCGACACTTTGAACACCAAATTTGTAGCAGAAACACTTTTTAATATGGGAATTCGAGGAAATATCAATCAGCAGCTTGTGTCGTTTTTGACGAATAGATGCTTTCAAGTGAAGCATAATATCGTACTGTCCGATATGTTCCTCGTAACTACGGGGACCCCTCAAGGTAGCGTTCTTGGACCGCTAATATTCTTACTAAGTATATGTGAATGATCTTCCCACTAATATAAGTCATGGAAAAAATATCTCTATGCAGATGACACGTCTATCATCCTACCAAGCCAAACATCTGACGATATGAAACAATTTGTCAATACAGTTTTAACCGAATTCAATGACTGGTGTGATAAGAACAGACTCATTGTGAACCTGAAAAAACAGTATGCATGCAATTTGCATGACCTTAATCTCAGTTTCCGAAACGAACCTTTAGAATCGGCCAGTTCAACAAAATTCTTGGGAACAATGATCGACTCTTTCTTCACATGGCAAGAACATATAGATTAGTCATGTAAGAGATTGAATCAATCATAATACCTCATAAAATCTCTCAAGAATAAGCTTGATACAAAATCACTGATATCAGTGTGTTATGCCAAGTTCCATTCGATTATAAACCAAATCATTGCTGTCTGGAGACTAGCTACTGGATCAGACAGGGTTTTTATAAAGCAAAAAGCGCTGCTGAGAATGATTTTCAATCTAGACTATAGGACTTCCTGTAGAGAGACTTTCCGACAAAATAATATATTGACTGTTACCAGTTTGTTCATTTTGAAAATATTAACACATCCATGAAAACAAAGGACTCCTACAAATGAGATCTGAAACACATAATTATAATATAAGGAATAAAAACAAGATAACCACACAAAAACATAATCACGCAAAATATTAAAAATCTCCTAAATTTGTTGCCATTCGTCTTTATAATTTATTGCCAAATGATATAAAGAACTTGTCACCTAACACTTTCAAAAAAAAATTGAAAATTTTCTTATCAGGAAAATGTTTTTATACAGTGGATGAATTTACACTTGAAGTGAGCAATTCTGAAAATATTATTTCATTTTAAAATGTTTTTTTTTGGTCTCAGTATTGTTCTATGTTCTTTATTATATTCATTATATTCATTATATTCATGTATATACTTTTTTTACATCGAAATCAAGCACGTACATACATGATTATCTGTCAATATATTAAATTTTATTTTTAAATGTCCTGTATCGTCATATTTTATCTAAACTTGAGATTTTTATGTATGTATATATCAAAGTTTCTGTACATCTTAGATTTAATTAACTGTATCTGTTTTGATATACATAAAACTATGACTTGTCCCATCTACATAACCTGTAGCAAAAAGGATTATTAAAATCTATCAATCTATCTACTCCCGATAAACCTGCCAGGTCCTCCATACAACGTTATTTACCTTTGAACTGTCAAAACCAAATATGGGGTTATCTGCGTCGATTTCATAGACCGAGCCATATGAAACGTTATAATGAATTATTTTAATATCAAAATGAATGAAATGTTATCTTATTATTAATGGTTATTCACTTTTCAGAATGGCGAAAAAATAACTCGTTCTTCAAATTTTATCGATCATTTCATTCATGATGAAATAGACCAATCAGACATCACTATTTTTCAAATATATTTTATTTAAATAAGTGATTATTTCACAAGAGCTGTTTAATCGTGATTAAATTTTCGTCCTCCATATTGGTTTTCGTTGTGTCGTTATTCAGGGATTCTTACTATTCTTGGCAACAGTTTATAAAAAAAACAATAGATAGATAGATAGATATATTTATTACCTTATTTGCAATTTTTACAAATGTGATGTTCTTCAATAAAAAACAATATAATTTTTGTTAACACATTAAAACAATCTTTTGCAAACAGCCTAAGATAATCAGAAACTAAATAGTTATCACGAAATTTTAAAAAATTCCTCAAATTCTATAATTGTGTAGAAAATATTTTTGACTAGAATATTTTTTAATTTTAATTTGAATTTTTTGAGAGGCAGAGTTTTCAAGTCTCTCGGCAGTAAGTTATATAAATGTGTACCAGCATAGTCTGGTGATTTCTTATATGACATATGGTTAATTTTTAATATGTTTGAATGGCTTCGCGTATAATAAGTATGCACATCTGAATACTTCATGTTTTTATGAAGATGTACAAGAATCTTATGTAGGTAAATTCCTGTTAAAGTTAGGATCCTATATTTCTTGAAAGTATCTCTACAAGATTCTTGGTATTTAAGACCAAAAATGAGTCTTATCAATTTTTTTTGTAGCATGAAAATTCTTGTCCACTCTGTTGCTCTTCCCCAACATGTTATGTTTGAACTAATTGCTAAATATCCCAATGCATAGTATACATTCAGTAAGTGGTGTTGTTCGAGGTAAGCTTTCAGAGAACAAATTGCAAAGTACGTCTTGTTGAGTTTTTTACTGACTTGTTCAATTTGGTCTGACCAAGATAATTTTGAATCTACGAGTGTTCCTAAAAAACTCATTGTATTACTTGAAGTGATATAAGTGTTATCTATTTGAAAATTGTTATCTTTTACAGGAGATTTGTACCTATCATTAAAATGAACTAGTTTAGTTTTTTCTAGGTTGAGTATTAAATGGTTTATTTCACACCACAGTGAAAACTGTTGAATGACTGAGGTGATTTTTGAAAGAATCTCTTGGGGAGTTCTACCGGTCACTATTACAGTTGTATCGTCTGCATACATGAACACTTTACCGTCTTGAATGGAGTCATTTACGAAAATAAGAAACAGTAGTGGACCACGTCCTTGTGGTGTTCTGAACTCACTATATAGATTTTCAGAAAAACTGTTTTCTATTTTTACAAGCGTTTCTCTGCTTTCGGTGAATGAAATCAACTTAGTTGTTCATGTATGTGCTGTACTACTTTTACTGAATATCCCCCACGAAAACCATACTGTCATGAAGAAATTATATGATAATGGTTTAAAAAAGACATTATAGACGAACATACATAGCTTTTTCCAAAACCTTCGAAATTGGACTTATTACTGATATTCCCCTATAGTTCTCGATTCGCTGAGGGTCACCTTTTGATATTTTTAGGAGAGAAGGAAACTTTCCTAGCTGAACTGAATTATTGACAATTGAGGTTAGATAGGGACTTATAAAATATCATTACACTCTTTGATCAGAGAAGTATTGACTTCATCAATGCTAACAGATTTTTTGTTTTTCATATTTTCATATTTATATGTTTTGTATTTCAATTTCATTAAAAGGTAAGAAGTACATTGTGTTTGACACCATTTTACTAGTTGTTCAAGTAATATTGTTTGACTGTATCTCTTTTTAAATTTTTCCTTTGGCAGATATAGCAAAATATTTCACAAATATATTAGCAATTTCTTTATCTTCAATTATTTCTTCATCGATAAAAATCGAAATATCTATTGATTTTACATTATTTCTGTTCAATTTATTGTTGATTATTTCCCACACTTTTTTCACCTTAATTTCGGAATTTTCAATCATATTGCCATAATATTCTTTTTTTCTGGGAGGAATATAAAGAGCAACTAGGGCATACTTTCATCCACTTACCTTGTACTGAACCATTATAGCAAAAAGAGTAGAGTGTTCAACAAATTTAAGTATTTTATATTTTTTCATAATCGCTAATAATACAACGCCCCCGGTAGTTTTTCCCGTCATTTGCAAGTTTCTATCTGCTCGAAGTAGATTATAATTATTAATATCAACAATTTCTCAGTATTTCACACCATCTTGCACCATCTTGATGACGCATGGGTGAAGATATAATAATCGAACTGTACACAGTTGATTATGTCGTCTACTGATATGCAATTTATATGCAATTTTCTCGTCATTCTACTGTTGAATGAGGATCAAGCTTATCACTATTCCATACTGAGAACAAGACATTCATACTCGATAGTTAGTCAATGCCTATTGTTGCTTTTGCCTTAATCACTGATTAAGAAAAAGATCCAATAATGTGGATAACTGCTTTTAGAATATACTTTATTCAGATATCACAAGAATTATCGGTTTATTCAACAGCAAATCTTTGACGATCTATCAAAATTCAAGTAACAATTTGACATTAAAAATGCTTCAACTTTTCTATTTTCACTAAATGTTCACGTAATAACGAGCAAACCTCGTCACCTATGATAATGACTATTTTGGGAACTTTCTCAGTTCAGTTATTCCTGCAAGCCATTCGGCTGCTCTATGGAAAAACGAAGTATCTGCTTTAGATAATATTTCCAGAAGAGCCAAAAATAGTTCAAATCATTACACGGAAGATGACCTTGCATTTATTCTGAATTTTGTAAGTGAATCGCATTTACAGTCTTTTAGATGATTTTATGTCAGTTGCTTTAAATGAGTAGTTACAGAATAAAATCAGGACCTCAAAAATGTAATGAGTCAATTTTGATGAAAATGTTGGATACTTTGTTTTACCATAGAGCAGCCGCATTAATGTAACAGTTAAGTTAAGTACCTCCGCCATTAATTAGTCACTACGTTCATTGCTGTGCTGGTAATAATTTTATCGTTATGTACACACCAAGCAGTTCACAAAAATCTACCTTAATTACTGAAGATACGGCTCCGAATTTGAAATCTCCAGATCACTCATTCAAATAGTTGAGATCACTGTGGAAAAAATAGTATCGAGGAAGAAACAATATTTCACCAGGTTACTTCACCAAATATTCAATAAAGCCGTAGACACAATAGAATTTTTATGTAATAAGTTTTAAGTTTTGGGATTTTGGATATCAATTTTATAAATAAAACAAGGTGCAAAACAGAATTGAAAATTAATTTTACCAACAAGATTATTTATGAGGCGTGATCAGAATAATAATCGCAATGATAGTTTCGCGTTAAAAAAATATCTAAAATTATGAAAATTGGAACTAAAAACATAAAACTTGATGGAAATAGATGGTATAGAGAAGGGGTACCTGTTCCTTAAATCTAGTAAGCGACCGTCCCTTCAATTTCCCTCTTGTCAACAATGATTTTTGAGAATTGGTGACACAATATGAGTCGTTTCAATTCATCCCTGATTTATCTTGCTAAAAAACACTCAAACTTTTCTTTCGTAAATTTCTTTCTCTTCCTTTCCTCGAAAAACTGATATTAGACAAATCTGCTCGACCTAAGGTCTCGCAATTTTTTCGTGTCAGCTTTTCTCGTAAAATTACTGATTTCCAAAATTATTTCGTTAAAAAACAGAATTTATCCGATGAAAAATCGTTTTACCGTTCGATGATAAATTTCTGTCATGCTAGCTCATTCAGTATTGTTATCACAATATGAGTTGTTTTGGGAGAACTTCGTCCGAACCAAATACAAAAAATTATAACAAGTGTTTTTCCGAAATCTGATTCTTTGAATATTGGTTTCAATGAAGGTCATTATTATTCACTAAAGAACTCTATTTTGTGGAGTTATTATTATTGTTGTGCATTCATACAGATACATTAATTAGGCCAATCAATAGAGAGGGGATTTTTTCGTACCAAAAATACTAGTGGAAAACCGACTGTACCATCACATAGTAAAAAATCTCATTTTGTTCGTGTTTCAATTCTCTGCAATTTTTCTCATCGGATCAAACAGATTTTTTCGTGAGGTGACAGTTTGTCCACGAGCGAAGCGGAGCGGAGCGAGTGTGGCAATCTTACGAACGAAAAAACCTATTTCATCTCGAGTATGAGTACGATAGATGTTATAGTTGAAGAGAGAAGTTCAACTATGATCGTGAAAATGTATTTAAACTGCCAAACGAAGTGACTTTCGTTTGCTGATTTGAGTGCCAAGGAGTAATATTAACTGTCATTAGTGTCAAAAATCCATCAAATTGTTTTTAGTATATACCCATCGGCTCACAAATTTGTGGAGATGATTTTGAGTTTTTCTTCATCGTGACTTTTCAGTAAAAGTTTCATTGATTAATAAAAAAAACACCGCTTAATCCACGTGAATTGCGCATTTACACCAATAAATAAAATAAGTGATTTTTAACAAAAATTCTAGTAGAAAACCGGTAAAACAGTCCGTAGTTATATTCTATTCTGTTTTGGAACTGTCATTCATTAATTTGTTACAAACATTAAAAAACAAAATAGTTATTTTTGTATTAAGTGCATTTTTGATGGCACATGAGAGTGTTAAATAAACCTGCGGTCTCGGCCAAAAATTATCTCGAATATACCATGAAAACACGAATTTTATACACGAAATACAAACAACATATTTTGTACAACTGTGAATCTTGACGTTGTTTTTTGTCCCGATAAGTTATCGCTTTTGACCGACTGTTGTCTTGAAAATATTAATCAATGTTTTCAGTAAAATCTTATTCAAAAATGTTTCCTATCTGAAAAAAATAAGTCCAAAATAATTAAATAATAATTAATAAATAACTCCATACATGTTATCCTTAATACTTCCTATACAATTTCACAGCATCCAGTGCTCTTTCTGTGTCGTTACTATAGAAACGGTGTTGTTGGCACGCCGCGTGTTTGACTGTGTTTGCTCGTAGTTGCTTCAATTTCAAGTTATTCTCAAGAAAAGTAACAGATTATTTTTGAAATATTCGAGAGGAAAATGTATTAACCAACATGTGGGGATAAATAAAATAGGAGAAATTCCCAGTTCGATTGCAAAATGACTTGGAAGAGACATGTTTTAAAGCTACACAGGTCACTTTTTCAGGATAAGCTCTGTTACTCTTTGGGCCAATGCAGGGGGGCAACATTACATCCATAAAACGTCACGCTGGCTGGAAATCTGCCTCTGTAGCAGAAGCATGTATAGAAGATAGTGATTAACAAAATTGAGATTTCTAACAAAATATTGAATTGTCCATCTTTTTCAAACAAACTAAAGTATCTGATAAAATTGTGGAATCAACTCTTCAAGAAGTATCTAAGAAATATCAGCAGCAACATGAAACGAATTCATGTTGGAAGTAATTGTTCAAACTTCACTATCAATTATTATTCCAATAAATGAAATTAGTTTCAATTTTCATAATCTTAATACATATCTATGATTTTCATTGTGACTGATAAATGAAATTGTTTTATGATGAATAATCAATTAATAATTGACCCTGTTGAAAATAAATCTTTCAAAATGTAATATTTCAAGTTCATTTTGGCAATGAAAAAAGTAAACATTTACGCATCAATAGAGATGCAGAAATGTTTTTTTGTCAGTTGTACAAAAAAGGTTTTTTTTCTACTCATTTATATAAAAATGATAATTTTTCAACTGGATACCCTACATGAAAGTGATATTTTTTTTCTCTAGAGATGAAAATGGAACAAATGAATATTATCATGCGACCCGATGGGTATATACTAAAAACAATTTGATGGATTTTTGACACTAATGACACTTAATCTTCCTCCTTGGCACTTAAATCAGCAAACGATTTTCACGATTATATTTGAAGTTCTCTCTTCAACTATAACATCTATCGTACTCATACTCGAGATGAAATAGGTTTTTTCGTTCGTAAGATTGCCACACTCGCTCCGCTCCGCTTCGCTCGTGGACAAACTGTCACCTCACGAAAAAATCTGGTTGATCCGATGAGAAAAATTGCAGAGAATTGAAACACGAACAAAATGAGATTTTTTGCTATGTGATGGTACAGTCGGTTTCCCACTAGTATTTTTGGTACGAAAAATTCCCCTCTCTATTGATTGGCCTAATTAATGTATCTTTATGAATGCACAACAATAATAATAACTTCACAAAATGGAGTTCTTTAGTGAATAATAATAACCTTCATTGAAACCATTATTCAAAGAATCAGATTTCGGAAAAATACTTGTTATAATTTTTTGTATTTGGTTCGAGCAGATTTGTCTAATATCAGTTTTTAGAGGAAAGGAAGAGAAAGAAATTTATGAAAGAAAAGTTTGAGTGTTTTTTAGCAAGATAAATCCAGGATGAATTGAAACGACTCATATTGTGTCACCAATTCTCAAAAATCATTGTTGACAAGAGGGAAATTGAAGGGACGGTCGCTTACTAGATTTTAGGAACAGGCACCCCTTTCAACTACAGAATAACTTTTTAACTCGAGAACGGTTAGAGATAAAGTAATTCTGCGAACGCCAATCGATTCGGAATGATGGAATTGGTATACTTCGTGAATTTCAAGTAGATTGGCAAAAAAAATTACTCGAAAAGTCCCAAGGGGTAGACCCCTAAAAGTCATGAAAAATACAAAATCTTCAGATTCATTTAAAATCCCCACCACATTTGCAAAATTTCATGCTGATTTCGAAAATTTATGATTTGTATATGCTCAGATACAAGTTTTAGCACAAACGAGGAATAATATGTCAAACATTCGTTCGCACGATCGAATTTTTGATAAGTACTTTTTATTTTTCATTCTTCGAAAATCGCAGTCAGGTCTCAAATATATTTCGACGAGCTGATTTCGAATCATGCCAAAAAAATAATTTTGATTACGAATTGACAAAATTACAGTAAAAATGGACCTTCTCTCAAAATCAACATTCTTAAGCTAAGTTTTCATGCATCCGAAGTTTTGGTTTCTCGTAGGAAATTTGAAAGAAATGTCACTTTTTCGTACGAATACTATTTTGAGCGGTTTTCATTTGTGTTAAATGCCTTCACGGAATAAATGAAATATTCAACGTCATCCCCCTAATTTACCGTCCATTTTCTCAAGTAAATTCCTCAGCTCGTTAATTATGCTGTGGTAATTGCAATGTAATTTTCGTAGTTTGAAAATAGGTATCACCAAATAACGTTTGGGAGCCCTTCTTTTTTCCTTCAATTCAAAATTCCAATACGTTAACAAAATCAGTAAAATATAAAATATTACGGCTGTTCTTATCCTTATATTATTAATCATGAGATTGCTGTCCATATTTAACATTAAAATTTTGAATATGCCTGGAAACAAACATATACCTACTTAAAATTTCGGACAAGTTGAATTTATTTCAACTTCTTGAATTTATTCGTACCGTCAGTTAAAATTTGCCGCCACGAAATATATTTGAACAGCTTTTGACGGATTTCGTACGAAAAATAAATAATTCGTGTACATGAAAACTTGGCATTATTCAGAATACGAGAAATCCTTGTCTAAATCAACTTGTAAAATTGTCTTCATTTATATAGAAGTTCATTTAGAAGCTCTACTTTATAATTTTTTTCCATATTTACAAAAGAACTATTGCCCTTTTGTGTAAATTTTTATATATTATTATTATGTAAATAACTTCATTTTCTCACTTCAACTCAGTTCTTACAACAAGAGAAACTTCGTACCTTACGAAGTTTCACTTGTTGTTCTTATTTATCATTGCATAAAACATAGCAAATAAACTCATTATTATTATTCATTATATCTCAGTGTACCCAAGGAAAAGAAATTGATGGTTAAACGAATATGAAGAATTTTTTCTGAATAAATCTTTCAATAAACAGTTAACTTACCTCAATTATTTTCTTATTCACCAAACTTCACAGTAAAATTTCGCGATTCAGACTATTGCTGTTGTAAGCACGTCCTTTCGTTGGACGTTCGCGATATGAGACTAACAGTCTGTATTCGGTAACATATATATTAGAGAGCCGCGATATTTCATACAGATCGCATGCGTCAGCTGTTCCAATCAGGCAATTTCTCATTTATTCTAAAGGAGATTGGAACTATATGTTATCTTGTGATTGGTTGATGAATGGTTCTCATAAGAACTATTAAAAGGTTTGTTTTGGTTCTGAAAATTATCAGTCCTGGGACGTCAGGATCATGCGCAGTTGGCGAGAAGTGTGCTCTTTAGGTTCATATTCGTTCACTTTTTCTACAACAAAACTATTATTGTTATTGGCGATGGGGTGGGATTTGCAATGTTCTTCATGCGGAGTTGAGATCGATCCCAGAAAAAGTATTAGTGTTATTATTCAACATGATATCTTTCAGATGTCATCTTGAAGACATTCCGTTAGACAATAACATCATTGAAAATAAAACGACTTTGAAATATCTTGGAGTTTATCTGGATAATTCGTTGAAATTTGAAGTGCATGTTGAAATATTATGTAAAAAACTCTCTTCGGGTTGCTACGCATTGAGAGTTGTCTCGAATGAATTAGGATTTTCAGTTTCTAAGCCAGTATATCATTGTCTTATTGAATCTCATCTACGATATGGTATTGCATTTTGGGGAGTTTGCTGTAGTCATCGTTTACAAACAGTCCTAATTTTACAAAAACGTGCTCTGCGATATTTATGCAAAGCGAGATATCGGGATTCATGTCGACCTCTCTTTCTTAAACATAAAATTCTTACAGTTATTGCAATTTTCATACTTGAAACTGTTTGTTTGATACAAAAACATAATTCAAAGTTCACTATTGGCAGTTCTTCCGATCATAATACCAGACAGAGTAATGATTTCAAACTTCCACTTCCTAAAAGTACACTCATCAAAAACTCCATATTTTATAATGGATGTAGGATGTTTAATCACCTTCCAAAAAATATCAAAAGTATCACATCACTTTATCGTTTCAGAAAAGATGTAAAAAATTTATTATCAGAAAAAGCTTATTATAGTCTACAAGAGTTTTATGATGATAATATCTAAAAATCATAATTTTTATATCATGATTCGAGCATAGTAAGTAAGCGTACAATTTGTTATTATTTTTTTGTTCCTTTGCTATTGATTGTTTCTATATCATCCACAATTTGATTAATATTTTTTTTTTTCATTTGTTCATAAACTTGATATTACGAGCTGGAGTTGCAGAGAGATGCGGAGATGAAGAAGTCCTTGTGTAATGATGGATGAGCATGTATTATGTTTTGTTTCATTCCCTCATTCGCTAAGGACCAAATGGTGGTACTGTAGGTTTTTCTGGGTTTTTCCTGCAGTTGAAATAGCAAATGCGCCATCAAATTTTCAAGTCGCCCCGGATCGCATATAGTGGTGGTGTTCCTTCATCTGGGATGATATGCAGATAGTGGGGAGTATCACCATTATACTTTATCATTAATTAATTGAATTCAATTTTAATATTAATCCAAAACCAAAAAGCTTTGTCTATAAGTTTTTATAACTTCCGACAATGAAGTATATTTTGACTTTGACTTTGACTAACAAGGCGAGTTGAAAAAAAAATCCACTATTTAAAGAATAGTGCAGATATAAAAAGAACTTGAATAAAGGGCAAGGAAATGATAATACTGATATTCTGTGAAAATCATCAAGGTTTTGTTACAAAATACATTTAACTGCATCAAGTTTTGGCTTCAGCATAACATTTTCTTGTTGAAGAACTAACTTGAAAATATTCGAATACTCATATCTTTTCTGAAAGAGAGAGAGAGAGAGAGAGAGAGAGAGAGAGAAATATCGTTTATTTAGCAAAATACTAACAAGAGGATGCAATATAAATTTAAATTTACAAGTAGTTAAATAAAAAAAATTACCTGATTCATTCGAATTAATTTGAATCACTTCGAACTTGAAGACATTAAATTTTTCTTTGCCAATGTTAAGTTTTAGTCTATGATAATGCCCAAGTATTTATTATATTCTAACAATTTCAAATGTTCATGATTAAATCTAATATTGAACCTACAATTTTTCAATCAAAACAATAATCATATAAAAATAATAATAAAGTTTATTCAAAATTCATCAAAATAAAAAAGCGTGGTCATCGATTTGTAAAAAAGGTGAATAAACGGTTCAATTATACCCGCGAAGTTCAAATCTTTTTGCGAGGAAATCAGAGGTAAGAAATACACAAATAAGTATACTCAGTGTGTTTCACTTCTCATGCAAACACCCTCTTATCTTCTGTAATTTTTGACGAAAAATCATGAAATTTTCAGAATTGATACATACATCAGAAATTAACTCTCTGCACGAAAGGGGTCATCCTACGTGACATACACTGCACACCAACAGCGATGAAACCACCCCTTTTTCCGGAAAGTTGTATTAGGGGGCATACTTATCCCGAAATTCCTTCGGTTACGTGTTCAATATCCCCAAATTACTACTAATACACCTCCTGAAAAAATTTCAGTTCTGAAAAATTCTAATTTGTTTCACTTCCCATGGAAATGCCTCCGTGTATATCATGTATGATAACCTCTTTTGTGCAGTTAGTTCATTTCTAGTGTATCTATCTATCTATCCTGACAATTTCATGGTTCTACGTCGAATATTACGGAAGATACAGGGGCGTCTGGATGCGCTGCGCGCTCTTGCTGGCGTCGACTCCATCCCGACACATGTTAGAAACCTGTCAGATAAATTCTACAGGTTCCACCTCTCCAAGAGTCCGCTAACCAGAGACCTTACCAGGCTCAGAGGTCCTGATAATCAACCCCGCAAACACGGTGGGCTGATCTATCAATCGTTGGCCATCTTCCAAGAAAGATGGGTGGAACCGGTTCTATAGGGAACCAAGACGCCGGCACCGGCTCAACTGTGGAGAGTATACGCATTTATAAGATGCGGGTAAACATCTTAGCTTGTTATCGGTCTATAGTTCTTTGGATCAGACAAACGTCCGTTTGTGGGAATTAGCACGGTCCGCCCCTCGATAAACCAATCCAGATTATGTTGCTTCCCCATCTTGCTATGAGTTGAAGACTTTTGCCAAAGATGATGGCTGGGCAACAAAGTTCTTCGAGCCTTTGAGGGTCCGTCGAACTTCTTCCAGAGTTATCGGATTGCACAGATCATTGCGCTCAGGGGGCCGATTCTCAAATGTCTATTACCCTTTTCGCATGCGACAAAATATTTCCATCTTTTTTCAATGCACATTCGAGAAAGGCGATGGACATATTTTGTCGCCTGCGACAAAGGGTAATAGACATTTGAGAATTGGGCCCCAGGTTGATGAAGCCTCAATCAATCAATCATAAATATGCTTTATTGTCTAAGAAAAAGTACTTATTGACAAAGCGTTAAACTATACTAATACATATAAAAGAGTTACAAGATCAGTAAGTAGAAGTTAAATACTAGAATATAAATATTGGTTTAAAATAGAAGGCAATAAATATAAAAGAATTTATAAAATCACAATATATAATATTACAAACACATTAAAATAATAAAAACTTGGTTACGATATATATCACCATTTGGCACTGTAATATTCTTGTAGGCAATAGTAGGCTTTCGTACACAATATATCTTTAACTGCCTTCCGGAATTTAGAAAAGTCAGACATTTGCTTCAAATTAATTGGCAAATGATTGAACATTTTTTTACTTTCAAACATCAATGAATTTTTTATGTTCTAAAATTTGTCATATTTAGATGTTTCTTTTTCATGAAACATACAGATTCAAGTATGAAGATCCTGCATAAAGTTAATATTTTGTGAAGCTGA
Source organism: Chrysolina americana (assembly GCA_958502065.1). Lineage (NCBI taxonomy): Eukaryota > Metazoa > Arthropoda > Insecta > Coleoptera > Chrysomelidae > Chrysolina > Chrysolina americana. The sequence goes on along the minus strand of OY293415.1, from coordinate 6,581,983 downwards.
AAAAGAGGTTTGCAGTGATCGGAGTTTTTAACTCCGCACATATAGCGTATTGCTCTTTTTTGCATTACAAAAACGGAATTAAACAGTTGTTGGCTACAAAAGCCCCAGAAAGCAATGCCATATCGCAAATGAGACTCAATCAATGCAAAATAAGATGCTTTAGCAATCGAAAACCCAAGTTCCTTCCTAATTATTCGGACCGCGAAACAACCGCTAGCTAGTTTTTTGTTCAAGGATGTTATATGATTATTAAATTTCAATTTATCATCTAGAGTTATACCCAAGAACTTGGTATTTGACTTATTAATAATTGTTCTGTTCGCTAAATACAAACTATCATAGTTGAATTTCAAAGTCAGAATATTAGTTTTATTTGCATTAAAACATAGAAAATTGGCATCACACCAATTTTTTACTTTTTCTAAATCGGTCGATATAATGTTTTTCAGTGCATCTATGTCATTCCCGTGCCACATTATAGTTGTTTCATCAGCAAACATTGTGAACTTCCCTGAGATATCGATACTTGCTAAGTAATTCAAATACAATAGAAAGAGAACAGGGCCGAGTACAGATCCTTGAGGAACACCACAATGGATCTTTGATTCCTCCGATTTTATATTTTGTATTCTGACCATTTGCATTCTGTCAGAGAGATATGATTCTATCCAATTGTGGACAGTACCTCTGATCCCATAACGGTACAATTTTTGAAGCAGTATTTCGTGATTTACACAATCGAAAGCCTTTGAGAAATCACAAAATACTGCTCCAACAGCATCACCTTCATTCAATTTCAGGTAGACGGAGTCCAGAAGATTGAAAATTGCATCGTTTGTGTTGGTTGATGACTGAAATCCAACTTGTATGCTAGATAGTATATTATTATTTTCTAGAAATTGTAATAGCCTTTTTTTGAATAATTTTTCAATTATCTTTGATATGGTAGACAAAAGGGAAATCGGTCAATAACTTGAAGGATCATCCACATTACCAGTCTTAAATGAAGGTATTACAATTGCAGTTTTCAAACAGGAGGGTAATATGCCTGTCCTGAAAGAAATGTTTATTGATTCCGCTAAGACACTGAGTGCAGGAAATGGTAGATTTTCGAGTATATTAACAGATATTTCATCGACTCCCATAGATTTTTGTTTTTGATTTCTTTAAATATCTGTCTCAGCTCTTGAACGTTTGTATCTTCTAAATGAAATTGCTCTGTAATGTGTATGTGTTCAAGGTAAGCTACTGGATTTGAGTGTGGAACTATGTGAGATATAAATTTTCCAGCTATTGTACAGTAGAATTCATTGAGAATGCTTGGACTAATATTCGTTTGAACTGGGAGGGTGTTAGTTTTTCCTCGTAGGCTGTTTACTATAGACCAGTTTTCTTTCGATTTATTGTTGGCGTTGTTTATTCTATTTTTATAATATTTTTCCTTTGCACTTTTTATCACAAGATTATAAATGAATTTGTATTTGATGCAATATTCCAAAAAGATTCCTGCAGTAAGCTTCGAACTGCGTTAGGGCTGCAGTATCTACGTTGATTTTTTGCTAAAATTCATTAACGTTATAGTACAGAAGGTTTCCATTCGATCAGTTGCCGGCGGTTATCCATAACAGGTGGAGCCTCTTGGAATAAGCGAGAAGGTTATAACAGAACTTCATGCTTTCAGCTATGCTTCTCTCGCCCGCCTCTATAGTGACTTCTTTGCAGCCACTACCATTCGTATCCTATCAAGACAGTGATGTTTGAGGACTTAAAAGGCCTATTGGTTGCCACGTAGTCCACCACACATTGGATACGAGACACGTGTTGTCTCGCCGACTTGATTTCAGCTTTCATTTTGTGAATGCGTTGCTCATGCCTCCCAATCAGAGGGGTTGCATTCCTTCTCTCTGTTTGAGACAAAGTCTGAGAGGCGTCATGTACGGAAGAGTTGATCTGCCAGATATCAGCTTCTTCTGAAAGGACATCGTGAATCTCCGCATCCACCCAAGCCAGTTGTTGTGGATTTAGGGGCTTGGTGTTATGAAGCTACCTGCAGGCTCTGATAAATTCCGATGGAGGTAAGAGGCGTGCCTCCTCCACAGCCAGACCGACACCTGGTGTATCTCACACCACAGAGCATACTGCTTTCATATCAATGTTAAGACCGTAATAAAAATCGATTCGTATTTTCGATCTATCTTTGACAGTAAAGAAATGAATGTTGAACGCACCAGCCAACCAAAATAACTCTCTTTGTTGCCGAATGTGGAAGTTTCGGATAAAAATGCTTATACATGCCGGTGTATACTCTGTATAAGATAATCATAATCCGAAAGCTTTTGATGCTGGGTTGATTTAATTTTCTGAATCCATGTAAATTTTCAACGTGTTACATTTCAGCAGACGTGTAGGCAAATGAATAGTTGCAATTACACTCAATTTCTCTTCATACTACCAGGTACTTATTCTATTCGAACTTCAATGACACTGCTTTTGCAATAAGCAATTTGCTTTAATCATTGACGGCGTAGCGTTTGTAGGGATTTTCTTGATTATGGAATGGCATGGGACGGATGATCCTCATCTAGAGTGTGTCTTATTAAAAAGAAGGCACCAGAATAGTATATTAATCCTATAAAATCTAGATTAAAGCTGAATTTTTACTAATTATCGGCAGAACCATGAAACTAGTCTTCAGATAGTCGCCTGTTTTGATTACCTAATATTTCCTAACCGCGAATATATGTTACGAAATGACATGAATGTTTCCAATATGAAGTTGTATTTTTATAACAGAAATTAAATTGAAAATAACAACTTTCAACTACAAAAATATTCAGTACGCTCTTATTCTGGGTGGAATGCTCGGACATTCATCTTCGTCAAGTGTACAATCCACAACGGGTCGATAGGTGAAGCAAACCTGCAAAGAAAGGGAATACAGTATTTGAAAGCAGATGTTTCAACAAAACTGATAGTATAAAATTGCAAAACTCTTCTATACTCAATACTCTTAAATAATATATTATTTATATTTTAATTCACATATTAATATTTATATTACAAGGCTTATATATCATTATTACAAAATTAAAATATAATATTTCCAAAGGAATACCATGAAACAGTCAGACAGTTGCGTGGAACTGGTATGAAGACTGTTAATGAAATGAACATTTAAACAATTATTGTTCTATAATAATCAAAAACTGAAAGGATGTAAAACTAAGGAAAGAAAAATAAAAAAGTGATACACAAACAACGGTCGTTGTGGTGATAAATTATAGAGGAGGGTTTCTTTGAGAAAGCGTGTACTTGTTCAATCGATTTCTATATTATTTATATTATTGGAATTCTTGATCTCATTCGGTAATCTATTAAAATTTGAAAGAGATGAATGAGTGAATCTTTTTTGTCCATAGCCGGATCAATATAATAATAATAATAACTTTATTATTCCCAAGAAACATAGGCTGCTTATAATAGGGAAATATCAAAATAAATTCTTAAGTAAATGAAGCATCAAACAAACTGTAACAAAATAATAAATTGTCAAATCACATTCATTTTTAAAAATATTGTTTCAATTTGAACTTGAATTTCAAAGAGCATTTGATATTCTTCAATGTGCTTGGTAGTTTATTATAAATGAGTATACCATCGTGCATTCTATTTCTTTTTCCAATTTCAGTTTTGATTCTACTGGTTTGCAGTTCATGAACATTTCTTGTTCCGTGATTATAAATTGCAGTGTAATGAAAATTTAAACTGGTATATTTCTTTTAATTCTGCTAAGATGAATTAATATGAACAAACTCGCAATTTATAAAGTGAATCCAAATTCAATAAATTTAGAACAGATGCTTTGGCAGATCCCCATATAGAAACTTAATATTGTAATCTCGAATATATGAAACTGAAATAACTGTTCAGCAATATGGAACAAGTTGTGTTGCCTAGTATGATAACTATTTATTTCAGAATATCTGGTTAGTTTGAAGTTTGAGTTAACGGTTTTATTCACTATATTGAAAGACATTTTTGAAGTTTCCATTGTAAAGAGTTCATCTAACAAATTTTTTTCTGTAATTATGTAGAGTTGATTTGTTGGTGTATCATACGGAAGACGATACAAGACTTTCAGTGTTTTTTTTATTATTTTTAAAACATGTTCCCTAAATATTTACGAGATAGGTGATTCTACTTATAATATGAGAAAGTAAATTCATATTTGCAATTTTTAGATTGAGCCTAGGACATATTCTCAAGCCCGCAATAAGTGGAGAATTTTTTTCATAAGCACTTCAACCACTTCAAATTTTCATCAATCCATAGTCCTAGATACCTTATCTGTGAAGTTTGCTTCAACATATCATTTTTTATTTTTAAATTGAGATTCATTTTTGGTTTCTTTATTTGGTGAAAAATAACGCACTCAGTTTTGTTTGTATTTAATGATAAAAGACTAGAATAAAGCCACTTTTCATATTTTTTCATATATTCGTTGATCATAGTTTCTAGGATCGGAGTTCTCATATAAAATTACTGTATCGTCTACCATTTAAACGTATTCTAGAAATTTTTGAATATATAGTAAATATAAAATTGGACCTAAAACAGAACCCTGAGGGACTCCTTTATTAATGAATAGCTTGTCAGTTTCAAAATTACAGGATTTGGTGTTGGTATTTCGATAGATATGATTTAAGAAGATCATTCACAATGCCTCTAATTACCATTGAATCCAAATGATTCAGAAGTGTTGAGTGATCAACTGAATGAAAACGTTATTATGAAATATTAAATGAACAAAGGTACAAAGAGAATGAGAGGATTATTCATGTTAAATAGGCCAATCAAATTAACTTATTTTGAGGTATTAATTTCCAGCAAGCTAGAAATCATTTCAATACCTTTATTCGGTCCTAAATGCGTGTGACCTAAATTTGCACCATCCAGGAGGTGAACTCAACTTTAGATAGCTAAAAAACCGCCAAATGTTCGCAATTTTTTTAGCTGTTCGCTTGTAGCTGGAAAACGATGCGTCGGACAAAAAATGTCATACTATTAAATAATACAGAAGACTCAAATGACATCTGAAAACATCAAATTCGGTTCAGTAGTATAGCAGAAATCGAATGTTAATAACGAAGAAAATTTTTTAGTTCGGTGCAAACTTACATTTTACGGCTTTCCAAGAAGACATATCTTAAAAATAGATACTTCTAATGAAAAACCCATAGATAAAAGTTGTAGATAATAAAATTTTACGATATATAGAAACAGTAGAATTCGATTTATCCGGACTCCAACTATCCGAATCGCCAATCAAGTACTTTTCTGCAAATGTGGTGTCCACTGAAACGATAAATGCAACCATGCATACAAAGAACGGCTTATTTCCTTCATCATGCGTGAGAAATTGGGACAGCATGGATTTAAAGTAAGCCCAAAGTCTTGAGAATGCTGACACCCTGATAGTCAACACTGCAATTGAATTGGCAGGCAACTTTGCGGCGGAAACCATAATCGACGAGGACACCGATTTATTGATCCTATTAAACGTCAAAGCACCAAATTCATCCAACATTTAGGATTTAGGTCATGAAACCTGGAAAGGGAACCTCTCAGAACACATTCTACTCTCCCAAGTTGGTACTTCAACTTCTCGTCCGTTGTCAAACAGAATATCCTGTTCCTACATGCTATCAGTGGATTTGATACAACCTCTGTGCCAAGGGAAGTTGTAGTATGTCAAGCTTCTTGAAAAGAACATGACATTACAAGAGACTGTCATCATGGAAGGTCAACAGGTCAACTGTTCTTGGCAGATGAGACCTTCTTGGACCAAATCTGCTATATGAAATTTTTATAATTCCTAACAAAGCAAACTTTCGCGCTTGTCTTTCTAACTCCAACGAATTCAGCCGCCGTCCAGCATATTCTGCGGGAGAACCATCAATTCTAGGGCTGGTATGACAGACCAAATGATCCTCTGAGCTAGGATTGGAGGAGGACGGACCTTGGCTTAACACCAAGGATCTAGCTCCACCTGAAATTATCAACACTGTGTCCTGCAATTGTACAAAGGGATGTGCAGGAAAGTACAGCTGCCGAAAAGTATGCATGAAATGTTCAAAAATATGCCTCAACTGTAACGGGCAGTCATGCTCGAATTCAGCACCCTTCGATTACTGTAGAAGAAGAAATAGGTGAGGATAGTACCTTTGAAGATGATCCAGATGAAGAGTACATCGATATGCAACCATGCCTTCCGAGCTTCTCAGATGAAGGGCCATCGACATCAAAGAAAATGCCAACATGAACGCCTCCACATTTTGTGTTGCATTCCTATTATACAGTGCATTCCATTTAAAACGAGCCACCCCAAAGTCAAAGTCAAAGTCAAAGTCAAAATATACTTTATTGTCAGAAGTTATAAAAACTTATAGACAAAGCTTTTTGGTTTTGGATTAATATTAAAATTGAATTCAATTAATTAATGATAAAGTATAATGGTGATACTCCCCACTATCTGCATATCATCCCAGATGAAGGAACACCACCACTATATGCGCTCCGGGGCGACTTGAAAATTTGATGGTGCATTTGCTATTTCAACTGCAGGAAAAACCCGGAAAAACCTACAGTACCACCATTTGGTCCTTAGCGAATGAGGGAATGAAACAAATAACTTTCGGTACAATGATCTTCAGGAAAAATAAAAAACACGTCAACAATAGTATACAGGGGGGCATATTTTGACATATTCACATTTGATGTTACTTTTCCTATCGCACTCCCAGAGCATGTCACCATTTTGTTTAATGGATCACCCTATATTGTTTCGCATTATCAGATGTTCCATGATGAACAGATTCCAACAAAGTAGAATACGTTATGGTCTGAAACTCATAGTTTGGAAGCTAAAAATTATTAGAGTTGAAAACGAGCCACCCTGTATGAACTTCTGTACAATCTGTTACCTAGGTTTCATAGGTATTTTTTTGAAGTATACTTTAAATATTAAGTTTGTACTACCAGAATAGAAATATTGATAAAGCTGCTGCCCGTACGTTTCGGGATTATTGAAAAAATTTATGGAAACTGGATCAGCATAACCGTTCAGGAGTTGTCAATGATGAAGCTAATTCTATTGCAGTTTTAGGGCACGTTGGACTAATGGAAAATACGCAATCTCTTACTAAGTTCTCGATCTCGAGAATGAGAAATCAGTAGTACAAATGTTTTCAGGATCCTTCATAAGTATGAATTTCAACCATATAAGATTAGACTAGTTTATGAATTAAACGAAGATGATTTCGATAGACATATCGAGTTTTGTGAAAGTCTCACTGGACGGATCAACTTGCATCAGAATTTCTTGAATAAAATTTGTTTTTCGGATGAAAGTACGTTTAGTTTGAATGGAGAAGTGAATCGGCAAAATTGTCGATATTGGACTAATACGAATCCTCATTTATACCGTCAAGTTCATACCCAACGACCTCAAAAACTGAATGTTTGGGCAGGAATTTGAGGTGACCACATCATAGGACCTTTTTTATCGATGATAATTTGACTGGTGAAAAATATTTGGATATGTTGGAGAATCGAATAATACCGTGCATCAATAGGGCAATTGAGGAGGATATGAATTTATTCGAAAACGAAATAGTTTTTCAGCAGGATGATGCACCTCCTCATTATGAAACTCCAGTGCGACAATTTTTGGCAGGAAAGGTCACCAAAGTCTCCGGATCTTACTCCTTTAGATTTCTTTCTATGGGGTCATTTGGAATCTAAAGTGTATAAGATAGAATCAACAAAACTAGAAGATTTGAGAGAGAATATCATGAAATAACTCCCGAGATTCTCAACCATGTGAGGGCGGCAATGGAAGCTCGTTTGTACCATTGCATGGAAGTTGGTGGATATAAACGTTTTTGAACATTTACTATAGAAAACTTGTTTCTTCTCATTGTCAAGTCATCAGATTTTAATAAAAAATCTTTTTCTGATTCATTGCTTCCATATTTGTCTCTTGAACGAATATTTCGAAATGTGGCCTCCTGTATAATTATTGACCTGTTTTTATTTTTATTGCAAATCATTGTTTCCAAATTTATTCAGGGTGGCTCGTTTTCAACTCAAATAATTTGTAGCTCCCGAACCATAAGCTTCGGACCATATGTTTTATACTTTGTTGAAATCTGCTTATCATGGAGCATCTGATAATGCGAAACAATATAGGGTGATCCATTTAAAAAAAATTGATGACATGCTCTTGGGGTGCGATGGGGAAAGTTAGATCAAATAAGAATGTCAAAATGTGTCCCCTTGTATACTATTGTTGACGTGTTCATTTATTTTTCTTGAAAATCATTGTACCAATAGTTATTCAGGGTGGCTCGTTTTAAATGGATTGTACTGTATACTGATTTATACCATGTTTACATCCAATGGATGGCTGATGCAATAACATGCCATTTATATAGGCAGAAAGATTTATAATAAATTTCCTGGTTCTTTGAAAAATAATAGTTATTCTAGATATAAAAGTAAAATCAAACTCTGGTTAATTGAGAATTCCGAATATTTGAAAAATAATTTGTATTTTTATTATTATTATTTTTTCAAAATGTACCTATTAAATTTGTTTTTCGTTGTTTTTATATATTCAAAATGTGACGAATTATTGATTTTTACTATTTTTCTTTCTTTGTATGTATATATTATGATTTTTCAGTATTTTTATATATTATGATATACAATTAATTTTCTTAATTAATTTTACATGATCATGAACAAGTTTTACAACTTATTTGATCATGTTTCCATGAAATATTGATTACTTTTTATTGTATTTGAAATTATGTATTTGCCATTTTTAAACAAACAAATAAATAAAAATATAATAAAAAATAATAAAATATTTTATCAATGAACTGTTAATCAATAAAGTGTTTTTGTTACTTCATTGCACCTAAATTATTAAAAACTATGGTTAAATTTACTTACTAATGAATTAAAAATAATACTTGAAAATTTAATGGTAATACAGAACTTTTATAAACTTAATAATTATTTTTATTTGTACGACTCAAACGTCTACCCAGGTTATGCATATTACTTCAACATTGCAAAGCAATGAGAAGTCCTGTTTTGGTACAAATGACTCAAAATTACCCAAAACGGCGAAAACTCCGATTTTGAAGTGATGCCAAAATTCGCATTGTAAAAGTTTGAATTTAAAGTTTTACGTAACGTGAAATATTATGCTCTATAATTGATTTTCCAAATATTTTTCAATAGGAGTATCTGTTTTCAAGATATGTCGTCTTGGAAAGCCGCAAAATGTAAGTTGGCGCCAAACTACCAATTTTTCTTCGTTTTGAACATTCGATTTCTGCTATATCACTAAACCGAATTTGATGTTTTACAGATGTCAGTCGATGCAGAATTTAGTATTTTGTAATATTGAATAGGATGATATTTTCCGTCCAACGCACCATTTTCCATCTACAAGCAAAAAACTAAAAAAGTGCAAAATTTTGGCGGTTTTTTGACTACGAAAAGTTGGGCTCACCACCTGGGATGGTGCAAACTCAGATTACATGCATTTAGGATCAAATAGAGGTATTGAGACGATTTCCACCTAGTTGGAAATTAATTCCACAAAACTATTTTTTTTATTTAATTTTATTGGCCCAAAGCCTCCTTGCACAAATAATTCATTGAATCTTTGGATAATTCACCTCTCCAGTTTCCACGTCCATCCACGAAAGTGTGTGCTTTCTCCAATGATCATCGAAAGACAGTCTCCTCTGGCCTCTTATTGGTTTTGAATAGTCATATTCGTCTACTCTCTCCTGTCGAATAAAATCATGATTATTCCAGTATATTATAATACACAGATACATGTCTAAGATATTGCTGCGATGTCACTTCGTGACCTGCGACTTACATCGTTACGTCGCACAGACGTCCCGGCGACTCACTTTTGTCACGCTCATGATGCATGCTGGCGACCTCTTTGCGATGTAGTTCTGAGACGTCTTTGCGATATAGTTCTGAGACGCCGCAAAGATGCCTCCTAATAACGTATCAGGGATGTAATAGAGCGACATAACGACTTCTTCACTGTTATATTCAAGAGATGTCAACGTCTATGCGATATTCCAGACAGAAACCACAAATAGAAACATAAAATATATTTTCAATATGAAAAAAATAAATATAACAAAAATATAAATAGGTAAAAAAAAACTTCAAAAAATTAAAACATTCTGGTACAAAATTAAAAATTAACAAAGTAAAAAATGAAAACAAATTAATTGAAAAACTAAAAGAAAATTGCTTTGGTTCCTTTTCCTGTCGAGCCTTTGTTTGGCATGCCTGAATCAATTGGAACAGGCTGCTTCCACATTTTTTTCGTTCTCTCCGTGAAGGCTAATCACCACATCTGGAAATCAATGAAACAATATGAGACCACTGAAAGCTTCAATGCCAGATAGTAAAGAAAGAAATAAAGAAATAATGGAATCTCACTTTGTTGATACTCAACAACGATACTCACTTTTCACTTACAGTTTATGGACACTAAAATTCGGAAATGTAATGAATTGAGGATTCACCTTTCGACCATGGTGGAGGACAGATTGCGTCCTTGTGGTTGGCAGTCAAGTGAATGTGTGTGAAAGTCCTATTATCACCTGATCTGAAGATAACTCAATAAAAATATAGTAGCAGAGATATCTAAGTATAGATTTTGATGTCTAAATGATGTCGCAGTATGACAGGAATATCGCAGTGTGATATCGTAGTAATGACAACAAAATGACATCGCAGAGATATCAGGAATGTCAACGACATGATATCACAAGGACATCTAAATCCCATTTTTGACGATATTGACATCCCTGAGATGTGGATGTTTGCCCAGTGTTGACTGGGCTGGTACTTCTTCAAATTACTATACAGGATTATCCACGTTATTCAACACGAAATATTACGGTTCAGGCTCGTGTTTTATTTATTATTTCATACATCAATATTTATATCACAAGGAATATAAAAAATTATTACAAATTTAATAGTATATTAAAGTATAAGTGGATAAAAAGGTCTTTCAAACACGCGCGATTTTTCGAAAGATCAGTTATCCACGAATACTTTACGTTATTTTTTACAATTGGTGTACTTTGAAATCATAAATACTTGGTTTCATTATTACAAATAATGGAAATAAGAACTTATAATATAAAATGGTTGAATTCGTGATGTGACATCAGTATACCTTTCGTTAATGTCTGAATAAAAGTTTTGTATTTGTTTGTAATATTTCATTGGACGTTACAAGGTACTCACTCCTGTCAGATCAATAATCATAACATTGTCATTAAATTAGACTTCACGGTTCTCGCGTTATTGATGTAGCCATGGTAACTTTAAAAAACGCGCGTTTTTGAAAGTTCGATTTGCACACGCTGAGGCGTACTTTAAATAGGCAAAAAGGGGCACCAATTGAAAAAATATAATATTTCCAAAGGAATAACATAAAACAGTCAGACAGTTACGTAAAACTGGTAAGAAGACTGTTTATGATATGAACATTTCAACAATTATTGTTCTACGTATAATAATCTTAAGAACTAAGAATAGATTAATAAAAAAAGTGATACACAAAGAACGTTCATTGTGGTGATTAATCATAGAGGAGGCTTTGAATATAGTTAACATATTATACTAATAATAGAATTCACTAATTCATGTTTTCGATTGATTCGGCCGTTACTTGATGAAGATCCATGGTAATTTGTAGAAAATACCCAGGAAACGATTTGATCTTCACAACTTTATTTTAAATTGTCACATTTAAAATATCGCGATATGTTTAGTTAAAACATTAGCTTTATTTTATCAAGTGAGGATATATTAAGCTAATTATCATATTATACTCTAACCATCATTAAATCAAGGCTAACTGTTTCCAAATAGGTTCTAATCATAATGACAAAATAATTAACAATAACATTATCAACCTTAGAACAGACACATTAGCCATTATCATAATTACTGATCCTTACCTTATTACCTGCCATAATAATTAAAAAATAAAAACAAAAATAAAAACCAACAACAAAAATTAAAATTAAAGATCAAGAGTGGACCTAAACGGTTTAAATTCCAAAAAAAGAGATTCAATAAAGGAGAAATATTTAAATCAAGTTGATCGTTGAGTAGTACGTTAGAATTTTTAAGTCCATTAATTTCTAGTGATTCCAAATGATTAAGTTTCAAACTTTTATTTTCTACATGTTAAATTTTTAATTCTTCGTAAAAACTATGACTCTCTTTTAATAAATGATTAAAATTTTTTGAATTACTTTTCTTGTTTACATAACTCATATGATGTTCATGAGTGCGACTTCTAAATGTCCTACCCGTTTGACCAATATACACCTCAGGACAAGTTCCACCCTGTAATTTATATACCCCAGATTTCTCGAATTTCGAAGTTCTGTCTTTATTATTTTTGATAAACTATCCCAACGTATTATCAGTTCTATATGCAATTCTAATATCTTGGACCTGACAATAAGTAAAAAATTTAACAAAAAGCACGATTTTTCAATTTACCACAAACCTTCCTATACGGATATAAATATTCATTGCGATTCTACTCATCCTTTTCAACATAAAGTGGCAGCTTATAATAGCCATGATTCATAGATTAGTTAATGTGCCACTTTCAGTAGACAATTTCGATAAAGAACTTAACATAATAAAACAAATAGCAGTAAACAACGGGTATTATACAGAATTAATAGATAAATCACTTTACAAAAAACTTTATATAAAAAGTATTAGAAATGTTTTTCCTATCACAAAAACAAATAATCAAAATTATAGATCCTTAACATACTTTGGACACCCATCAAAAAAGGTAGCTTCATTTTTAAATAAACAATTGATATCCAAATAAAAGACAAGTTTCATTTTTATCACATAATCAATTCGAAATTATACAGTTCATTCCACCTTGCAATTGCCAGTGTTTTCGCACGGCTACCTAGTCTGATGAAGTTCGGCAAACAGAGGTTCCCAAAATGTCAGGCAAATTTTTGAAACCAAATTAAATATATCCACTGATTTTATCAAAATTTTCAACAACTGTACGGAATGTCATTATACGCTCATCATTAACGGAAGTGCACGAAGTTAGTTTATATCTCGAGTAACAGTATTTGTTTGCGAAACGCTTTCAATTTAGTTTTACCTTACAGTCTTCCCTGGCATGCGCACCTCTTGATTCTTTTCTCTGTTCCATCGAATATATCGCCTGTACTGCGTTAATGAACAGATTTTGTAGTTCCAATGCTTCTACCAGATCTGTGTTCCAAATCATTCCTTTGTCAGATACCTATTGACAAATGGAAGATAAAAAATCAGATATCAAGTACGAAGGCTTTTTATTAAATGATAAATAAATTGTTATTCGTTTAAATGAGTACATGGGTTTTGTATCTAATTTCTTGTGGGACAGAACGATCATTTTATTGCTAAATTAAATTGTTTATATGGAATTTTTGTATTTCATTTCAGAGAGTCTTCTCAACTTTTACAAAAAAGGAGAGGGGTCAAAGCCCACCGACCGACTTTTTTGTCGCAATTTTTCACGTCCGACATCATCGGAAATCTTAGTTTGTTTCTATCTAACCTTCAGGTTGGCAGAGGGGTAAAATTATTTCAAATCCGATGTTTTTCACAAGTTTTTGCTGAAATTTTCCACGTATTACGTGCTCTCTACCTAGCCTTCAGAGGGGAGAGGAGGTAACATTTTTTGCAATTAGATTATGCGACTTTCTGACATTTTCCACTATTTTCACGAATTTATCCGATTTACTTGTTTATTTTCGGTTCGGAATCGACGAAAACTTTTCTGAATTCTTGTGCGTTTTCTATCTAGTGTTCAAGGGAGTAGGTGGGTTGAATTTTTTTAAATTTATTTATTCGACCGTGTTTTCCACACATTTTACGAGTTTTCCCATTTTATTTTTACAAATTTTTGCAGCTTAATACTTACATCGCTCTGACCATCTTGCCTTCAGAGGGGCAAGAAGGTGGATAGTAGGGGAGCCCACGATGCTAAATGTGGATTTACTCGAGCATCATAGAGACCTATTGGGTAGCAAAGCTCAGATGATAAGAGGAAAAAAATGTTACGTAATGTATACCTCGGTGGGGCAAGCGGCTATAGATTTTCAAATTTGTAAAAAAAAATTGTTGCATGGACATACTCGAGCGCGTCAGATATTGATAGCATCAATGTCCTACGTATTTTTAATAATATACGTATGTTAATCTGATCGTTTGTATGATGGGGGTGGTAGTAGGTAAGGGTTGAAAATGAAAAAAAAAATAAATAAATTGATCGGACGCGTCCGAATTTTCTTAGGGGGTGTTAAGTGAACCTAAAAAAAAGCTCCCATGCAATAATCCGACGATGTCGATTTTTTCGGTTTTCTTTCGACAACGATAATTCATGAACGAATCAACCGATTCTGACCGGACTGGCGGCGATCGACGTGGGTTTTTGATATTAAGAGCTTATCAGTTTTTGAAATCGATCGATAAAGCCGTTTAAAAGTTATTACAAAAAAAAAAATTGAAAAAAAAAATTCAGAGTTTTTTGAGATTTCTCAAAATCTACCCGTACGAATCGGTTCAAATTATATTCAATATCTAAGTTTGGCCAAGCCCAATAGATAGAGAAAGAGTGAGAGAGAAATAGTAACGCGGAGAGAGGAATATATAGGCATTACGCAGCTGCACGCATTAGACTTTATCAACGAATTTTTGTTATTATGGCTTGTGGAAATCGTCAGATTATCTATTTTTCGTTATACTTGAATCATTTCCTTCAAAATAAAAAAAATTAGCCACGCTCGAGAATATCGAGATGATGTTTTTTTTACAACTTTTCTGTCGGCAAAGATTTAAAAAAAAACTAATATCGAAAGTTTGCCTGTTCATCAGTATACAATATCACTCTAACGACTCAACTTTGATGTTATTCAGTTCTTGATAAAGTTCCGAGACTAATCTGCATCCTTCTTCGAGAATTTCCTGGTTCCGGAAAACTCCACCGTGTTTCTGCATTGTTTTCTGCAGTTTTAACCGCAACCTGCCTACTGTGTGCTTGCCACCCGAGTTCCTCAGCCTGTCCAAATTTTCCAGTGAACTCTTTCCCAAAGTCTGAATGAAAAATAATAAAAATTCAATATTTGAAAAAAATTTATTTTTTCAAGCAAGTTGATATCCATCAAAGTGCACGCTCTCACACCTTGTACATTTTGACCCGAATATGTTATGGTATACTTGCCAACTAAAAAGTAGATACAAGTGTCGTCATTATCATCAGCAATTTCAAGAAAAAAACAAAAACTATATTTTTTCTAATTTTTGGAAGCTTGTAACTTTTCAAGGATAGGCATAAAGAAAACCCCCTTCAATGTTTCACAAGGAATCACCCCCTAAAATCTTTCGCACATTTTTGGAAACACCCTAGCCTGTCGCCTCCCTTGATGTATTTATTACCTTGTATATCTCAAAAACTTCTTATGGCAAAGCCATACGTGTTTGAAAATATGACAGTGTACTCAAACTAAAAGTTATAACAAAATTTGCAAAATATAATTGGCAAAATTTTCCAATTTTTATCATCATTTAGCGATTGTCCCATATTTTATATCAATTGAAGACAAGAAAATGTTTGAATGATTCGTTTTCTCCAGTATCTATAAAGGTCAAATCGATTCATAAAAGTATATGAAATGATACCAAAAAACATGTTACTACTTGACTCACCCAGTATAAACTTTTGAGTTTGTTAATTTCAACACCATCAAACGATCTAATGATCAGATCTTCATTTCATATTGTAACGATCTCAGGGCAATTTCATTAAAAATCACTGAAATAAAACGACTTCACCAAATAATCTTATGTAATGAACACTCTGTAAAACATCCATAATAATTGTATATTTCATGCTGAGAACTTCAAATTCCATACTTCATTCTGTTTATTGTGATTCAAGTGAATTGTTGAAATAAAAATGTTATATAGAGAATGGGTCTATGATTGGGGCATCAAAAAATAATCCATCGAATACGTCACGAGAGTTCGATAAAGTAGAAAATAATTTTCCAGATTTTTTCTAAAACTTGTTGCCATTTGGCAATGGCCACTCGAGCCCTTCGGGCTCTCATTTCTATTGCCTGGCAACAAGTTTTTGGAAAATATGTCAAATTATTTTTACTTTATTCTCACTCTCTTGTGATATTACAACTGAAAATTTTAGCTAAACTCGATATCAGCGAAATATAGGCCTGTAATTTTTAGCTTCCAACTTATCATCACATTTATATTTGGGTTTGATTGATTCAGCATTCATAATTACCTTATCAGCATTGATCTCATCTCCAGGGCTGCTATATTGGGCGATGGCGTCGGCAACAGCTTTTCCAAAAACTACAATTTCGAGTAAAGAATTGGCTCCTAATCTGTTGGCACCATGTACCGAAACACAGGCTGCTTCTCCGCAAGCGTACAAACCTTGGATGACCTGATCTTTTCCAGGGGCCTAAAAACAAACATTTTCTACAAGTTTTTGTCCGTCATCTTCGAACACAATTAGTTATTCAAAGTTGCCAAAACAAAATGGGTGGATGAGATTTTCTAGTTCTCCATCGCCAAGAATTAATGGCAGGCATGGACGATATCGCTCCCGCCAGAGAGCGCTAGTGTGAGTGGAGGTCATGAGTGACAGTAATAACAAGTAATACTATACAATAACACTTTAATTAGTTGCTGTTATGGAAATACGGCCCTTTAAGTGTAAAAAGCCTCATTTATGAATTGAAAAAAGAAAAGCAAAAACTTCCAGCCGTAAAGAACAGTTGATACAAAAATAAGTGGATGGAATTGGTGCATAAACGTCAGTGTGTAGGTTAACTTGTCTATATTTGGTGAAATTTATTTACTGGCTATAAATCTTATTCTTTCAGTTTACTCGATTATGATAGGAATAAACTTTTCATGTTCGTTATACACTTATCAACTACTCCAATCTGACCTCCACTAACAATTGCGCCATCTACGTTAAGCTTGCCAGAATGCATGCCATTGTTCTCAAATTTCCGTACGTAATGAATTCAGTAAGAACTTTTCGGTATATTTGTAACCATTAACGAATATCAAGCGCAGTATGCATCTAGCGAGTGTTGTCTTCAATTAACATAAGTTGATCAGACCACAAGACTCAAATGTAATTAGAATCGATGAACAATCATCAGAGGAGACATGGAAGTTATTCAAAACTTCAACGGCAATCAGTCGAGTAACTTAATTACAGTATCGCTAATGTCATTAATAAATGCGATCGATTGGATGCAAGGAGTATGCATTTTAGTAGTGCTTCGATATTGGGTATAGACTACCTACATTATAGCTCTTAGGAATAAATGGTTTCCAGGAAAGCACTAGAGAATATTCCGAACGTATGGAAAAAAAATCAGTTTGACTCTTGAATCCATTTTTCAAATTGTTTTTGGACAGAAAATGATGACTTGGTCATTTTTATATGATTTGGTATCAAATCATAGTAAAATATCAGTTTATGGTGAACTATATCAAAGCTTTAGCCATAGCTGAATCAAGATGTCGATTGTATTATAGCAGGTGGGTCGAAAAGTTTTTTCTAAATCCAAATTGTTTTTTTTAAATCAGATGATTTTTTTCCAAAACACTTATCATTCATTTTTCGAAATTTTCTCAAAATTTTTATCTAAACTTGACATTAGTAATTTTTGGCTTCCACTTTATCACCACATTTATATATGGCTTTGATAATGCCCACTTTGAAAGATTTTGGTATATGACCTGAATCTATGATAAAATTCATTAGATGAGGCAATGGTTCCTGAAATAATTCTATTACCCAAGAATATTAGAATTTCTGTACTGATTTTGTCCATGCCTGTGGTTTTTACAATTTCCACCGTTTTATTATTTGTTTATTTCAATCGGGTTCTTCTGAATAATGTTCAATGTTTTCAAAAATTCAAAAATCAATACTCGTTTCATAATTAAGTAAATTTATTCAAATCAGAAATACAATACATGGTGAGTCAGAATAAGACCGACAAACTCCGACTACAGATTCCTCACCTCATTTCGAGTTGAAAAGTTTCTATCAAGGTATGTCCTAAAATGCACCCCTCTGAAATACAGGGTGTCAAAAGTACAAAAATAAATTTGATTTAATTCTTTCTCTCCAAAATTCCCGAAGCAAAAAATATCAGACTTGGTACACTAATCAAGGTTTATCAACGTGATAATTTGAAGTGATAATTCTTTATTTTCGTAAACCAGTGGCGTAGTTACGTTGGTATGTGGAAATATTTTCCTTCATATTTACTTTGGACAAGTGAATGGACAAGTGAGTGTTTGTTAGGCTCATCAATACTCAACTTAAAAGTCATTACAATCCATGTACCTAAAAGTGAAGGTTTCTGAGAAAATTGAGAAAAACTGAGATATGTCCTGAGTAGCAAAATAATTTCATGTGCAAAAATCGCATAATGCTAAGTTCTTCAACATATCGGAATATTTGTCAATCTCCTGACATTTTTCAATGTTGAAAGAATCGGAAACCTAGTACAGGTGAGTCATTCATTCATCATATTATTTGATGAAATTGATGTCATATAATCAATGTGTTAGGTATCATTCTGAATCACCAAGTTTGGTATATTTTGCTTTAGGAATTTTGGAGAAAAAAAAATTTCAGAGGGGATGCATTTTAGGACATACCTTGATAAGACCATTTCATCTCGAAACGAGGTGAGGAATCTGTAGTCGGATTTTGTCGGTCTTATTCTGACTCACCCTGTATATATTTATGAATTATATAATCCTAGGATAACTGGTGGAAGTTGTGTCTAACTAAGCAAGCTTGTTGTAGCCAGCAAACAAAATAGTGATCCTAATCCCATATAATCAAACGTAAATAATAACAGAATATTATAGAATAGAGAAAGGCACAGATAGAAATATAGAGAGAGAGGATGGGACAAGAGAGAGAAAGAGATATGTTCATGATGAGCTCTGTGATTCACAACAATGGTTATGGACCGTCAGATAACGACAGATTTTGCTGACTCATTTTCTCGTTTTAGCGATTTAAACCACTGAAAATTATGTCAGTGTAGAGCTCAACAAATGAAAATTTAGCGATCGGACGTGTGCTAGGCATATAGAAAATTCATTTTCCTTTTGCAGAAAAAAATTGTTTTTTTCCCAATTTTCTCGCTTATGGCATTTTAACACATAAATAGGTAAATCAATCTAATTGTGAAAAACCAAAGCCATAAGGTTTGCACGTACTTAAAGGGTTGAAATAAGGACGCGATCTTTTAAAAAAATACTTGGTTGCTGATGCATTTTCTCGCTTATGGCAATTAACAGAATGAAATTTAATATCGTTAGGAACCCGAAAAAAAATTCCCATAAGCCGATCAGCTGTTCAAGTCAAATTTCCGGAAGGAAAATTTTGTGATTTTTTTTTTTCATTTTCCGGCGAACTTTCTCGTTTATGGCATTTCAACCATATGATTTTGATGATGGATAAACATCATAATAAAATTCCCATAAGCTTTGCATGTACCTCAAGAAAAGCCATTAGTTGTAAAGTTGTAGGAAAATTTGTAGAAATTTTTTCATTTTCTCGTTGATGGGAATTGGCATGTAAGAAGAAAAATTTATTTCAAGACCAGAAAAAAAAAGCCATAAGTCGCAAACATGATATCGATGATTTATACAGTGTGGCCCATTTAAAATGGAAGAACATTTTTATAAAACATACATTTTTCATCCGACTACATTGTTTTTGTTTTTATTGGGTAGATAATCAGAAAGTCCACCAACAAACCTAATTTCATGCACGAATCTTCATTTTCAGGGCCAAACTATTCTCATTTTTTAAGGTAAAAAAAGAAAAATTAATTTAGCGATTTTTTTAGAAAAAATCTGACTACACCACTGAATTTGTAGTATTTTCAAACGGTTCATTTTGAAATTTTGTTGAAATGCGTACATCAATAAGAATGAAATTTAAAAAATATCCCGTTAACCAACCCACCAATTAATTTTCTACTCTTTTCAAAATTTGGAATATACCACTGTATTCAGGTAGTCTCAAAATATCACTGATCAGAATTTCATCGAAATTTATTGATAAAAAATAATAATGAAGAAAATATTAAATAAAATGATATTTTCATGAAATTGCATCAACATATTTTTAAAATTTTGTTATCCTGCAATTTCCTTATTCATAAATGATGATGAAATTTTGACCAGTGATATTTCAAGATTTCCTGGTGTTGGTGGGTTGGTTAAATGGCATATTTTTAAAATTTCATTCTACTGCAACTTTCTTATTGATGAACGAGTTTCAACAAACTTTCAACAAGAACTATTTGAAAATGTCGCCAATCCAGTGGTTTAGTCTGATTTCTCTAAAAAAATAATTTTAGATTTTTTACCATGAAAAATGAGATTAGTTGGCCCTGAAAATGAAGAATTACTCACTAAATTTGTTGTCCTGATGGACTTTTTGAATGTCTACCTATTGAAAAAAAAAATAATTCCAATCAGTTGAAAAATGAAAGTTTAATATGAGTACTTCCGTTTTAAATGGGGCACACTGTAAAAATAAATACAGTTATTGAAAAATGCAGCTGCCAGAAATCACTAAAAAAAGTTGCTCATTTCTTCTTCTATGGGATTTGGCATATGCATTGCAAACTTCATTCTTAGGCCATATAAAAGCCTAGTCGGAAGCAAGACGATTAATATTTAATACACATAATTCATTTATTTGAATATTTTTTTAAGAGTGAAAAAAAATAGTTCTGGGCATTATTGTTACAAACTGATAGGGGTTGTAACGATAATTTAAGCAATTTTGCCTCATCCCCTATTCAAAATTGATAGGAGCAAAAAGTGCACCGGTTGCAAAATGTTCGCCTCACTCACAGAATATACAGGGTTATGATAAAGTAATGCACAAAATTCATAAAACGTACAACGATCACTTTTGAAAAAAATGCAAAAACACGTCAAACTGTTCTTTTTATTCCGCATCTTTTGACATAAGTTACAAAAATAACACGTCAAAGTTGTCAAAGTTATGACGTCATCAACAAATTTTTTTAATGGGAAGCTAAGAGTTTTATTACATTATGTGATAGAGCTTGTGTTTTTACATAAGGGAAAAAAAACGAAATAAAAAAACCAATTATAAAAAGAGGTCAAACTTAAACTTATCTAGTAAGAACATGTGTTCTTATAAATTTTTTCAATTGTTTTACTAAAACAACGATTTGTCAGTGTCAGTCGTACAATTAGTGTCATCACAGTTTTATTATTATGGCTCGTTTAACCGAAAGAGAAAGGATAGAAATTCTAATGATGATCCAAAATCTGGACGACCAGGAATAAACGACGATGTGAAGTTGGATATTTTGCTGTCAGTAGAAGAACACCCTCACGCAACTACAACAGAAATTGCCTTACAAGAAAATGTTAGTCAGTCGTTTGTAGTAAAGATGTTAAAAAAAGAAAAACTACACCCATACAAAGTTCATCTTGTTCACGAACTCTCAGAAGATGATCCGGAAAGACGTTTGGAATTTTGTGAAATCTTCATGCGGCATTGTGACGAAAATCCAAATTTTCCGATGAGGCAACGTTTTGTCTAAGTGGTTCTGTAAATCGACACCATTCTCGCTACTGGGCTCGGGAAAATCCCCACTGGATGCAGACAAAACACACCCAGCGTCCCCAAAAAATTAATGTTTGGGTAGGAATCGTCCGGGGAAGATTTATTGGTCCTTATTACTTTCGCGGGAATTTAACATCTGAACGATATTTGGAACATCTTCGTATGGCAGTGCTTCCGGACCTACTTGCGGCATTTCCGGATCCAAATAATGGGGACAACTTGGATCCCAGTATTTGGTTCCAACAAGATGGCGCACCATCACATTATGGTTATACTGTTCGAAGGTTTCTGGATAACCAGTTTGAAGGACGGTGGATTGGAAGACGTGGACCAATGGAGTGGCCACCTAGGTCAACTGATTTAACCCCCCTTGATTTTTTTCTGTTGGGACATTTGAAAAGTCGGGTCTACATTAACCGGCCAGAAAATTTAGAAGACTTAATGGAAAGAATTAGACACGAAATGACTCGTATAACTCCGCAGATGATCGAGAACTATAAATGCGGTCTACCATCGTCTTGGCCTATGTCAGTTAGTAAACGGGACACAGTTTGAACAATTCCTATAAGAAATAGTTTTCATTCAATGGACTGTTTAGTTAATTAAAAAGTTATTATGAAACTTAGGTTTATTTCGTTTTTTATTCATTTTCTCGTTTTTTTTCTTATGTGAGCCCTACTGCAACTATTTTTCCCTTGTGTACAAACACAAGCTCTATCACATAATGTGATAAAAATCTTAGCTTCCCATTAAAAAAATTTGTTGATGACGTCATAACTTTGACAACTTTGACGTGTTATTTTTGTAACTTATGTCAAAAGATGCGGAATAAAAAGAACAGTTTGACGTGTTTTTGCATTTTTTTTCAAAAGTGATCCTTGTACGTTTTATGAATTTTGTGCATTACTTTATCATAACCCTGTATAATCATAAACTCCAAAGAATACAGATTGGTTCAGTAATGAAAAAGCATGACAACCTCATATAAAATAAACGAAAACACCTTTTATTTAACACTACCTCCGTTGAGGTAGGAGTTTTCTTTCACCACTGTACTTGATATGCAAACATCAATACGGCTGAGAGTTTTCATCCACTTTCTATTACCAGACATTTTTTTATGCAGCAGCCAATTTAAAAATTGATCATTCACAATTCTGACTAAAATCAATTGAAAACAGACTCTTGAATAATCGAAATCTACTGTGGCCAAGATAGGATTGACCAGACCAGAAGTATAGGTATTTTGAAATGGTATTTCGGAGATCATTTCTTGTTGATGAGAAAAGTGGTGAAATATTCGTAATTTATTGATAATCTTCGGAATAACGTCAGAAATGAACGTAAGTGAATATCGTAACATATCTATTATATATATACAGTGTGACCCATTTAAGATGGAAGCACACTTATAAAACTTACATTTTTAAACCGATTGGAATGATTTTTTTTTTGTTAGGTAGATATTCAAAAAGTCTATTAGGACACCAAATATCATGAATAAATCTCAATTTCCAGGGCCAACTAATCTTATTTTTCAAGGTCAAAAATCTAAAAAAATTACTAGCGATTTTTTTAGAAAAAATCTGACTACACCACTGGATTCGCGACATTTTCAAATGATTTACATGTAAATTACGTTGGAATGCGTCAATCAATAAAAAAGTTATAAAGGAATGAAATTTGAAAAATATGCCGTTTAATCAACCCACCAATTCATGTTCAGGAATTTTATGAAAATTCTGTATACTCCACTGGATTCAGGATGTCTTGAAATATTACTGATCACAGTTTCATCGAAATCTGTTCGGTAATAAAAAAGTTATAAAGGAATAAAATTTGAAAAATATGTTGTTCAATGGAATTTTAGCAACGTTCTTACTACACCACTGGATTAGGGGCAATATTCAACAAAATATTATTCAAATAAAATTCATGAAACGTTTATGGGAGAATCAATTTCCTTTCATATGTATGTCGAACCATATCAATCAATCAGTTTATCACAACAAACTTTAGTGTCAATAGTTTCAAATGAATCTACAAAAAAATAACTGTAAGTTCATTTTTCTAATTGCTACAAACTAGCGGAAAACAATCTTTTATTCACAATCAATGTAAAAATAGAAACCAAGAAGATACCGAATTGAAAAATAAATGAGTGCAATTCATATTCTGGTGGCCTCCACCAAACTTCCATCCAATTCAATGCATTTATCATATCGCTTACGAATATTTTTTAAAGTGTTCCTCAATTGTTGTGGAGTAATTGCATCGCAAGCTTGCTGAATTCTGGTGCACAGTTCCACTCGATTCCTTGGTCGTGATTTGTAAACCTTTTGTGTAACATAACCCCAAAGGAAAAAATCGATCTTGGCGATCTTGGTGGCCATCCAATTAATGTACTCCCCCTTCCTATCCAACGATTAGGGTAATTTTGATTCAGCCAATTCTTCACAATTCCCGCATTATGTATGGAACAACCATCTAACTGAAAATATAAATTTCTTGTTTCTGCAAGGAGAAGTTCATCTATTGCGTCCGAAAATTAATTCCTTAAAAATTGTAGGAAAATTGCGCCATTCATGTTGCCGTCGAAAAAGAATGGTCCAATTATCCTTTCATTCAGTATTCCACACCAAACGTTCACTTTTTCTGAATACTGCCTTTTACAGTTTATCACCCAGTTAGGATTTTCAGTGGCCCAATAGCGAATATTTTGTGATGAAACCACTCCATTTGTTGTGAAACTAGCTTCATCACTAAATAAAATTTTCTTTAAAAATTGCCTGTCATTAAGATTCTCGCCGTGGGCCCATAAGCAGAATTCCAATCGTTTTTCTTGATCACCTAGTTCCAGAGTATGTAAAAACTTTGGTTTGAATGGCCTCAATTTATTTTTCTTCAGACATCGCCTAATATTCTCCCTAGGTGAGTTTAAATCTAAGCTGGCAACCCTCAAACTACTATTTGGATTATTTCTAATCTAGTATAGTCTGGTTATTTTCGTTCCTTCTTCGTATATTGTTCTTTAAAATATATGTGGTTACTGCTCCAGTCCGATTGAAAACTTGGTTTATTTTATGTACCGTGCTGTTATTTATGGCTGGACGATTTGGGTGTCTTTCATTGAATATTCTAGTTACTTCTCTGTCACTCCGGTAATCATCACCGGAAAGACGTATAATTTCGATTTTTTCTTGAATTGACAATTGAGCCATTATCTGTTTTTATTTTGGAACACAAATTATTCAGTTCACTAATGGTGCGTAACAAAATGACAATTCATGCGCAAATAAATAGATGAGAAACTGTAAGTCACAGCTAACTTGTTTATTTCATTGATGCATTCTGAATAACAGGCAGTTAAAATTGCAACTCTCATTTTTTGCTATTCAACAAAAGGAAAAAATCACAGCTGATGTTACCTACTGGAATGATAGTAATTATTATCCATTGCATATTTTTTTCGTTATAATTTCTATTGGGAGTACATTAGACTTGTCTTATATTGTTGAAATTGTTTTCATGAAGATTAACCAGGAGTTCTCTCCTGATTGTACTTGTTTATGTATCCACTCCACTTCGAGAAATACCTATAGACTATTTTTACCATCATGATTTTCAGATGTTATAATTGTACGACATTGCAATAATCACCCCAATAATTTTTTCAATAATCACCAGTGGTGTAGTATGAACGTTGTTAAAATTTCATTTTACAACATATTTTTCAAATTTCATTCCTTTTTTTTTATTACTGAACAGATTTCGATGAAACTGTGACCAGTGATATTTCAAGACATCTTGAATCCAGTGGTGTATTCAGAATTTTCATAAAATTCATGAATTCGAATTGGTGGATTGATTAAACGGCATATTTTTCAAATTTCATTCCTTTATAACTTTTTTATTGATTGACGCATTCCAACGTAATTTACATGTAAATCATTTGAAAATGTCGCGAATCCAGTGGTGTAGTCAGATTTTTTCTAAAAAAATCGCTAGTAATTTTTTTAGATTTTTGACCTTGAAAAATAAGATTAGTTGGCACTGGAAATTGAGATTTATTCATGATATTTGGTGTCCTAATAGACTTTTTGAATATCTATCTAACAAAAAAAAAATCATTTCAATCGGTTGAAAAATGTAAGTTTTATAAGGTTGCATCCATCTTAAAAGGGTCACACTGGCAATCAAAATTTTGAAATCAAATAATACTCTATATTGATGAGGTATAACATTGTCACCAGCAGTAAGCAATATCTAGGTACACTTTAACTTTCTACAATTTAGGGTATTTTCTGTTCCTAGGGCTCAAAGATAAAACTTTGATGTTGGATTCTAGTAGAAAAAATATCAGAAGCAGAGTTTCCAGCTCGTTTTTCCATAGTGGCATCCCCTTCAGGCCTAGTTCACTCTTAAGAAGTGAAAGTTCCAGAATGATGAATTACTTCTATGTCAAAATGACAAATCAAATTCATTTCCAGATTCGAATCAGTTCTGAACCAATGTTGAAATCGATTTGCAGTGCCATTCATGTCCTAGCACTGGATCCACACGTACCGTAGTAACCTAAGATGGGCTGATCTTCTAGATTATCATTATCGGTTTCTCTAAATACTACCCATAACATAGGTTTCGTGGAATTTCTGAAAATATTTGGAACCTCAAAAAATTCTGTTCTTCAATGGATTTGTGAATCTCATCAATGGTTTTCAACTGACCCCCTAATCCATTAAAAAAATTGGGTGAGTGGATGTCACTGTAAGGGGGGTTTGGGAGGTGTGATTTTTATGTCACCGGGTGTCTTTTCGAAAACATAAATTGACGTGACTCAGGGTTTTTCTTAAAAATGGCTAATAACATAGAAAGTGAATGTATCCAATACTTCAGGACCTCACTGTATAAAACGTCGTAATCATGTTACCGACTTATGGCTTTTTATTTCTGGTCTTGAAATCAATTTTTCTTCCTACATGCCAATTTCCATCGACGAGAAAATGAACAAAATTTCTTCTGATTTTCCTGCAAGTTTTCCAGCTTCAAAAACTATGATAAGCACAAACTAGACTTATGGCTTTTTTTATAACAGATTTTTACATTAACAAATTCATATTGCACTCTATTTCGTTCACGAGAAAGTTTGCCGGAAAATGAAAAAAAAAATCACAAAATTTTCCTTCCGGAAAATTGACTTAAACCGCTGATCAGCTTATGGGAATTTTTTTTCAGGTTCCTGACGATAATAAATTTCATTCTGTTGATTGCCATAAGCGAGAAAATGCATCAGCAACCAAGTATTTTTTTACAAGATCGCGCCCTTATTTCAACCCTTTAAGTACATGCAAACCTTATGGCTTTGGTTTTTCACTATTAGATTGTTTTACCTATTTATGTGTTAAAATGCCATAAGCGAGAAAATTGGGAAAAAAACCAATTTTTTTCTGCAAAAGGAAAATAAATTTTCTATATGCCTAGCACACATCCGATCGCTAAATTTTCATTTGTTGAGATCTACACTGACATAATTTTCAGTGGTTTAAATCCCTGAAACGAGAAAATGAGTCAGCAAAATCTGTCGTTATCTGACGGTCTATTATTCATTATTCAACTATCTTTTGAAGCATATTATAATTGTAATCAACAAATTTTTTCAAGTCTCGTTTGAATTTGAATTTGTTCCCCGAGCATTTCAATGTGACAGGTAGAGTTTTGTAAAGTTTGGGTCCAAGATACGATATACATTTTTGATTTTGTGCGAGTCTACAGCGTGGAACATTCATGGTCTGAGTGGAACTTGTACGAGTGTTGAATGCATGTTGTACAAATGTTATTGAAGAGTTGGCAGTCCACAATAAACTCTGAAATATGTGAAGTTTCCTAAATCCGAATAATTTAGTTTGATCGTACAACAACTAAGTACAGTAGCTCCGATCTTTTTTCATCATAATTCTTATTAATGAATTTTGAGTCACTTGCAAGTTAACCAGCGATGTCTTGTAGATTCCACTCCATACTATTATACAATGACGTATTACAGAATTAGCCAAGGCATCGTATACCATCAATATCATTTTTCTGTTTATTATATTCCTGAGTTGATAAAATTTGTAGAAAGATATTTTTCGAAGCACAATTACAGTTTTGAACGTTCGCACAAGCTGTTTCGTGAATTTTTATAATATTTTCAATAGGTTGGTCTCAAGTAGTTAGAGTAAATGCAATGAATTTAGTTTTTTGACATTTACACTCAGTAAATTACCACTCAACCAGACGAAAATCATCTGTATCATCAGCAAATGAAGTTATTTTACCTTTGAATTTAGAAATTTTTGAAGATGTTGTTCACATATAAGAGGAATAGAATAGGTCCCAATACAGTTTCCTGGGGTACGCCCCTGGTAATCAATAGTTAGTTTCATACTTAGAAACAACGTAAGACGTTGTTTGAAAATACATTTACCAACTGTTTCCTTATAACTCACCACCTGTGTCAAAGCCTGGCCCTTATAGTTGGTCGGTATTCCACCCATGGTATAATGAACGGTTGGTATGATGGCTATATTTTCTCTAGTAATGTCGACTCCGGCGAAATCCGAGGCTGTCTGCCTTATCCCCGGCAGCTGTTTCAATATCTGCTCTTTTGGCAGATGATGCAGTTGAAGGTGAACGTGGTCTTTCTCCGGACCGCATCCTCTGCCTTCTAGTATTTCTATGGTAATGCACCTAAAAGGAATTGTGCATGGAAGAAAATAAATAGTGGAACTGTTCACGGATAAATGAAAATTTTCTTCGATTAATTCTGCAAGCATTGAGGTTGGTTAGTACGTGTCCGTTGTCAGTTCATTTTGTTACTGTTTTAAATTCTTCCCTCATCATACTTCATACATCATACAGATCCCCGCATCATTTTTATGGGAAATTGATCCCATTGGCATAAGATTCATTCATATTCATCAATTCAATTCCAAGAAACATAAGATTTTTTTATCTACTAGGTGTTGAATGTCACTAGATCATTTATTATTATTACAGACATAGTAAAAGTGTTTCACCAAACAATATGTTTTTACATTCAAAATAAACACCAGAGAGAGAGGAAGATGAGGAGGAATTTCAACTTAAAATGTCAATAAACGCAGATAGAATTCCAGAACCAGGAGCCGTATGTTCGAATTTTAACGCGTGCGATATCAATGTTATATCTCTCTTCAATGCGCGGTGTTTGTATCGCTTTGTCACTTCGAACGCATGAAAATGATTTCGCATGAACTCAAACATACGGTCCCAGTCCTCATAAAGATAAGGAGTTTCTCGCGATATGATAAAATCAACAATGCAGAAGAGGATGATGACAATACAAAAATTCAAAGTTATTATTGTACTTGAAAGTCTGGTGCTGTTACTCTTGGTGCATACTCCCGTATAATCAGTATTTTGTGGTTCATAGGATACGCTCGATATGAACAAAATATTCACTACTCCTCTACAAGACTAACAAACTTTTTTTTCTGATGCTGCTAATAGATGTCAGCAAGTTAATCATTTCGATTTATTAACTCATTAAGATCTAGTTTTTTGTGATATATTGAACAATTTCGACGCAATAATTAATCTCCCTGATTCAGCATCTTGAAAAGGGGCGACAATACTTGACGGAAGACCATAAAACTAATAACGAAATATGGTGGATTACGTAATCCAATCTTCCGCTGAAGATCCTATAAAAAAGGCATTGTCGCCGGCAAGTATTCAACAGAAAACAACTACTGTCCTCTACGACCGTTGAATTATATCTGTTTGGCAGGTCTACTTTATCTATCGTTATTCCCATTCTTTTCCTGTTTGTTGACTCCGTTCGTTTGTTGTTTCACCTGCGATCAAGTGTCGTACATCCTTACACTTGCTTTCACGGTACTGATGAGATCCCTAAGATCTCGTGTGTACGGTTGCAAT
The DNA here is from genome assembly GCA_958502065.1 of Chrysolina americana. NCBI lineage: Eukaryota > Metazoa > Arthropoda > Insecta > Coleoptera > Chrysomelidae > Chrysolina > Chrysolina americana. The sequence goes on along the minus strand of OY293415.1, from coordinate 6,552,171 downwards.
TTAACCAGAGGCCAATCAAATGTTCCTTCTTGTTATTCACAATTTCCCTCGAAAGCTCATCCCTGTTTAATTTATATTCCTGGACTCGGATGGCGACGTCGTTTCTTGATTACTGAGTTCCTGGGTTGAACCGCATTGAGAGTTTATAACTCGACGTTTCGGCTCCTGCAAGAGAGTGACTTCGAGGTCTCTATCTGCCTACTCCTTGATCTCAAAAGACGATCTGATGTTGGTTGCACAACGGTATTTAATGGTACTTGTGTACCTGAAAGTGGGCGTGTCTTGCGTCTTGGTATTTTTACAGACGATTCGAGTTACTCTTAGAGGTTTAGGTAGATCCAGAGTAGTACGGGCCTTAATTGACAGCGGATCGCAGAGATCGTACATTTTGAAAACAACTGCTTCACAACTCGGTTATAAGCCGAAACGCTGCGAGAAAATCGTTCACTGTCTACCACAACTGCTACGATGTTACGATTTCTAGAGGAGACTATAACTTCGCGTTCGAAGCTCTCGACGAGACAACCATTTGTGGTGATATCGTTCCTATTCTTCAAGGTCAGTGGACATTTCCTTTCAAATATCCGTTGAAATATTTTCTTTTGAATTGAGATATTAGTATAAATGCTCGAATTAAAACTCACCCACTCACCCACTCACCCACCCACTCACCCACTCACTCATTTATTGATCCACTCATTCATACATTCATTGGATGAAATTTAGTATCACAAATCTCACCGTGAAACTACATCTCTTGATGCCAGATCCTTCGCTTTCGGGGCATATTTCTCCATGAAGCGTTCTCCCTTGCTGTTCAATATGAAACCGCCTTCTCCCCTAGCTCCCTCCGTTATCAATACTCCAACACCGTAGACACCTTCAAAAATATAAATTCGCCATTACGTATCAGTAGTATACGCGACTTTCAATGCCTCAATCTGTACATATTTCACGACTTTCAGATTCTTCAATGAAACCGTATCTGTGAGTATTGTATCTACATAATTGGTTGGCTCAATACACTTGTTTTTCTTTTTAGATTGGTTCAAATCATGAATGTGTGGTCGACATCATAATCTCAACCATGTCTCCAGTTTGTTTTCTACTGTAGTGATGACATGGTCTTCAAACTATTCCATAAAATTATTCTGTGAGTAGAGAATGTCCCTATATTAGAGTAGAAACTAAGGAGACAGCATTCCAGTAGATCTGCTGTTGCCTGTTTGCCGGGTAGTTCCTTTGAGTCATGACCATAATGGACAGATTCAAACATTTCTCAAGTAGGTACCTCAATAACAATGATTCCATTGCCTTTGCCAATGAGCGATAAAACAACAACATGACATCATGCTGCCTTCCATGGATATGAAAATATATATACTCCAACCACCCAAAAACTACTTGATACCTGATAACAGATATTGTCAATACAATAGCGGATGGAGCAAAGAATATCTGCCATAGTGAAAAATTCCACTGGAAAAACTACCGATCATTAAAAAGGGCTGTTCCAAAAGAACATTTAAAAGAATAAGATTACTCATGTGTCCAGGACGTTTGTACCTATCACGCGACTACCGTCGTGTTGGCAGGCCATTATGAATCCGTCGGTCTCTGACTTGAACTGAGGAATGAGAAGCCAAGGTCTTCAATATTCTTGGAGAAGACCCTATGGCCCCATTGGCTTATACATGTACAGCTGCAGGAGCACCTCCGTCTCCGCAGCTTTGTGTGAGCAATGGGTTCTAGCTTGGTCCCCTGGTTCAGTTTCGAATACGAGACCATATCATCCATGGTTGACCTTATGCCTGTGGTTGCTGGGAATGTCGTGGTTGTATCCACGGGTTTTCCGTAGTGCAACGGACAATGGCAATTGGGAAATGCAGAAATGAAGAGGACTGAAGGAGTTTCCATGAAACACGCCCTTTCTAAATATAACTTGCTCTACTTGGACTCTGTTTTGACCAGATCATATGGTGAAGCGAGTCTTCCAGAGCGGCATCAGTTCCAGTATATCCCACTATTTGATCGGGTACTGCAAGATGAGCTCATGCCTGTTGTATCAAACGCCTCACGATTCAGGTAATTAAAATGTTACACTTATTTTTTACTGAATCCTACATAAGATACAAAGGGATTGATGTTATAAAGCGCCCTGAGGGTTCTGATGACTTTCATTGGTGGTAAGATGCATGCCAGATAATCACGTGGCATACGTCCACTTTGTTGTCCGACTGAGGAGGAGGTCTGACATATCCTCACCCCTTCCTCAATCCATCAGTCAACTCGGTGACAGAGTTTGGATCCTCTAGTTTACTATCGAATACGAAACAAAGTTTATTATTATTATCTTATTTTTATAAAAGAACGCTGGCGTATCAAGCCAATTATGTATGATGATACAAAAAAGGCATAGAAACCGCTTATTGGATGTATGAATGCCCTCAAAATCATTCAACCGAAAAATTATCAGAGGCAATGTCGACCGAAATGCCACGAAATGAAAGTTAGACAATAGGATATACCCGTTCATTGGTATGAGACAAGTAGTTCATCTATCAAGAACATTGAACAATAACAAGGTGCCCTAAAAAGTGTCTGATGGACTAACTCAACAGAAAATATGAATGGTACCCACCATGGTAAAATCGGAGAAAATTACACACCTGTTGGATGGAACTGAATAAATTCCAAATCTTCCAGTGGGAATCCAGCCCTGGTGATCATTGCAGTACCATCACCAGTCGATGTGTGGGCAGCTGTGCAGGAGAAGTATGACCTTTCAAAACCACCTGTTGCAATCACGGTATTATTGGTGAAAAATCTGGAAATAATAATGACTAGTTATTCATAAATTCTAGAAAACTACATTTTTTCAGCTAGCACTAGACGCTGGTTTGAGACCAAGTACAGGAGAAAAAAAATGGCTCAAATGTATTGGTGCCGATAGACCACTACATGCCTTGTTGAAAAAGTGTAATGTAGGTTGCCTAGAGGTTAATTTCAAAAATCAATGTCACCTGGAACGCCATGGCAAATAATAATAGCGGTCCTCTAGACGCACAGGCTCTGCCTTCATGGTGTGATTAAAAAATGGGTTTTTGATCCAACCCTCACGGATGTGAATAGCAGAAGTAGAAACCTAGCAGGGAAGATCTTCACAACTCAAAGAAGCCAGTGGGCTACCAAAAGCTTTAAACCAGGAAGGGAAGGAATATTAGCATAATAGCAGAAGCGACCTCCTTGTGCGAACTCTTTGTGCCTTCATCAACATTCAGAGGGGGCTTTTGATAACATTTCACATGCTTGCATAACTCAGATCTTGAGACAAAAGGAATATAAACGCCTCACTGACCAGATAGGTGCAATCAATGCTGACAAGCTGAATAAATGTAGAAAAAGGATGTTCCCAAGAAGAGTTCTATTGTTTTTTCGCCGTTATCACTAGTCGACAACTTGATAGTGAAGCTACACAACTCTGTGGTATCACAACACAAGGTTACAGCAATGGCCTGGTCGTCACCATCAGGGACAAACATGACCGAGTAATTTTCAACCACACTAGTGGCCAGAACCATTCTGCGGACCTGGTAAATGTTACTTTTAAGAAATTAATAAAACTGAAGAAGCAATGAGAGCAACATACTGGTAACGACTTCCAGGGCTAAGGCAGGCCAAAGATCTTCTCGGCAACTTCAACCGAGCAAGATCGAAGACACTGATCAACCTCAGCAAAACTAGTTTAAAGACAATCACAGGATTTCTTACGGGGCACTGCAGACTCAAAGAACACTTAAGGAAGCTAGGCTTAGAGGAGGACAGCACCTGCAGATTCTGTGGGGAACATCCAGGAACACCACACCATATATTGATGGAGTGTTATGCTGTACATCACAAGAGATTTAATATATTGGGATCACACCAGCTGACTGTGGGAGAAATACCACGAATAGACCCCCTCAAAATCCTTGAATTCCTCACGGAATTGGGGCTTAAAGGGCTGCTGTAAACGAGAACACCTTGAAATAGCAAAAGAAGATGGGGCACAATAGATCTAATTAGGTCGCAGCGCATCAGTCACCATCCATACCTTTCATTACCATTACCATTACAGAACTCTGTGGTATCACGACACAAGGTTACGCCGGCCGGTGACCTGGTCGTCACCATCAAGGATAGACATGACCAAGTAATTTTCAACCGCATGCTAAGAACCCTGTACATAATTACCAGCTGGGAGACTCGGTCAACTCTATGAAGACGGTGCTGGTTTCATTAACAAAGAGGCAAAAGTTCGAAAGTGCCATGGTGGCGTGCGGGTTAAGCACTAGCTACTTAATTCAATCATCCGTTGGTGCTTGGGTTCGTAAGGGTTCGTAAGGGTGCAACCGGTAGACGGATTTAACAATTTAGAAAAATTAAAATCATGAAAAAACATCCCTAACTCTGACTGGAACCTAGCTAATACTTTCCGAAGAGGTTCCCATAAAAACTAATGAATTTTTTATTTGTTATAAAGCGTAGTCATTTAATACATGTAAACTCAGCTATATTAAAAAATAGAGAGGAAACAAATCTTCCAATTCACACAAAATATTCGTGAGAGAAAGGCCCTCAACTCCAGAACGATATTATAGGAGGTAGTATGAAATATGTAATACCTGTGTATTGTACCATCTTCCAAATTCCATGCTATCACCCCACAGCATTTCTCGTCCTTCACCAGAAGATCCAGCACAAAGTACTCGACAAAAAATTCACAGTTGTGTTTAACGGCCTGTCCATACAAAGTATGGAGCAAGTAGTGACCAGTAGCATCCGCTGCCGCACATGTCCTAAAAAACATTAGGTACTTTATAGAGTAGTGTCATCGATCACATTCATGACTCTTCCGATATTCGACAAATGTCAAAACTACACATTTGAGAAGCAATCATTTGCAGATGCTTCATCTCATACTCAAGTTCAGCATTGGAGTGAGTTATGTATTATGTTCATCCATTTTAGACCGAGAAAAATACTCCATGCCGGGTGAACAGATACCAGATAATAATAATAATAATAATAATAATAATAACATGCTTGAACGCATGTTATAAGATGTTTACCCGCATTTTATACATGCGAATACTCTCCGCAGTTGAGCCTGTGTATGAACGGATATATGAGCAAATAGGGTCAAAGAAGGGGGTCGCTGGCTGCAAGGAGAACCTGCTGATCGACAGATGCATCACGCAGGACTCCGTGCAGTACAAGCGTAACCTTTCAATGGCCTGGATCGACTATCGCAAGGCATTTGATACAAAATCGCATGAGCTCATCATGAATTTGCTCAGATGCCTTGCGGTACCCGATCAAATAGTGAGATGCATTGAACAGCTGATGCCGCTCTAGAGGACTCGATTTACCATAACATCTGGTCAAGTCAGAGTCCAAACAGAGCAGGTTATCTTTAGAAGGGGCGTGTTTCAGAAAGACTCCCTCAGCCCTCTTCTCTTCTGCATCTCACTACTGCCATTGTCCGTTGCGCTACAGAAAACCCGCGAATACAACTGCGGAACCCCCAGCAACCGGAGGCATAAGGTCACCCATCTGGTTTACATGGATGACCTTAAACTTTATGCCTCCGGAGAGAAGGACCTTCATCAGTCCTTAAGGGTGGTGCAAGAGTACACGCATGCTATCGGAATGGAGTTTGGGATCGACAAATGTGCCACGGTTCATCTCAAAAGATGACGATGCGAGGAATACGGAGAGGACGTTCAGCTCGTAGACGGAAGCATCCTACATCATCTGGATGCCGGAGAGACGTATACCTACCTAGGGGTGGAACAACGCCACACCCAAGAGGTAGCTACTGTCAAAAACTCTCTCCGCAGCAAGTATCAGCATAAACTCCGACAGATCTGGTCATCAGAACTGTCGGGGAAGAACAAGTTGCTGCAACTAATATGCCTGCCGTTCCGATTCTACTCTACTCCTTTGGAGTAATGAAATGGACACAGGAAGATCTGCGGCAACTTGTCGTAAAAACTCGCAAAATGATGCATCTTCATAGGAGCTTGCATCCTAAATCGTCTGTTCCACGGTTATACTTCCCCAGACAGCGGGGAGGCCGTGGACTTTTGAGTTTGGAGTGTCTACACAACAGAATGGTACTGGATGGAGCCTGTAAAGTCATCAGGAGTTCAGATCCCCTTCTCTGCTTGGTGTGCCATCATGAAAAAGAAGGGATTGGTGCATTTATTTTCAAAGCAGCAACCCGTGTAGCCGATGAACTCGGTCTCATATTCAACACTGAACGGATGAACCCAAACTCTGTCACCGAGTTGGATCCCGTTCAGCAAAAAGCCCACGTCAAAGCTGCGGAGTGTGACAGGCTCCTACATCTACATAAGGATAAGCCAATGCATGGGGTCTTCTTCAAGAACATTGAAGACCTTGAATTATCCAGAAACCTGATATTCGCTTTCCTCAGGGCAAGTGGGCTGAAGTCGGAAACCGAGGGATTCATAATGGCCTGCCAGGATGGTGTCTTCAACACCCTCGTCTACAGTTCGATTATTATATCTTTACTCGTGCGTCATCATCACAATACCATAATTCTTAGCTTAGCAGACAAATGTAAACGAATTTTGAATCGCTCATAGCGGTTTTTAGAAAGAGATGTTCGATAGAGGATGTGTGAATTCTTCGATCATAAATTGATGACGCATGGGTAAAGATACAATAATCGAACTAACTGTACCGTAGTCGCGTGATGGGTATAGAGGTCCCTGACACTAGATGCAGAGCGTGTCGTGGGGCAGTTGAGACCATAATGCATTTGCTGTCAGCTTGTCCAGCTTATGCGGTCTCAGCCTAACCATTCTGTCAAGATGGTGGTTCTGATAATAGGGGTCCTTGGTGGAATGATGGACACGCTGCTCTCGAATCTAAAAATCATACCGGCATGCCGTGATTCGGCAGAAAACCTAGCCGGAAGAATGCAGAAGGCCGTTATTCTTGGTTCACTCCGTTTACTCAGGCCACATGATTCTCGGACCCAGTAATCACTCACCCCACGGACTTCAAATATCGTTTGAAAAACAAAACGAAACACGATAGTATTCGATCCCTTCCCAACATAATTCGTTAACCCGTTAGAAAATTCCGGACTCATAATTGCGTTACCATTCCAAAATAAAGTAATGTTACGATATTTCCAAATAATACGCTGAGCATACTAAACTGTTTTGATTAACTTCGTTATAAACAAACAGCTACTTCACTAACTAATAAAACACTTGGATCTCTTTAAACTGCTCAACTGACTTCAACTAGCTAAATATTCCAAACACTTTTTAAAAACTTCTTCAAAACTTCTTCTCCCGAGTGAAATGTTTCGCCTTATATACTCAATTCAAGTAGATTTTTCGAAATTTTTCCGTTCTCCAGATTGATCGGTACAGAAAAACATCAAAATAATTCCAAAATGTTTACGGCGGTCGGTGTCGGTTTATATGTGTTATGCAAATGTCGTTTTATGGTCGGCACTCAACAGCGGCGTAGCTAGGGGTTTTTTTCAATCTCGTAAAATAATCCGCCTCTCAATTTTGATCGTCCCGATCAAACAATGTGTCTTTGTCTCCATTAACTTTCAACAGTAATATTAGGGAGAGTTTATTCATGACTCATCCATATATGGCTCATTCGTTAGCTTCAACAAATACTTTTTTGAAACCGATGTTACTGAAATGTCGAAAGCGCTCTTTCCATATGATGTTAAAGTCGTACCGTTTGAATACCCTTAGAATATTCAGAAAATAACGTGAAATTATATGAACGAAAAGGTTAAGGCAGGTCGAGTGTTTTGACATCCGATATTCCCGACGATAACAAAACTAAGACCGTTCTAACCGCGAATGAGTTGCACTATCGGGGGTTTTCAGAAAATGCTCAACAATTCAATTATTAATTCCTTTTCAAGTTCATCTTCTCATTCTAACAGTTATCCTAGAATTCAAGTCCAAGTCCAAGTCCAAATCCAAGTCCAAGTCCAAGTCAAAGTCAAAGTCACAAAGTCACACAGTCAGATTCATACAGTCAGAGTCAGAGTCAGAGTCACAGAGTCAGAGTCACAGAGTCAGAGTCACAGAGTCAGAGTCAGAGTCAATCAAAATATACTTCATTGTCGGAAGTTAAAAAAACTTATAGTCAAAGCTTTTTGGTCTTGGATTAATATTAAAATTGAAAATTTCTTCCAATAAGTAGCTAAGCTTTAGAGAACAACTAACTCATTGCCTGAAGGGATAAATTTTCACCAAAAATAACTACTAAAAAAATTGTGAAGCATTTTTCTTCTGGTTGAATACAATAACCACAACTAAAGTTTATTCACCGGTGTGCTTGTCCACCATCTCCTTTGTTGAGTGTTTGTCCTCCAAACGCTCTCTGATAGATTCTTCCGTCTTTATTTCGGGAGAAGGGCATCCCGATATTCTCCAGTTCCAAAACCGCTCTCGGGGCATCTCTGGTCATGTAGTGAATCGCATTCTGATCACCCAGCCAGTCGGAACCTTTGACTGTGTCGTATTGATGCCACAACCAGCAATCGTCCTCGATATGGCCTTGAAATCATAAAATAATCAAAATGAATAAAATTAATGGAAGGCTCATATAGAAGAGAAGAAATGAAGTAAAAACCACAGTAGATACTGAGGAAGATTGTTTTAATAATTGGTTCACTCGATAAGGGATGGCAATTTGGAGATACTAATGTCAAACTTTTAGCAGTACTACAAGAAATTTATCGACTCAGATATCGGAATCACGACTCGGAATTAGCTCGACGAGATGTATTTGAGGGAACTCGACGATTTTTTGACAAATTTTAAATAAAACTTTTCGAAAATTAGATCGCCTGAGGAAGAAATCTTGTACCTGAGTATATACAAATCATACATTTTCGGTGTCAGCCCATTTTTTTTCAAACATTGCATTACTTGACTTTAATAATCTGTAAATCTTTCAAAATCAGATCGTATTCTATAAACACAACGCTATTTCACTTATAAATTCAGAGAGTATTCCAATTCACCATTCTGAATCGATTGGTGTTCGAAAATAGCTCTCTAACAGTTTTCGGATTGAAAAGTTAATCTGGAATCGAGAGGGGTAATTTCCCGCTAACACTTTTTTTTACAATTTGAAATCAGCTCGCTGAGATACATGTGAGAGGACGTAGTGATTTTTTGTGAAATGATTTTTTTTAATTCAAAGTGAAAAAATTTTTTTTTCAATTCAGTTTGTTTCATTATCGAATATTGCATTGCTTGACTTCAATCATCTGGGAATCTCTAAAAAATCCCAAATCAGCTCGTATTTTTCAATCAGAACATATATTTCACCGAAAAAATATTGATTTCCTTCTGTCTCTCTGTCTCGTCTTAGCTTGGGTAGAGTTTTTGAGGTTGAGGGAAAAAACAACTTAGTAGAACTCGTGCTACTTAAGCTGAACTCCGCCTCCTAACTTTAAGATTACCTCAGTTCTTTATTCGAATAAAACTCTCATAACATCAACAACTATATGGCGTTCGCAGAATTGCTCTAACTTCGAACGTTATCGAGTTCAGAGGAGTCATTACTCTCCAAAACATTTTTAATAATTACTCATATTCGTAAAATTCATTCTTTTTTGAATAAGCACACCAAATTTGAAGTAGATTCCGACCCAATTAAAGATTGCATGGGCTTATTACGGAACCTCTAACTTTCGAGTTGAACATTTAAAAAGTTGCCTATTTGTGCATTCAAAAATATTCTTTCGTCGATATATCCATTTCAAATTCACAGAGTATACTAATTACACCATCCTGAATTGATTGGCGTTCGCAGAATTTCTCTAACTTCAACCGTTCTCGAGTTGAAAAGTTCATTTGAGGTTCAGAGGGGTCATTTCTCCCCAAAACATTTTCATTCCTTTTTTTACTCATATTCGTGAAGTTCATTCTTTTTTGAATAAGTACACCAAATTTGAATTCGGTTCCGATCCAATTAAAAATTGCAGGGGCTTATTACGGAACCTCTAACTTTCGAGTTGAACATTTAAAAAGTTGCCTATTTGTGCATTCAAAAATATTCTTTCGTCGATATATCCATTTCAAATTCACAGAGTATACTAATTACACCATCCTGAATTGATTGGCGTTCGCAGAATTTCTCTAATTTCAACCGTTCTTGAGTTGAAAAGTTCATCTGAGGTTCAGAGGGGTCATTTCTCCTCAAAACATTTTCATTCCTTTTTTCACTCATATTCGTGAAGTTCATTCTTTTTTGAATAAGTACACCAAATTTGAATTCGGTTCCGATCCAATTAAAAATTGCAGGGGCTTATTACGGAACCTCTACACTTTCGAGTTGAACATTTAGAAAAGTTGCCTATTTGTGCATTCAAAAATATTTGTCCGTCGATATATCCATTTCAGATTCACAGAGTATACTAATTACACCATCCTGAATTGATTGGCGTTCGCAGAATTTCTCTAACTTCAACCGTTCTCGAGTTGAAAAGTTCATTTGAGGTTCAGAGGGGTCATTTCTCCCAAAAACATTTTCATTCCTTTTTTTACTCATATTCGTGAAGTTCATTCTTTTTTGAATAAGTACACCAAATTTGAATTCGGTTCCGATCCAATTAAAAATTGCAGGGGCTTATTACGGAACCTCTACACTTTCGAGTTGAACATTTAGAAAAGTTGCTTATTTGTGCATTCAAAAATATTTGTCCGTCGATATATCCATTTCAGATTCACAGAGTATACTTTCCACTTTCCTGAATCGATTATCGTCCATAGAATTTCTCTATCTTGAATAGTTCTCGAGATGAAAAGTTCATCTGGGATTCAGAGGGTATTCTTTCCCCAAAACATTTTCATCCCCTTTTTTCCTACTCATATTCATATTACAATTCAATCTTTTTTGAATGTGCATACCGAATTTGAAGTCGTTTCTGACCCAATTAAAGATTTCATGGGCTTATTACGGAACCTCTAACTTTCGAGTTGAACATTTAAAAAAGTTGCTTATTTGTGCATTCAAAAATATTTTCCGTCGATATATCCATTTCAAATTCACAGAGTATACTAATTACACCATCCTGAATTGATTGGCGTTCGCAGAATTTCTCTAACGTCATCCGTTCTCGAGTTGAAAAGTTCATTTGAGGTTCAGAGGGGTCATTTCTCCCCAAAACATTTTCATTCTTTTTTTTACTCATATTCGTGAAGTTCATTCTTTTTTGAATAAGTACACCAAATTTGAATTCGGTTCCGATCCAATTAAAAATTGCAGGGGCTTATTACGGAACCTCTACACTTTCGAGTTTGTGCATTCAAAAATATTTGTCCCTCGATATATCCATTTCAGATTCACAGAGTATACTTTCCACCTTCCTGAATCGATTATCGTCCATAGAATTTCTCTATCTTCAATAGTTCTCGAGATGAAAAGTTCATCTGGGATTCAGAGGGTATTCTTTCCCCAAAATCTTTTCAATCCCTTCATCATTTGAATTCGTTTCTGACCCAATAGAAGATTTCATGGGCTTATTACGGAACCTCTAACTTTCGAGTTGAACATTTAAAAAAGTTGCCTATTTGTGCATTCAAAAATATTTGTCCTTCGATATGTCCATTTTCAAATTCACAGAGTAATTTTTTTCAATTCATATTCGTAAAACTCAATCAATATCAACCATGAAGACGATTATTTTTTTGCTGTTCCCATTTTATTGGAGTAGGATAAATCCGATACTTAGTAATGAAAACGAGCCCTTGAGATATAATGTTGAAAGAATGATACCCAGTACAGTTCGATTATTTTATCTTTACCCGTGCGTCATCGCAATACCATAATTCTTAGTTCAGAAGACAAATGCGCTCATAGCGGTTGTTAGAAAGAGATGTTCGATAGAGGGTGTGTGATTTCTTCGATCATAAATTGATGATGCATGGGTAAAGATAAAATAATCGCACTGTACATTACCTTATGTAACACCGTACTCGACGTCATAATAAATACTGTCATCATCTTTACTCACAATCTGCTGTATATCTAACTGATAACTTTCGAATTAGTGCAGTGCATTATTTTCATGCCAGTACAAGTATATTTCAGGAATTGTAGGAACAGAGGATGCTTTACTGTCTCGAAGGTTTTCAATAGATCAGTGAACATACAAAAACATTTTCAGTCCAACAAATATTTTTTCTGAAACCAAATCAATTTTTGGATAGGATATTATTCGCGACCTGCGCGAAGGGTGCGACACCTATGATTATTTCGTTGAACTGATGTAATGTTGCAAGGTCTTGTTTTGCCATAAGAGCTAGTGTATCTATTTGATCTGTTTTCTCATAATTAATCGAGTTTTGGATATTAAATTAAGTTTGGTGATATTCCTTCATGTTCATAGTTTCAGAATATAATAACTGAAATGGCGACAGAATTAAGCAATCCAAACAATAGGCGTATTTGCTCAGTGCCCCAATGCTTAAGGCAACATCAATAGTACCAAACACAAAGTTTCTTTACATAATCTTCCCACTGAAAACATAGAATTAGGCAAAAAGTGGCAATGACTACGTATATGAAAATGTTTGATTAACATATTTCAATTATCGACATCTTCAACAATTTATTCAAATTTGAATAAGAATAAAATTAAACACTATGGTCTCTTATGGAATTTGTAGGCTGATCACCATTACACAGTTTCGCGCCTCAATTCTGAGCGCCGTCTAGCGGGAACGCATTTCGCGAATATTTTGTGGTAAACGAAATAAAAATGTTTTTCGAATGTTTTTGTACTAGTCATTATACATATGACTCATTTTCATCAATACAGAGTGGGCCATTGAAAACGAAACAGCGGCTCTGTAGGTCGGCAGAACCGAATTATATAAAAACGCTCAGTCACGTCAACTACATTTTCGAGGGGGACATCGTTCGCGATAAAAATTCACCTGAAAAACATTCCATCGTCCGGAGCTGTGACCACCACCCCTAAATTTTAAAATGGCAACATATGGCAAGTGATACCTCATTTCAAAAGTATTTTTCTTCTATCAAACAACAAAAATAAATTAATTATCTCGATTTGTTAAACAAATATATTATATAGGAACTTTAAATAAATTATCAATTATCATTGTCAAGGAATTAAATGATCTAACTGTTGAAAAACTTGTTCGAAAAAATTTTTAGGTTCTTAAGAATCCATAATATGACATTCTCGAATTTGACTGAAATGCGGGTACAACCAAAACATATTACATGAGATAATTTTTTTGCCAAATCGCAATTATATGAACGTCTATCAGTGTCAAACTGATCTTTGGGCGTTAGAATGTTTCCTGGAAGTTGACTCTTGATGGGGAACTATCTTTGTTTGCTGATGACACCACGATCATTTATTTTTCCAATAATTATAATGAAATAACAAATAAAATAAAAAATTATATCGGTTAAATATTAATTTGGTTACAAAAACATAAACTGACTCTCAATTTTAACAAATCTTCATTTATGAATATTTCAAAAAGGGCGATGGATATTCCAACTTTTTCAATTGATTTAAATGGTAAAAGTATAAATTATCAGGAAACAATGCAATTTTTAGGCTTATATATAGATGAAAGACTATCATGGAATAAACGTATTGATAAAATTAGAAATAAACTAGTCCCACTAATTGGCATTCTTTTCAAAATTAGAAATTACATACCTTTGAAATTTCTTAAAAACATTTATTTCTCTCTTATTTATTCAAATCTGCAATACCTAGTTTCTATATGGGGTACTGCAAGTAATTGTTTTTTAAATCCTTTGAAGAAATTACAAAATAAAACAATCAAATGTATTTATAAAATGAATTATATGGAACCAACTATTAATTTATACAAACCGAATGGTTTGCTTGACCTGAACTCTATTTATAAGCTGAAAATTTGTTGTATTATACACTCAATTAGGAAAAAATAAAAACCTCGAATTTAGTCTTTACTGCAGTAAACAGTATTCACATTCATAATACCAGACAAACTAAATTATTAGCTGCTGGCAACTTCAGATCAAATATTGGAAAAAAATCTGTATGTCATAATGGCATAGTAAATTATAATTCTGTATCAAGTGAAATAAAAAATTACCATTCGTTGATGAAATTTAAAAACAAATTAAAGAAAGAAATTTTGAAGTGATTTATTTATTTATATGTTTAACGAATATGACCACTTGAATTTCAAATAATTTTGATTTATTCTGGAAACTGATAATTGTAAATATGTGTGTATGTGTGTGTATCTGTATATATGTGTATATATTTTTATACACCTATATTAGAATATATTGTATTTTTTAGCAAATGTTTTCAATTTTGATAAAAGAATATTATTATTGACCTTTTCTGTATGTTATGATAGGTTTAGGCGTTATTATTATTATTACTTTTTTTTTTCTTTTTTTTTTAATCCCTTCTATAAACATGTAATGTTTCTTGGGAAATAAAGTTGATTGATTTTAACTTCAAATGTCTATTGAGAAGAAAAACACCTTTCAAAAGAGTTCACAGCTCCGAGAGATGGAATGTATTTCAGGTAAATTTCATCGTGAACGATGTCCCCCTCGAAAATGTAGTTGACGTGACTGGGCTTTTTTATATAATTTGGTTCTGCCTACCTACAGAGCCGCTGTTTCGTTTTTGAAGGCCCACTCTGTGTACTACGTACTTAAGGCAGCATTTATTCCTCCTTGAGCAGCAACGGTGTGAGACCTCGTAGGAAATAATTTGGAAATGCAGGCAGTCTTAAAGCCCTGCGATACTAGTCCGTAAGCTGCTCTCAAGCCAGCTCCACCTGCCCCAACAACGACGCAGTCGTACTGGTGGTTGATTATAGGGTACTTCTGTAAAAAAATATCAGAAGAGTCACAGAATTCCTAAAACCAAGACAAAAGAAGTGTTTTATTATGTCTTTATGATCAACGAACGTACTCTTACGTTCCATTCTGATAGTATGATGAGTGTACTTTTTCACTACCCTTAAGGACTGATTTAGATTCTTTTCTTTCGAGACATATAGTTACAGGTCATATGGGACCGCGTATACCCATCGCTTCCAATTGTATGTCCAAAAATTATGGATCGATGGTGTCGAAAGCCCTAGGGAAATCTACGACATATTTATTTAAATCAATATTTTCGTGAATGTGTTGTACTAGATTATCGATGCTGTTTCATTTGATAAATTTTGACGAAATCCGTGTTGACAAGGTGTGATTATGTTGTTTTCAATCAGACAGTAAAAAAAAGTTAAGTAAAATGAATCAGAAATGATTCCCCTTGAACCTCCTGAGTGCGCTTCAAGTGGACTAGAGCAAAATTGCACATAAGCACATTGAATGTGATGAATGAAGTCCCTGAAAATCAACAAAACCTGGTACCCAGCCCTGAAAAAACGAAAATATAACCATCAAATAATAATATCACCGTTATACAGACACTTCAACACACCACAATCGAGCAGGTAGGACAGGTTAATCATGACACCGTAACCACTCAGGTATTCAATGGCAACATTCCATCCGGTCAGGTAATGAGTAATTAGCCAGGCTGTGACATTAATTGCGAGGACCCTTTAACCGCCGTATTAGTATCATTATACGTCGCTCTTCGAAAAGACAATATCAAGGCTGAGGATGCTCACCGCAGTTGTTAGCGAAACGTCCGCAGAATCTAACTCTTCGGAGGTGAACCGACCACGGTCCCAGTGCCCGGAAACCATACCCCTCATTGTAAACTTCGAGTTCCATCTGATTTGTGTTTACCTAACCGATTGAATCGGGCGACTATAAAGTTCGTAATTGAATTGAACATACAACCTCAAGTATGTTTCATTACTTCTAAAGGTTTACTTTGAGAAATTGATTTCATCGGTTTACCCATTCGTGAATTTGGGACTTTGAAGAAACGAATTTGCTAAATGATGATGATTGCTTTTAATTCCGTGATCAAAAGAATCGGCCGCTCTGCCGAGGAAAAGAAACGATTCATAGAATCGAAATGTGACGCCATATGCAAAATCTTAGTAGTATTAATTGTGATTCCTATTTCTAACACAATTTCCCTGCCTCGTTTATTATCAACAACTTCTTTGAGTTCAGGCACTGTATTTGGGAAAATCTGAAATTTTTTGTGTCTAAATCTCACTCATAATTTTCTCTTCTCGAATTAAACAAATTAAAAAATGATATATTTTTGGGTAAAATTCTGTTAGCTAATAGCCACAAGCTATCAAAAATATTTTTGGAGCTTGCGTAATTTGGTCTCCTAAACAAATCCAAATAAAATTTTAGCAGTCTCAAGTAATTTCAGAGATATGGGCATATTTTCGAGTGATAACTTGCATTTTCTAGCACGCATTCCTTCCGCAAAAAAAAAACAGTAGAAACACTCAAAATTCTTCCTTCTTATCACTAGCACAATTTCAATACCCTAATTGAACTGTTTCACAGTTCTTCTTTGTTGGAAACAGCACTTTCATGAAAGAACCATCCTCTTTTATGACCATATAAAGAACAAAACTCAAACCAAAGCAAAATGGTTATTGAATTTTAACCATATCAAGTTGGTAACTGGGAAAAAACGAAAATAAATAATTTCCTATTCATGTTGATGTTAAATGGCTCAAAAAGTCGGCTGTGCAAATATGCAAAGATGAAGGAAAAGGTAAAGAATATGGGTCCAACTGGGATTTTGATGAAATTTTCACAGATGCTTTAAAACACGATAAACAATGAAATTTTGCCGCGGAAACACTTTTTTCGTATTATTTTTTGAAAAAATGTATGTTGGCACTCACTTTTAAGACAATCCGTTGGACGGATTATTTAACATATTTTTCCAATTCTTCCAATTCTTCCAATTGTATTGTATCGATATCAATTTTACAGATACAGAAGTAGCAATTTATGAGAGGCATGAACTTCGAAAAGTATAAAAAAGTTAAAAGAAATAACCTTATTTTATGAGCACAAACAATCAATTTGTTTGTTGAATAACGGCTCTCTCAATCTGTCATAACTTCGAAAACTTCAGAATTGTAATTGCGACGTTGTCAATTCAATTCTTGAAATGATGGATTTATAGATATATTATATTCGACAAATTCTTTAGGGAATGAAAGGATTGCTTATTGATCATATTTGACGAATATTTACATGTCATGTTGAAAATTGCATTAAATGGGTGAATAACTATATATGAGTTGAAAATAATATGGAAACGTTAGGAATAGGTGAAAAATGGGAGACAAAGCCTGGTTTTTGTAAAATTACAACATATGCTTCAAAAACATGACAAAAACAATATAATCAACTATTTTATTATTCATTAAACAGACCATGTGAGCGCGTTCAGCAGATATTTTCTATTCATCTAGCACGAACCTATGTTTTAATTCGAAATTATGGGAACCTGCGCACCTGCGCATTTCCTTCATTACTTCTGCGCTTGGTCAACTTCTGCGCGCGGATTTGCGAAATGTCTGCCGAACGCGCGCATTTTCCTTACTGGTCTCCATATTTCTATTAATCTACCACGAACATTTCGAAAAGATGAGAACCTGCGCATCTGCACATTTTCCTCATCACTTTTACGCTTAGCCGACATTTCAAAAATATGCGCGTGCGCACATGCGCTCGTTTGGTCCACATATTTTATAATTAATTTTCCTTCAACCCATAATATGATTTGAAATGGGAACTATATCACAATACAGACCATGCGAGCGAAGCAAGCGCGTTCGGCAGACATTTCGCAAATCCGCGCGCGCGGATTTTCGAAATGTCTGCCGAACGCGCGCATTGTCTTTACTGGTCTCCATATTTCACGAACATTTCGAAAATATGAGAATATGCGCACCTGCACCACTTTGGCGCTTATCCGACATTCCAAAAATATGCGCGTGCGCACATACGCTCGCTTGGTCCACATACTTCATGATTCATCTTGATGCGCTAATGGACATTCCCAAAATACACCAATTACCTTACCAATTGCCTCTTTAGTCTCTATTATACTGGTAATTAATATCGCTGTATGACAGAAGCTCTCAATGAACTGACACAATAATGGGCTAAAATCAAGTATAAAAAGTTAAATCAGTTCCCGATCGATATTTGAGAATTGAATGAATTTTTTATTTTTCTATATTTTTAAAATTTTAAAATTTATTGAACTCATCCTTTGAAATATTCTTTGTAATAAAATTGGCAACGTCGCATTACTAATTTTGACAGTTCAAAGTGTCCTGTCAGTTGATAAATAAAGTGATTGTTTATGTATTTTGAATAAAGACCAGTTTTTAATTTTTTCTATTTTTCAGAGGTTTATTTTACCTACACAATGCTAAATATGAGTGGATAAAAGTGCTCTTCATGCTTCAATACACTGGATTTAATTGAAAATCACGTTAATACTCTGTCCAACGGTTTGTTTTTGTGTCTCTCAAAAGTGAGTACATACATTTTTTCGACAAAAAAAAATAGAAAAAGGTCTTTCCGCGCAAAAATTTCGATTGCTGTAGTGTTTTTATGATATTTCGAAACTTCTGTGAAAATTTCATCAAAATCCCAGTTGGACCCATATTCTATACCTTTACCAAGATGGAAGTAACCAACCTGATATGAATAAATTCACTAAACATTTTGCATAAATATGTTGTTTTTGATGAACTTGAAAAAAGGTTGAATTTTTGGATACACATTGCCGTTATTAATACAAAAAATGGTGTAGAACGGGTGAATTAGGATGTGTACATTGTGCTAGTGCCAGTGTAAAGAAAGAAGAAGGAGGGTTAACGTTTTCTAAAAAAAAAAATATTCTTCCTTTATTTTATATTACCTATCACTCTAGAACCAAACAGATATGAATGGTAAAATATTTCTTAGGTATTGCGTATCGCAACAGTAGACACTAATAAAAGGGCACGATAATTTTTATTCTTTCCGGTTTCATGACAGTACCTTTCAAATGAAAACTAAGTTTTTTAGAAACATCAAATCGTGCTTACCTCGTGCTCGTCTGCAGTTTCTAAAGATTTTTCACATCTGCTTGAAAAGTATCGACTAGTTCTTTCTGAAATTTTTAACTTTTTGAAAAGTTTCAAGCCATTCATACTGAATTCTGACACTTTGATAATGAAAAAGATGTCAAAAGTTTGAAGATTATATTACGATCAGCTTGCTTGATATGGATTTAAATGACCCTTATCGCTCGTTATTGCTTGCAGTTACGAATAAGTTTCAATTTCCTGGGAAACGATTTGATTGAAAAAATTACGTCTCTTTCTCTGGACGATGACTGAAACACGTCGTGTGTAAAAATAATGGTTTGGTCTCGGGATTGAACTCCAGTTTATAAATGTGGATTTACTCGAGCGTCATAGAGACCTATTGGAATGATAAGAAGAAAAAATGTTATATAATGTATATCTTTTCATCGGTGGGGGAAGCGGCTATAGATTTTTATATTTGTATAAAAAAACTCTTGCATGGACATACTCGAGCGCGTCAGATATTGATAACATCAATGCCCTACGTATTTTTAATAATGTACGTATGTTAATCTAATCGTTTGCGGTCGTAGGTGGGGGTAGAAAATTAAAAAAAATAATCGAGCTCGTCAGATTTTCTTAGGTGTTGAATGAACCTAAAATAAAGCTCCCATGCAATAATCTGACGATGTCGATGTGACGCAAACTCGCGGCCATTATTATAATGTGAAAAAAAAGCTCTCCGAGCTCAAAAACATGATTTTTGTGTAATTATGAGCTCTCCGAGCTCAAAAGTCTTACAGAAGTTTATACAATTTTTTGAATTTTCAAACCGCAATAACTTTTGAATAAAATGAACCGATATTCACGCGGTTGGCGGCATTCGACGCAGTTTTTCAAGCTCCATGAAAAGTTTGAATTGATTGTGAGAGTGATTCCGAAAAAACACTTTTTTAGGTTTTCTTTCGACAACGATAACTCACGAACGAATCAACCGATTCTGACCGGACTGGCGGCGATCGACGTGGTTCTTTGATCCCAGACGGCACCCAATATTTCTGGAATATGCCTACAACATCCTATTTACCAACAGATATTGCAATATTCCTGGAATATTGAATATTTATTTGATCTTATACACATTGAGAATATTCCTGGAATATATTTCCACTCATATCCATAAAATATTCTCCTTGAATATTGCTGGTATATTCAAAAGGCATATCAAGCATTAACGTAAGTTTTTGAATATTCTGGGAATATTCCAAAGGCATTTCAATTTGACGGAACTTTTTGTTAGAAAAATATCAAATGTTTCTCGAATATGTATTTAATAAAAATTGAAAAACCACATGCATTTAAAAAAACTTTTCAAGTTTCGTGGCCAAAATAAAGCATTTAATTGGTTAGTTTATGAAGTAGTACGTTTGAAGTGGAATTTCAACCAATCAAATGTTTCGGTTATCTGCGCTCGAAGCGAGACTGACAAATCAATATATTCAATTCAATATACAGTGCGGTCCAAAGGTATGAAATACATTCATTTTTAGCGTTATTATGTATTTTATGAAAAAATCCTGAAACAGGTCAATTTTTATTGGCAATTTGACAATTTACAGTATGAAAATATTACCCCCTTCTTGCACCCCCTCTGAATTATGAGCACCCCCTCAAAAATTTTAAATGAGAAGGGGGGTCGTGTGGCATCTTGTTCGAAAGGGATTTTCATTATCTGTTCAGCAATACTAAGTGTTTCATATTTGGTGCAACCATAACTGAGAAATTTTTTTATTAAAATTTAAAAATATTGACACTGTAAATTATGTATCCGTTGAAAAAACCTGAAACAGGTCGATTTCTATTCTCAATTTGACAATTTATACTTTCTTATCTGTCTTGCTAAAAAAGTCAGGAAAAAGTCGTTGAAGACACCAAAAAATTATTCACAAAACCCATAAATAATATAATGTCAATCTAGTAGACTACTGTTATTTTGATATTTGTGAGTTGCTGGCAGACGTCAGTGTATTGAAAAATATTTTTGTGTGTATTCGATTCATCTATGGCTCATTTATCCGAAACTCAAAGAATAGACATTTTAATTATGCTTGGATGCGGTAATAAAACACGAACTCAAACGGAAGTTTGTGAAATGTTCAATAATAAATACCCTGGTCAACACGTATCACAATCTACAGTTAGCAAAATAGAAACAAAATACCGTGAAACTGGACATGTAAAAACTCGTCAAAAACCAGGTCGAAATGCTGCATTGGATGAGGAGAAAAAGTTAGATGTACTGTTAGCGATTGAGGAAAATCCGCATATGACAAGTAGACAACTTGCCGCCGACAATGATGTAAGTAAATCATCGATATTGAGAGCTTTACATAAAGAAAAATACCATCCTTATAAAGTTCAGTTGGTTCAGGAGTTAAATGAGGATGACCCTGATAGAAGGCAACAATTCTGTGAACTGATGATGGATAGAATCGAAGCAGATTTGCAGTTCATAAACAAAATTGTGTTTTCTGATGAAGCTACTTTTTATTTAAATGGAACGGTTAATAGACAAAACTGTAGATATTGGAGCAGAGAAAATCCTCATTGGATGTGTGAGGCTCACACACAATATCCCAAATAAGTGAACGTTTGGGCTGGTATCATTAAAAACAAAATTATTGGCCCCTATTTTTTTTGAAGGCACAATTAATGGTGAGGTTTATCTAGGTTTTTTGATGAACTTTTTAGTGCCTACATTAAAACGACTTTTTCCCGATGTTAATGATCCAAATGGAATAGATAGATCAATTTGATATCAACAAGACGGAGCTCCACCGCATTACACACGTATTGTTCGAGATTATTTGACAGAAGTTTTTCCCAATAGGTGGATTGGCAGACGTGGACCGATTGAATGGCCGCCTAGATCCCCCGATTTGACTCCTCTCGATTACTTTTTATGGGGTTATTTAAAATCAAAAGTATATTTCAATAGACCAGACAATATTGCAGATTTAAAAACTAGGATATCGGAAGAAATTAACAACATAACCCCTGAGGTCCTACAAAATGTTCTACGAGAATTCCAAGATCGCCTTGCTTATTGTCAAGAAGTGAATGGTGGTCATTTTGAACATTTAATTTAACTGTAAAACAAATTGAAATATACTTCCTAAACATTATGTTACATTATTTCCTTCAGTCTATCAACATTTGACATATTCAGAATAAATTTTCTCAGTATTGCTGAACAGAGAATGAAAATCCCTTTTGAAAAAGGTGCAACACAACCCCCTTTCTCATTCAAATTTTTTGAGGGGGTGCTCATAATTCAGAAGGGGTGCAAGAAGGGGGTGATATTTTCATACTATAAATTGTCAAATTGAGAATAGAAATCGACCTGTTTCAGGTTGTTCCAACGGATACATCATTTACAGTGTCAATATTTTTAAATTTTAATAAAAAAATTTCTTCGTTATGGTTGCACCAAATATGAAACACTTAGTATTGCTGAACAGATAATGAAAATCCCTTTCGAACAAGATGCTAAAAATGAATTTATTCCATACCTTTGGACCGCACTGTATATGTTGCAAATATCAATCAACATGCTTAATTATCAAAATAAAAATAATTCATCAATTTTTTTCTATACTATATTAGTAGTATTTTTAGGGGTATGTATGTATATCCCACTCACATAGCAATTTACTGAGAAGTCGAAGAAGAACATACCCTTTTCCTGATCTAAGTTACTGAGAGTTGCAATAGAACACTAAGTAAATTATTGTTCAACGAGGTTTATTTTCTTCTGATTCTTTTTTTTTTTAGGATTGAAAAACAAAGATTCTGAAGAACTGAAAAGTGTAATGAGACCGATTTGAGTAATTTGTGTTAGTGTCAATGCAGATCTGAATTTCCAAAGGTCTTGATAATTGCCAAGATAGTGTATCAGAATACATATGTATGTTGTATTTATCGTTTTTGCAATAAATATTTTTTTTGTATTTAATTTTTTAATCTTACTCAAAATAATACTACATTGGACCTCATATTCGATATATCAAGGGCAGTTTATTCCATATATAAACTAGACACCCTGGATATGTTCTGCATTAATCTTCAAGAAGCATACAAAAATATATTTCGGGTATATTTTTATGGTAAGAAAACATATATATATATAGCATGTGCCATGAATATGTTTTAGGATATTCCTGGAATATGCATATCACATGCTTTGCAGGATTCCTGGCATTTGCACTGGAAGATGTATGGCATATTCCTGGAACATATTTCATGGTGACCTTGAATATCCATGGAATATGCATAGCACATGTTTTGGAAGATATGGCATATTTCTGGAATATGCCAATATTCCGGTGAAATATGCCTAGGATATTCATGCAATATGATTGTGCCGTCTGGGATATTAAGAGTTGATTAGTTTTTGGATAAAGCCGTTTAAAAGTTATTCCAAAAAAAAACACATTTGAAAAAGAAAATTTTCGTAGTTTTTTT
Source organism: Chrysolina americana (assembly GCA_958502065.1). Taxonomy (NCBI): domain Eukaryota; kingdom Metazoa; phylum Arthropoda; class Insecta; order Coleoptera; family Chrysomelidae; genus Chrysolina; species Chrysolina americana. The sequence goes on along the minus strand of OY293415.1, from coordinate 6,528,553 downwards.
GACATTTCTTAAAATCTGCCGGTACAAATCGGATCAAATTATATTCAAAATCTAAGTTTAGCCAAGCCAAATAGATAGAGAAAGAGTGAGAGAGAAATAGTAACGCGGAGAGGGGGATATAGGCATTACGCAGCTGCACGCATATTAGACTTAATCGACGAATTTTTGTTAATTCGGCTTGTGGAAATCGTTTATCGAATTATTTCCTTCAAAATAAAAAAAATTAGCCACGCTCGAGAATGTCGAGATGGCGTTTTTTTTACAACTTGGTAGCCCTCCCCTTTCTTTACGTCACTCTCAAATTGTCAGATTAGTAGAATATACACTTTTTAGCATGTAATTAACTCACCCTATCCTAATCTGACGCGCTCGAGAATTTCTGATGATGAATTTTTTTCTACTAATCTGATCCTTCATCCTGGACGCGCGAACTTATTTATGAGGTTCATATTTGGTGGAGGTTCTTAACCGGGTACAAGGTATTCCCCTATATATTAATCTGCCGCGCTTCAGTAAATCCCGATATCCCCGCTTGGGTTCCCCTGCATGTTTTGGTTCTGAGTTAGGACCGTTAATTTATGAATCAGATAGAATGTGATAGTACTGATATATTTGACAAATTATTCAACATATTCTATCGGATATTCAACTGCAAGTGATACTTAAAGCAGGAACTGGCCCTAAAAGTAGTATCTCAGTTAAAATCTGACAAAAGTTTTCGATAAGTAGGCATCCCAAACTTGAATGTGCCTAGAACTGTTTTATGAAAGGAAGGCCTTCAATGCTGATTCATATACATGCGTGCCCATGCAGGGTTTTTGAAGCACGGGCAGGTTTATTGACTTTCACTCACGTTTCTATCACAAGAACATATTTTATTTGGTTCTGTAATAATTTTGTCAATGCTGGAGTAATGCTATTTGAGTTTTTCTAATAATCCCGATATATTTTTCACTGACTTCAAAGCCGATTCAGATACATGGTGGGCCAAATTCTTCATGAGATACAAGATACAGTGAAAAATACATCGGAATTATTTGAAAAACTCAAATTGCATTACTCCAGCCAATACTTTCAATAGAAAGAAATCTCTACTTGTAATCAGGATTGTGATTTTTAGTATAATCCTACTGAATTTAGTACTTTTCGACTCCATTTAGTAGCCTAGTATTCTCAAGGGAAATTTAGTATTTTCATCCAACATGCCAATATGCGTCATTCTGCTATTTTTATTCAGTCAGATATGTGCTTTTCCATGAAATGAGAGGTTAAGGTAATGGGATTTCACAGCGTAAACGTACAACTACAGTATCTCAACCGAACGCAACTCTGTGTTCCGTGTTCTGTGATATCCTTAATCTCTATTGACGTCTTATTGCTGGCAAGTGACAGATACTCTTACACGACTGACAGGTGACAGGTATAGAGTTGATTTTGTTTCATCACAGATATTCGAATTTCCCGCGTTTTGTTGATCAAGAAGGAATTTAATATCGAAGAATCGAATTTAGTAGCCAATGAAGTCGTTTTTAGTACACCTGGCAACGGGGCCCAGCACAACACTGTATAATACCTCATTGAATAGCTGGTAAAAAATGCTCTCCCCTTCCTTCCTTCTTCCTCTTCATCAAACATCAAATATTACTTTTGTGCACACCTCTTCATATGAAAATGAAATGGAAAAACGCATCATCAATATTTTATTTACCTGAATAGGTATTTTCAAATTCTGGTAGCGACACGGATGGCAGAAGAAGGATGAAAAGAAAACCGAAATCTCCCAAAAATTCAACAATGAAACAGTCGAAGAAACATATACAGGTCCAACAAAATGTCATCCTTGAGGACAAAGCCGGCGAAACCCAAGGACATTACACACAGGACTGCCCGATGAGACTTCAACCAATCACTGAATTGTGACGTACCTCAGTGGCCCCCCCCACCACTTGGTTACCATTGTTACCAAACACAAACGGTCAGTTTATCTGTTATCACTTTTTTATTTTACCTTTTGCTTGGTGTCTCGTATATTGAGTTATTGAGATTTTGATAGATTTATTGTTATATTTGTGTCTAGTCTAGTGCCTGTTTGCCTGTTTCACAGATTGAGGAAACGTTTAGAAACTATTTTATACTCTTTCTGCAGTTGTTACTCTTTGTGAAGTGAAAATATTGAAAGATTTTGTCAGTTCTTAAAGGTTTGGGGTTTCAGTATTGTTGTGGTTGAATATTTGTTTATTCCTGTTCTTTTAGTTGAATGAAATGCCAGGAAAAACGTGTGCCATCGCCTCTTGCAAGAATAATTCCTCCAAAGGCTTGGGTTACATATTTCACAAATTCCCAAAGGATGATGGAATAAGACAACTTTGGATACGTTTATGCAATAGGAGTGACATATGGAACCCTAGGACTAGTAGCATTTGCTCAGTTCATTTCACTGAAGAGGACTACAAGCAAGACTTGAGAAATGAATTACTAGGTTTTTACTTATTTCATTTTGTTTTCAAAATAATACAAAAAAAATCTTTGTTTCAGGATTACCTGTTAAGAAATTTCTTAAACCCAATGTCATACCATCCCTTTTCTTGTGACTAGAACCGATATCTCTAGAAGCTTGTTCAAGTCAAAGAAAAGCGAATGAAGAAGATATTCCAGATGAATTGTTACCAGAGGAAAATGAAGTTATTGCTGTTGGGAGTTCCGAAAACATTGATCCTCTGAATGAGACCTATTATCAAAGGAAATATGAAAGACTCCTTGCAAGTCATAATAAGGTGCAATTGGAATTTAGAACTCACAAGCAAAAGTGTAAAAGACGGGTAAATTCTTTACAAACACACCTAAATTATTATAAGAAAAAGGTGCAATATAAAGAAAATAATAAAGCTGAGAAAGTTTTGAGTAAATTCTTTTCCAAAAATCAAATTAACCTATTACTTCAGAAAAGAAAAAGGGTTAATTGGACTCAATCAGAACTCTCAATGGCCTTCACATTGCGGTATTACAGCAAAAAGTCATATTTATATTTGAGGAATGTTTTAAAGTTTCCTCTGCCTGGGTTATCATCACTTCGAAAATGGGCCTGCAAAATCAATATGAAAAAAGGAATTCTAGAAGACGTCTTGAAATTCATGAAATTAGCTGGTGAGGATATGTCAGAACTTGAGAAATGCCTCGTCATTCAATTTGATGAAGTTAAAGTCAAGTCAGTTTTGGAATATGACAAATCTGAAGACCAACTCATTGGACCTCACAATCAAATGCAAGTTATCATGGTTCGAGGTTTATTTGCCAAATGGAAACAACCTGTTTACATATCATTTGATTCCAAGATGACTAAAAGTATAATCTTTGATATAATTTACAGACTTCATCAAATTAATTATAAAGTTGTTGCAACTGTCAGCGATTGTGGAGGAGGTAAGTTTTTGTTTCATTTTAATTTTGTGAAATAATTATATTATATCTGTTTTTGTAGGTAATGTAGGTCTGTTGAAGGAGATGGGAGTTGACATTCAAAAAACTTATTTTCATCATCCTCGGACCAATGAAAAAATTTATATGTTTGCAGATATACCGCATCTACTCAAATTATTGAGAAATTGGCTCATTGATACAGGTTTTATTCTAGAGGACCAAACTATCATCAATCATAAGCCACTTCTTGATTTGATTGAAATGACAGATAAAGAATTGAATTTATGTTTCAAACTAACAGAGAAACATAAGATGTGAAAAGACAAAATATCAAAATTCCTTTAGCAGCTGAGTTGCTATCACATTCAACGGCTACAGCTCTTCATCATTATCAACCAGGAACTGATAAAAAATTGGCTACAGATGTAGGAAATTTTATTGAGTTGGTTAATAACTGGTTTGATATAAGCAATAGTTATATACCTTTCAATAACAATCCTCATAAATCTGCTTATGGTATTTACCTGGAAGAGCAAAATAAAGTTCTTGATGACATGCTGCATACAATTTTGACAATGAGGGCTACTGGGAAAAGAAGTTTACAGATTTTTCAGAAAGGAATCATCATATCAATTAAATCTTTTAGGCAGTTATTTTCCGACTTGAAAAAAGCTTATGGTATTTCCTCATTATGTACCCATAAACTCAATCAAGATTCCTTGGAAAACTTCTTCTTTCAACTGCGGAGTAGAGGAGGCTTGGATGACCATCCTTCACCACTGAATGCTCTATACAGAATTCGCATGGTTATTTTAGGAAAAAATCCTGATATCCTTGACTCTGCTGTGAATACTGAAGATAGAATGCAAGAAGAGTATTTGATTGCAAACGTAATGAAGAAAGTGGGCTTCAATATTGACTCAGAGCTTGATGAAGATGGTATTTCCATTGAGGAATATGAAAATAAAGAAAATGTGGAAATTCAATTCACCAGTAGCAGTTCTGGTTCATCCGAGGCCAATATTTCAGAAAACGATTATTTACCAGAGATGACCAATGATTCACTGGAATACATTGCTGGATATTTGGCAAAAAAATTCAAAAAGAAATACTCCTTTTTAGGCATTCATACACACAAATGTTCGAAGGAACATGATTATCAATTACCATCATGGGTTAGTCATTTATCATATGGTGGGTTGATAAAACCAACTGAAGAATGGCTTTCATTAGTGAAGAAATTTAATAAAATATTTTTGAAATGTCATGGTGAGGATCCTTTGGGTTTCAATATGGAAACAAATGTTGTCAAAAATGTTACTGAAAGAATACAAAACAAACTTAAACAGAAAATTGTTCATTCTGATATCATTGAAGTATTTGTTAGGTTACGAACAATAATCAGAATGAATTATTTCAATAAAAAAAATGAGGAATCTAAAACCAAATATCAGAACTTGAAAAGAAAAAAATCTGCTGATTCTGATTCCAGAAAGTTGACAAAAAAATTAAAAAAATTAAAAATTGAATTTTTGATCTGGAACTGGACCTTACTTTGCTTATCATAAATTAGGTATTTTATATTAATGCAAATGTAAATGTATGTATGACTATCAGGTGCATGATATTATTCACTGACTCATCTTGATCTATGAGTAGTCTAATAAAGTAGGTACATCTATGTATTATCATTTTTGTATTGATACTTTATCATATGAACAAATATATTTCTATTCTACTATTGTGGTGTATCTTTTGAGAATTATTTCAATAAAAAATTTCATGTTGTAAAGGATATTTTCATTTTTCCCTGGCAATCTTTTATTTCAATGTACATGTGTTGTTTTAGGAGTTATATGAATATTTCTGTTTAATTTTATTTTCTCTCCCTGTGGCAGCAAGAAATTGTAAATTTGCATATTTTCAAAACCACAGTGCAGTAGGGGAATTACCCTCGAAGAACAAAGAATTAACATTGTTTATTTTCAGAGTTGGTACGGAGAATACCGAAAAACATTAACTTATTTATAACATTTGTATAATCGTTTTCCCTACGTGGGTAAGTAGGTATTTAATAACCCAGATAATAGCAATATTTTCTCTTTAAATAATTAGGGTCTGACAAAACGAGTAGGTAGGTTTTTCCTTAACACAACATGCACTAAATTTCTTCCAAAATTAGGACCTCTAATATTCATAAAATAATTCCTCTACATTAGTTCTGGGTGTATTTGCAAAATCAATCGTTAATCTGAATGAAGATGGAAATTTTAACTTTCAGTTTTTTTTTTATTTATGTCTGGTTTTCAATTGAGAATGTTGGCTTTTCAAACAAAACTTCTTGCAGTTTGAATCATCTTTTGATTAATATGATTAATTTACAAGCGAGTGAAATGAGTAAAAACAGTAAATGTGAGTATTACAAAAACGAAATGAGTTTTTGAAAAGTTGATATAATCGCGCTTAAAAATTCAAAAGCTTTATTTTATCTTTCTTCTGCAACAGGGAAAAAAGAAACAGGTAAAGACTGCAAACAACTGCGGATAAAGTGGCGGAGGGAGGCCACCGCATTACGTCATTTCCGATACAAACATGGAAGATAGGAATGGAGCAGTCCTGTGTGTAATGTCCTTGGGCGAAACCCCCCTAAGTGAAATGGACACTATAATCCCTCCCCCAGTGATACGACACATATTATTAACCCCTTTCCTGAAATAGACAGTGTTAGTGATAGGAAATCTCCGTGTGTAAATATAACAAAACGTGATCTAACCTTGCGATATCTACTTCCTCCTCAGAGGTTGGCCACCCGCTGAGAAGGAAACAAAAATGGACTCCAGTGAAGAGCCCTGATTATCGAATCAATCAGGTGAGCAAGTCACCAAAACAAAATTGGGAATACACGAGACGACCCCCACACAATTCTCCCTTCAAGCTCCACAAATAATGGGAAGTGTGGTGAAATCACTTTCTAGGAAGCGGTCCTGCAGAATTGTAATAATTTTTGAAACTAAAGATGCTAATAATAATTGTATATAGAATATAAAAACCACTGTTTTGCAGGTTTTGTAAGTTCATTTATCTAATATATTTTTTATAACTAACTACTTAGAAAATGAAAATACCTATTCAGGTATATAAAATATTGATGATGCGTTTTTTCATTTCATTCCCATACGCAGAGATGATCACAAAAATAATATTTAATTAATTGTTTGATGAGGAGGGAGAATAGATCAATTTTTACCAGCTATTCAATGAGGTATTATTATTCTGTCTACGGCTTTAGACAGCATGCTACCGAGAATTTCTGAATTTTTATCAAATAACATGTTCAGCCGCTTTCCAATTGCCACAGGGACTATAGGGAGTAGGTTCTGGCAGGACTGAAAGGGCCTTCAGCTGCTTTTCAATTACCCCAGAGTAGCTCTTGGTAACTCCGGATAGCTCCTGTAGTAATTTGGCAGACCATGACAAATCATGTCAGCTAAACTCTATTTATAAAGTCAGGTTGCAACTGGAAAGCAGCTTGCGTGATATAATCTGCTCTATCACAGAACATTAGATATTCTGTGGCCTTACCTATGTTCTGTGGCTCGACTCGATTTTGACGTTGACGACAAAACCGAACGCACGTCATTATGGATATGTTCCATAGACGAAAGATACCACTGCTTACCGGACCGGTGACATAGGTTTTGACATTGGTTTTTGTCTGGTACTTGTGTTACTTCGGGACATTTGTCACTGTCATATGTCTTTTCTCTCTTCAGTCTTCAGTTTAATTGTTTATTGTTTCAATTAGCGATAGCTGGCTATTATATTTTTGGTGTTTTTGATTGCTTTACTATAATAATATCAATATATTGTTAGGAATCATAGATAATGACCAGCGTTTTTTATTTATTGCCTGAATCTTGAGTTACCCGTTTTATTCTTTTTCCCCCTAACTTCATAGTAGCTCTTCTTCAAATTTATCCACTTCTCATCACATTTTGAAGCGCTTTTGTTGTATCCAAATGTATTCAGATTTAAGCTGATTGTTTTCCACACCATCTTTTTGGTGAAGTTTGGAGAAATCAACAGTTTCACATTTCGTCAGTCTATGTCTCTACGTTACTGACTGTAGAAGTCTCCTTGGTAGATAATATCGGTTTCTCAATGAATAGATGCGCCTGATTCTCGATCAAATCATTAATACATTTGTCACCTCTTCGATCTGTTCAATCACTTCAATTGAATTCATAAATCATATAAAACAAATCAAAGTTATTTAAACACAAAAAATAAAAAGTATTTAAATCAGAATAACCAGATCAACCAAAGAAAATCGTCGGTCGTTCTGGCGACAGACTATCGACCGTTTTTTGAGGAACCGAATCCTTCTTCTTCTCTTCTCTCCGTATTTGGCATTAGCTACTAGGCTAGTTTGCCAGCCTCGGAGGCCAATTTGTTAACCTCACTATTGGGCCCCCCTTCTGTGGGCAAAGTGGAAGTCTCACTCGAAGTGATACCACAATGCCCGGAATCCTTTCACCACAAGTAAATGCACAATATATAATAAATTATTCGATGCGATGCACGTTGAACGGCAATATCTTCTCTCCTTAAAAAACCCTCTTGATCCGACAAATCCGTTGTCATCCGGCCTCTAACCGGCGTAGAGATCAAGAGGGGCTGACAATTACACAATAAGTTCTTGAACTACACAAACAAATTTATATTTAACTTTGCAATGCACGTTAATACGGCAGACATTTACAATACATAACCTAACATGACTCCTGCCTACACGACGGTCAGGAGTCGAATCAGAACCAAATCCCGTAAATAACTTTTTTTTCAGTTACCAACCTAATAAAAGACATTTACGGGACGCAAGACTCCGCAAGCGTGACGTCACTTCACCATCTTTTTGTTGGGGTCCGTTAGGTTTCGGTACCAAAAGTGAGATCAAGTGAATGATAATTAATTTTATTTTACACCTTTATAAGCTCTTCAACAAAAGCAATCGCCATAACCAAGCTCGTTACTGCCATAGGAAACGTTTTTGCGAAAGCTGTTACCTAAAACTGATTTGTTTGGAACGCGTCAATGATATTTTGACATTTGTTACGTCACCACTTGCGGGGTCAGCAACCAAAACAACCAAGGTGATATACGGAACATATCCATAAGCTGCGTTTTATTGGTACCATTCCTATATCGGTTTGGGAATAAATGGTCATTTCTGACATTTTTATCATTGTATTTGTGTCACATGTCAATGTATTCCACTAAGGGCCAGTTTTTCAATCAGCCCTATGCTGTATCACTTCCGTTAAAAATAACGTCACCGCTATTCGCCATTTCCGTTATTTTGCAATTACCAAGCAATAGCAAAACAACGGAAATGGCGAATAGCGGTGACGTTATTTTTGACGGAAGTGATACAGCATAGGGCTGATTGTCGTGTTAGCGTATTTTGACTCCCGGTTAAATTTGACTGGTGGTTAGAATGAATATGACATTTGCTAAATGAAGAAATCGACTCACATTCTGACCATAAGTTAAATTTAGCTCGAAGTTACAATACATTGAAAAACCGGCCCTTAACCGGTACCGGAATGGGTCAAATAAAATGCAGCTATTGTGTTTGTGTCATATGTCAATTTTTTCCACCAAACGGTACCGGAATGGAGTCGAATAAAACGCAGCCATGAAATTACAATAAATAGACAGAAGACATCTGGATCTGACAGTTTTGTATTTACAATAATTAATTACCATTTCTATTTATAACTTAAATATGTGGTTATTATCTGATGAGCATTGTATTTGAATTATATATACATACTTCTGGATTGCCCTTATAGATACTCCTCAAGTGAGGAGAAGCGCAATGTCGGACAAAGATGTGAAACAACGTGCTAGAAGGTTGGTTTACAGATTTTTTTAAACTTCATTAAATAGTAACCATTATGTTTCCAGGGCACAAAATCCCTTGATGTCTAAGGATCCAATACCCGGCGTAACAATACCTGTAAACCCAAAGTTTATGGATAAAAAGTTATTGGTGAGAATAGTGGAAGAGTGTAATACCCCATTCTTTTACCATAAGTTTACGGTGAGTCCTATTGATCTGCAAAAGTTTCTGAAAAGCCTGAAGCTGAATCGAGAATCCTTCACGTATAGTTTTTCTGATCACTGTAGAGGAAAATGTGAAATATCCTATTAATTTTTCAGGTCCGAAACATAAAAGATTCTGATAGAAATCACATACTGAAGACTATTTTGGATTTTGTCTATCCGGCCACATTTAAAGCAATGCATTTTGAATTTACTTCGACTAGTGCATATTTTCTAGCTAGGAATTGCCAGGAAGTCATTTTGAAAATTGTCAGTGAAAAGTTCGAGGTACCAAATCCGAAATATCCTGACTCAAAGGTAAACATTTTTATCGTTTTCTAGAGATTGTCAACTGATATTATCATTTCATTCACTTTACCAATTTTTTTGTACATATTCCTTCATGCTTATTTCTATAACAGACCTGATCAACAGGACTTCTGGGAGCAGTGTCTTCAAATAATTTCACAAGTTTTTGTAATTTATTCTGTCACACTAAAGGTCCGCACCTGCGGAACTTTATCGATATTTGCTAAACGTCCGCACCTGCGGAACTTTATAAATACTTCCTAAAAGTCCTCACCTGTGGAATTGAACCAAAGTTGGGTTTTGTGTTGTGTGTCAAGGTCAAGAATGATAATTATTCTCACAAATAGCAAATAGGTATAATGCATTTTCTTGAAGCTATGCAATGACGCGATGTGGGTTTACTCAAGTTTACTGCCTTTTATCTTATGTTCATATGAATTCTGACATCTGAGGCATTATAATTTGCTTGGAAATTGTCATTGTTCAATTTTGTTCAGATATCCTATTCCACCTATATACAATGAAAAGTTAAGTTCTATTGACTTCTGGCAGCAAACAAATTATTAATTTTTCCACTATAATCTCTGTAAAGGAGAGTATGCTTTTGATAGGGAAATTTGGGCTATTCATGAAAATATATTTTAATTCTTTCAAATGGTTAGAAATGAGTAATGTAGTAGTACATTTAAATTTTTTTCGATCTAGAATAAGTTATCTTCTATAATATGTTATTATCAATGATTATTATTATTATATGAACATTACTACCATTATGCAAGTTTAACTGCCGAATTAATTCACAAAATAAACATGAAATATCACTATTTGAAGTAACAGAAAAGTAATCAATAAATATAAAACATCAAAAATTAATTGGCGCTCCAGGGCGACTTGATTCCAGTGGCGCATTTGCTTTTTCAGCTGCAGGAAAACCCGGAAAAACCTGCAGCACCACATCATCTGAAGATCTTGATCTGCCATTGTCTCATAAAATAAAATGTAGGGTGTCTCCAGAGGATCCAATAAACCCAAGATATCGTCTAAGTATTTGGTAATACAACTATCGTCAAACTTGAACCAGTCCTTTTATCTTTTGCCAATGCGTAATAATGACCACATTCAACACCAGAACCACAGTGAACAATGACCGCATAAAGATTATAATTGTGGTCTGCTAGATTGAGGTGTTCATTTATTTCGAATCTTCGTATGAGTTTGGTGCTTCTTCCAGAGGTTGAGTCATGTTTGAAGAGCATCAGTGTTATTATTAGATTGACTGGTGCCTCGGCTATACTCATTGTCTTATAATTATTAGTTAGATTGGCGCATATTGGACAATACAGTTGATCATCACCAGTTAAAAAACTAATTGTCAAATCTGACATTTCCATTGATTATGCATGGAAACCCAGGATAAACATACACGCTTTGTTGCCAAAATGTCTATTTTATCATTTTTTGCCTTCACAAACTCGGCTCTAAAAGAACTTATTTGAGTTCCGGAATGGTTTGGAAGTTGAAATTTTGGAAAAATGTTTCTTTTTTATAGAACTAAAAGTTTGCAAAATCTAATGACCGGGAGCAGTTGGCCCAGAAAAGCATACCCTACTTTTCTTTTGACATTTTTAAAGGCGGATTTATCGGACTCATAATGCATAAATTTAATGCATATGCGTAATTTCAAAGTACAATTTTATAACATTTCAATACTCAGCAGGTTCATATGAAACCATTTAGGAATTATAAATAATCAAACGGGTAAATGGTTTCAGGTTTCATATGAATCCGAGTATGTTATAAATTGTACTTTTAAAATTATGCTTACGCATTAAATTATGCTTTATAAATCCGATAAATAAGCCTTTAGTTATTTTCAAATGATCTTGATAAGGTTGAGTACTCTCCTATACTGGGGAAGACTGAGTCTTGGCACACCTTCCTATTCTCCTTTGGTTTGTTGGTTGGTGACACCAACTTTCGATTTGTGAATGGAACACAATAAATATTAGAATACATGATTGTTAGCTATGATCATAAGGAATCCAACGATACCTGGTTTGATGGTGTTATCTCCGATGACTACGGAGATACCGCAAATTATTTCATCCATAAGCCCAATGGGCCAGAAAAAGATTTTCTCTCCTACTGACCTGGTATCGTCAGATTTTCTATAATGATATACAAGTTGTATCATTCCCGGTGGAACCGAAAGTGGAAAAATAATAATTGATAAGTACGTACAAAAGTGAATTCACCCCGGTGCGCCACGGTAAATAATAATAATAGCCGTCCTCTACCAGCACAGGCGATACATTTGGGTACACCCTACTAATGTTCATGAGGGAGTATTATTATTATTCATACAAATTTCATTCAATCATCTGAAGGAGAGAAGGGGAGTGTACCATGCTCCTGTGTCACCCGGTATAAATATGTTGAGATCACTTCCTGTTTCCTAGACCGCAGCTTTATTGTTTAAACTTGTTTTTTATTTTGAAATTGGAAGAATAAATGAAAGTTGATATTGAATGAATATTTTTTTTATTTTTTAACCTGTACAATAATCATAATAATCATCAGTTCGATATACGGCAAATAATAATAATAGCCCTTCTATGCACTCTCTACTCTATGCTTTTGAGTACTCTTATTTGAGTGAAGCGGTGGTAGTAGTAGACTTAGTTTGTGGGCCGACGGAACCATAAGCACGTAAGCCTCTCAATCAAGCTCATTATGCACCCACCGCTCCTCATCCTCCCAGCACCATCTACATCCAGTAGCATCCGTGATACTTATAATTATTTTGAGGCGCTTGTTTGGATGGCAGTTACCCGTCTGGAACCCTACCACTATTCTGATTTCCTTTCTGCCCATTGAGAGCAGTGTTTTTGCCTTTGATGTAGAGTTTTGAGTGTTGTGGTATTAATTCAGTTATTAATTAAGTGAAACTACTACTTCCCTGGCTAATACCACAAAGGACATTGGATTACACCCGTCAGATATCTGTGCAACATTCATTCCTCCAAAAAGATTTAAATGCAAAAAATGATCTTACATAAATAATTGTTTAGTGCAACTTTTACCATATATCATTATTATGTGGTAATAGACATGGAAGTAGTAGTATCACTTTTGTGATGAATCCTTTCTAGCAAACCTTAGAACTTCGTTCGATATTCGTTATCAATTTTTGAGATAACTTTATATGAATAGTTAGACTTCGGTGTACCCAGGGAAAATGAATAAAAATGTTGATAAAAATATTTGAATAGGTACATAAATACCTGTGTAATAATATAGCTTTGATGACTAGGTAGATATACTAATGGGTGATTCTATGCGAAGTGAATCGTAGGTACTTTATATTTAATTATTAATTATTTTTTCTAGACAATACTTATCTCAATTTAGATCCTGAATACAGATTATTAGTATTACAAAATTAAAATTCCATTGGTGCTAAAGTTCCGCAGGTGCGGACCTTTAGCAAATCATATTAAAGTTCCGCAAGTTGCGGGACTTTAACCATGGCCATATTCTTAATAGCGAACACACACATATACACTATCTATAAATAAATCAGCAAACAACTGAGATATAATATAATAAATGAAGTAGAAAGGCAAGTGGCCCTACTCTCAGAGAAAATGTGCTAAAAACTCATTGACAGAGTATGAAGAGTAGAGAAATGTAATGTTTAAGTTTATTCTTGAATTGGCTAAAGGTTTGGCAGCTACTTTGAAAATAGTCTTCTCTTCCTGTCTGACAGAAAAGGATGGATGGTTTTTATTAATTTCTATGTTTATTGTTGAACTGTAGCTTGAAATTGAAATACTATTTGATGAACCAATACCATCACCAGCATCAATAATGGCTATTATAATAGTGTACCCTACTTTACCGCTTGTAATAAATGTAATGATATTTTACCAATTTTATCCAAACAGTAGTAGTGAAAGTAAAAGATTACAGCATGGCATGGAGCATGTTGATCTATTGGAATTGTTTACTGAATTAGGGGTCCTAATATAAATGCTAATATGACTATAAATATGACCTCTAAACTAACATAGACAATGAAATATATATATATATATATTTACGATATTAAAGCACTTGAAAAGTTCCCAGCAAATCTCGGTAGAAAATAACTTTTTTTTTAGTTGTCCATTTCCTTGGTATTTGTTTCTTGGTATCAATGGTATTGTTACTTGTTACCATCTAATATCAAAATACGTTTGTCATTTTTCAGTTCCATGTTTTTATATTGGCTAATTTTATCCTGGCAGAAGAAGTGCCTGTGACTGACTGCACCGAAAATATATTGAAGGTATTACATAAAAGGTATAATGCAGAGACGCAAACCTTAAATCTCAATGTATTCAGTGAAGATAAAGGTGAGAGTTTTTGATATTTACTTTTTTTTGTAATAAGTTGGCCCAAAGCACCACAATAAAATATACTTGTCACCTTTCACCCTCATAATGTCTTCGGATACACCTGAGATACTGAAATTTGATTCCTTTGCAGATTTGAATGACTATTATCCGTTGTTTCAAAACAAGTTTATGTTTTTGTTGATGAGTCTGGTAGCTGACATAGCACCCAAACGATTGCTGATGCAAAATAATAGTATTAAAGATATTGACAATCTCCATCCGTTGAGAGATTTTGTAGAATATCTTGACCTGAGCGGTAATGAGGTAAGATATACATAAAGGAATACTCAGTTTCAATGATACATCATATTGAAATTATCATATTTCATTTGGATATACATGTTTTACTCTAAATACCAAAAAATGCATGTGAAATGAATGCACTTATTTTTAGTGACAACCTGTATACTTTTTCAGTAAAGAGTTGATGGTTAAATTGTTTAAAGAAACTGTTGGTGACACACTAGTGTTTCACCTATGATAGTGGTTCAATAATTTCATTAATGTATCTAGGTTTTCTTTTTTGTACAATTTTTTTTTCAATTCTTATGTGTTAATGATAATTTTCATACTTTTCAGTTAGACGATATAGAATCTCTTAAAACCCTTTGTAAATTCAAGAATTTGAAATATCTAAAATTGAATAATAACCCTATATGTGCCAAATATGATTCTTACAATTACGTCGTAGATGTCAAAAGTTTCTGCAACCATCTTGAGAAGTTGGTAAGTTATTACTCACTTTTTAGCATAGGATTTATGCTTTTCTAGCATTTTTGTACGGTTTTAGCATTTTTCATACTATTCTAGAATTTTTCATCCTATTTTAGCATTTTTCATCGTATTCTAGCATTCTTCATTCTATTCTAGCATTTTTCATAAATTTATAGAATTTTTCATGCTATTCCAGCATTTTTTCGTACTATCCAAGCATTTTTTCGCACTATACTAGCATTTTATCGTACTATTCTTGCATATTTTTGTACCATTCTATTATTTTTCATATTCTATAATTTTTCGTAATATTCTAGCATTTTTCGTAATATTCTAGTATTTTTCATCTTATTCTAGCATTTTTCATCCTATACTAGCATTTTTACCTTATTCTAGAATTTTTTATCCTATTCTAGCATTTTTTATCCTATTCTAGCATTTTTTATCCTATTCTAGCATTTTTTATCCTATTCTAGCATTTTTTCTTACTATTCTATGATTTTTCCTTACTATTCTAGTATTTTTCGTAATATTCCATAATTTTTCGCAATATTCTATAATTTTTCGTAATCTATAATTTTTCATAATATTCTATCATGTTTAATAATGATAATAATAGATTTTATTGACAGGTAAAATTACAATAATACAACCCCGTCAAATGGCAGGATTCAATTTCTGACCATATCACGAATGATACAGTCAGACCTTGCTCTTCCATCCAACCAATATTCTATAATTTTTCGTAAGATTCTAGCATTTTTTAACCTGTTCTAACATTTTTCATCCTATTCAAACATTTTTCATCCTCTATTCTTGCATTTTTTCAACCTATTCTAACATTTTTTCATACTATTCTAATAATGTTTATACTATTCTAGCCTTTTTTTTCCTATTTTAGCATTTTTTATCCTATTTCAGCATTTTTTATCCTATTTCAGCATTTTTTATCCTATTCTAGTATTTTTCATCCTATTTTAGCAATTTTTTCCTATTTTAGCATTTTTTATTCTTTTCTATACGTTTTTCGAACTATTCTATAATTTTTTCGTACTATCCTAGCATTTTTCGTAATATTATAGCACTTTCCGTAATATTCTAACATTTTTTATCCTATTTTAGCATTTTTCATCCTATTTTAGCATTTTTCATCCTATTATAGCATTTTCATTCTATTCTAGCATTATTTCGTACTATTATAGCATTTTTTCGAAATATTCTAGCATTTTTCTTAATATTCTAGCATTTTTTTTATATTCTAGCATTTTTTATCGTATTCTAGCATTTTTTTATCGTATTCTAGCATTTTTCTATTTATTCTAGCATTTTTCTATTTATTCTAGCATTTTTCTCAATATTTTTGCATTTTTCTATATATTCTAGCATTTTTCGTACTATTCTAGCATTTTTCGTACTATTCTAGTATTTTTCGTATTATTCTAGCATTTTTCGTACTATTCTAGCATTTTTCGTACTATTCTAGCATTTTTCGTACTATTCTAGCATTTTTCGTACTATTCTAGCATTTTTCGTACTATTCTAGCATTTTTCATACTATTCTAGCATTTTTCGTACTATTCTAATATTTTTCGTACTATTCTAGCATTTTTCGTACTATTCTAGCATTTTTCGTAATATTCTAGCATTTTTCGTACTATTCTAGCATTTTTCGTACTATTCTAGCATTTTTCTTAATATTCTAGCATTTTTTTTATATTCTAGCATTTTTTATCGTATTCTAACATTTTTTTATCGTATTCTAGCATTTTTCTATTTATTCTAGCATTTTTCTATTTATTCTAGCATTTTTCTCAATATTTTTGCATTTTTCTATATATTCTAGCATTTTTCGTACTATTCTAGCATTTTTCGTACTATTCTAGTATTTTTCGTATTATTCTAGCATTTTTCGTACTATTCTAGCATTTTTCGTACTATTCTAGCATTTTTCGTAATATTCTAGCATTTTTCGTACTATTCTAGCATTTTTCGTACTATTCTAGCATTTTTCGTACTATTCTAGCATTTTTCGTACTATTCTAGCATTTTTCGTACTATTCTAGCATTTTTCGTACTATTCTAGCATTTTTCATACTATTCTAGCATTTTTCGTACTATTCTAATATTTTTCGTACTATTCTAGCATTTTTCGTACTATTCTAGCATTTTTCGTAATATTCTAGCATTTTTCGTACTATTCTAGCATTTTTCGTACTATTCTAGCATTTTTCGTACTATTCTAGCATTTTTCGTACTATTCTAGCATTTTTCGTACTATTCTAGCATTTTTCCTACTATTCTAGCATTTTTCGTACTATTCTAGCATTTTTCGTACTATTCTAGCATTTTTCGTACTATTCTAGCATTTTTCGTACTATTCTAGCATTTTTCGTACTATTCTAGCATTTTTCGTACTATTCTAGTATTTTTCGTACTATTCTAGCATTTTTCGTACTATTCTAGCATTTTTCGTAATATTGTAGCGTTTTTCGTAATATTTCGTAATAGAAATGTGGCGTAAAATTAATTTAAACATTGATTTACATCTGAAGATTTGTACACATCTTTCCATTCTTTAATTATTAATAGATTTCTAATGTTATGAAGTTATTGACTAAGTAATTGCGGCTGGATCAGTTAACAATAGTAATTAGATCACTAACTGTACCCTTTTTCATAACTCAATGTTCTTTTCAGGATGACGTAGATGTCACCAACCCCGTGTTTCAGAAAAATTTTCTGTGCTCTTCAGAAGCTGAAGATTTGGCGTCTCAATTTTTGGATCACTTCTTCACAGTATACGACTCGAACAATAGACAAAATCTGGAAGATTTATATGTTGAAAAAAGCCTTTTCTCTGTAAATTCCAAAATAGTCCCTAAACAGAAAAATTCTGATACTGTGAGGTAAGTGCACTCCAAAAAGAAGTATTTTTTTGTAAATGTGTTGTTCTAAGGAAATGAAGAAGCATTGCACATTGAAACCTGATAACCAATCCAAAAAACCAACTTGCAAAACTAAATTTTTGCACTGACTTTTAGATAATTCATTTTGGATTATATAGGGTGAATAATGATGAATTACGGAAAATAAAATGGTGTAGTATGGTGTCATGCGGGAAAACTCCTGTACAATTTGAGAGCAATCCGTAATGATTTATAATTTTTTTTGCCAATCTCTGAAGAGGCCCTGCTTGAGCAACAACACCTATGGTTAGATACACTCTACGATCTCCAAGTTTAATTTTATGTTATTTTTTAAGGGTTCTAAGCTCATTTCAACCGGTCACTCTGTCATTTCTCCCTCAGTCCGGCGTTTACCGAGGCATTATTTTGGAGTATTTTCGTTAATCGATCGTTCAAAAAGCATTGATTCATATGGCGCGAATGTAATTTGTGCTCTAAAAGTTGTTGTTGTTGTGCCCATTCGTCACCAATCTTCAAACATTTACTTCAACTTTCATGTGGTGCTGTGTTGAGCAATTTCCTATGGTACTTAGGTTGAAACTCATGGATAGGGAGGAAGGAATGATCTTCATCTGAAGGACACAGTGGTTCGAAAAGGAAAATGAGAAGTATTGTAGATATATGGAGAACAGGGAGTGGCAAAAAGGTTCTATGAGGGCCTAATTGCCTGGTTGCGCATACATTTGTGGGTTGTGGAGCTTGTAAAAAAACGAAATGCCTTCTCCTTGAAATCGCAATGGACAAGATGACTAATTTTGGAAAACATGTTGGTTGGATTCTTTACAGTATTTCTGTCTAAAATTGACATTTAGCATTTTACGTCACAATTACAGCACATGTATTTATTCCCGCATGTGACTGCCGATTAATACTGGACTAACCAGAACTAATTTTTTAATCGCAATGCATTAAGAATAAACTATTGAATAAAAAAAATGCATTGTCGGTGGCTCAAACCCACGACCTCTCGTATACTATGCCAATGCAATACCATCTGAGCCATCCGGCCTCTCGTTAAAATATGTTTGATAAATATTATATTAACACTACGAGTCTCAATTATTCAGGTGGTGTATTTTCACACTCTGATTCTGAATCACTGGATAAATTCATGGTACTTTTTATATTTTCGAATGAAAACGTGACAGCAATAATTTTGACACTACTGAAATTTGCCACTACTGTGACAATCAACTGCGTCAAGGCTAATGTTATTATTGCTAACCAGTGTGAGAATATTATTCTTATACAAGAGAGAGAATGTAAATACATTTGAATTGCATGGGGGCAGAGGTGTTGCAGAATATTTCTTCAATCTCAAGAGAGAGAATTCCAGCATTCTGTAATCAAATTTCATTTCAGAATTAGCAAATTCTGTGATGATCGTGGAGAAAAATTATTCCCGCACTAGTGCGGGAAAAACTCACTTGAAGTGACATTAGCGTGAGGGGAAAGTTTTTCCCACACTAGTGCGGGAAAATGACACCTCTCAAACTAAATTGCGTGCGGGAATAGGGTGGAACACGCTCGCTTGTAGGAAATATATGTGTGATTTATTGATTAACTTTCAGGCCTCTTTATTGATTTACTCCTGGATAATCATGGGCGATAAACTTAGTTAAATTGGCCGACTTAGTTGTCGTTAGAAATATTAAGCCACGGCAGATAGTAATAACCGTTAATTTCCCTCACAGGCCATTCGGTATGAGAGAGTATTTTGTATTAGTGATGTCGTTGGTATGGTTATTGAATAAAGTTTCGACCCCCACATAAAAAATTACAAGGATATTTTCAAACATATTATTTAGGTTAGTTATTTGTGTCTTCCCATCATTCCAGACTTTTTTATTATGTGCAGGTTGGAACACTATGGCCTGAAGAAGCCATTTCTAGTCATTGGCAAACAAGACATAATGAAAGTTTTCAGAGAATTTCCTAAAACCTACCATGATCCGTATCCTTTAGTATGTGATGTCATCTTATACACGGTAAATTTACTGACATTAAAAAATATATATTGTGACGAAAATAAAAAATAAAATCAAATGTTGTTTTTCTAGGAGACTAGCGCAGCTATTATAGTTACGGGTATTTTTAGAGAAATAGCTCAGATTTTATCGTTCAGCCGACATTTTATGTTCAAACGTAATGGCGAAGAGTTCCGAATCACTAATGACCAGTTACACGTGAGTAACGCTTTGGATCTCCAGGTTGGTTGGAGTTTCAGATTTCCTACTCATATAGGAAATGGTAGCAGTCCGTTGCCTTATTTTCAAGAGCAATATAGGGAGCTGGAGGAAGTTATTCATATGATGACGAAGATGAACTACGAATATTCTCAAAAGTAAGTATCAACTCTATTCCTAATATATAAGTAAATGAAAATAGTAGGATATAATAGTAATAAATGATAGAACGATATTTATTTCACCTCTGTTATATACACTTTGAGTACATACACATTTGCACAATATGCCTGAAACAAGTTGTATATTATACTGATTGAAAAACTATAATTTTTGCTACAGTATCAGTATCATGTGAGAACCTAACCTTTTAAAGGAATGGTATTCATGTCTTGACTATCTCGAGTTGTTTATTACAAAACTGTGTGGAAGCATACGTATTATTATTATTATTATTATTATTGGTTAACTCTATAATATTATTCAGGTACTTTTGATTCTACTTACGAATTGCACCCTCTCTACTTCTTATGGTTCTGACCTATAAGAGCAGAGGTCGTTTTTTTTCTACTTCACAGGTTCCTCATTCATTGTGAAATGACCATAGTAATGTTCATGTCCTCCAAGTGCCGTTTTCTGAAATTTCGGAGTATTCTGGCACGAACATTAGTAGTGGTTGTATCTACCTTATGAAAAACGGGGGTGGGGTGTATTCAAACTACTCCAACCTCTACTTTGATTAAATTTCGAAACGGAGTTGATTAAATCAATCAATTCCATTTCATGGAAATTTTTCTCTTCTCTTTCTCCAAATCGCTAAAAAAGTATTGTTATTCTGTTCGGTTGAAATAAGAGTCTGAAGCAAAAAATTGTAACTATGTAGTTGCTGATATATTTTACATTTTTTACTGGATTTGATATAACAGCTTTCCTTGAAAAGCTCTCAAGTGAATCAATTGGATTTAGCTTCATAATTTTGACTGATTTGCAGTAATAGTTCTAGAGTGAACTTTTATACAAAGGTAAGCAATTTACCATGTGCCATTTGATAAAATAATGAGATCAGATCCGATAAAAATAAGAAGTTAATATCCAAATAATGTTTGTGTGGACTGAAGTCTGCATATGTATCCAAAATTTCATAGCTCAATTAAATTGTCAACATTTCAGATCAACTCACGATATTCAAATTCTTATAATGAATGAATTATTCTAGCGTTAACAAAATGTTATTTTGTCAAATGAAGCATTTGGTACTATTTCAAAATGCATAGTCATAATTAACTTCTATACTGCTATAAGTACTAACTTTTTTCCAGTTTTTAATTGCTAATCTAGGTTATCATAGTCTTGATTTTTAAACTTAGTCGGCGACGGCTCTTGTCGAGTTGGAGGACCTACTCAGCACCATTTATTCATGTCGGAAAGTAGCATCCAGTGGAATTATTGTTCCTACCAGATGAATCATCCAATAGGTGACAGATGTCAACCGGGAGCAGCCAGTAATGAGAATAATTGAATATCACTCTGTAACAAGAACACTGTTTATTTCCATTTCCAACCGAATAAGTCCACTTTGATTTATTGCTGTCTACACAATCATGTCATAACTTTCAGGTACTTGGATTACTGCCAGTATGATCTAAAGAAAACTTTGAACCTCTTTTCGCAATTGCACCTACGTGGAGAGATACCTGAACAGGCTTTCTCTAAGGAAAGGTAAACGATTTTTTCTTCTTTCGTCAGAAATGTGCAACTTTACTTTTTTATAGCACAAGACCTTTAGCGCTCAGAGCAGGAGAACTGCGTAAGTACAAACTTTTCAGGTTTTATTTTCTCATTTCTTTCCCGCGAAAAATATCTGATTTGTTTTGTAGCTTTTTGCGACAGGATTCGGAAAAAAGCCTACACTGTTCACAACAGTATCACCTTGAAATCCATTTGGGAAACGCTGGAAAGTGAAAGAATCGAGAACTGTGGGGATCAAGCCTATTGGAAAGATCCCAGCATAAAAAAAGTTCCTCTACTCATCAGCATTCCAAATTCTTCAAATGATTCCAGTCAGCCATTTCCACCTAGCAAATCGGCTCGGTCGAGCAAACCCGTTCAACCGAGCAAGCCCGTTCAACCAAGCAAGCCCTTTCAACCAAGCAAGCCCGTTCAACCAAGCAAGCCTATTCAACCTAGTAAGTCTGTTCAACCAAAAAAACCAGTTCCACCAAGCAAACCTGCTATGTTAAATCCACCAAGACTTAACTCCAAAAATTCACGAAACTCAAACTTAAAGTATCCAGTAATGAAAATTAATCTTCCTGGACTCGCCAAAAAGAAAATACGAACGACGAAAGATGACACACAGAAGCGGAAAACCAAAGGTATACCTCCTATCAAAGCACTCGCATCTCAGAAAGCAGAAGAACTCAAACAAGAGTCTACTTCAAAAGAGGAACCACCTTCGAAGAAACCAAAGGTACAGGCACCCACTTCTACTTTTTCCCCCGAGGATATAGCCAAGTACAAAGCACTTGCTCTCCAGAAAGCTCAAGAACTGCGACAGAGCACGACGACGAAAGATGAACCGGTAGTAGTTTTGACTCCTGAAGAAGTGTCTAAGTACACGGAAATAGCTCTTCAGAAAGCAGAGGAGCTGCGGCAGAAGTATGGTTCTCACAGTGAACAAACTTTTCAGCTTGTTTCAAACGCTTTTCCAGCCAAGAACTTTGCTATGCAGCAACCTCATCTTATTCAACAAGGGCATCCATTATTAACAGGTCATCCAATGCTACCAGGTCATCCAGTGCAACCAGGATACTCCATGCAACCAGGATATCCCATGCGACCAGCATATTCGATGCAACCAGGATACATGATGCCACCGGGACATCCGATGCAGCAAGATATAATGCCGTCAGCCCATATGATGTCTGCTCATCTGCAACCAACGGGTTCTTTGTTTCCTGTAAGTAGAATGCCAACGCCCATTCCTAAAGCTGTACCACAACTAGCAACCCCGGCGGTGGCACCACGTGTTCCAATTGCATCTATAGCTCCGCCAAAGCTCAACACAATGCCTCTCAAATTGTGCACACCTCGAGCAAAACTAGCTGGAGATAAAAAGCAGGGATCTAAGTGGGACATCGGGCCTCATCAGGCTACGGGTGTAAGTTCTCCCAGTAATCCCAAGAAAAGTGATTCCAAACCGACTAGCAGTTCTGATATTACCAACAGTGGGACTGCTTCCAATGAAGGCCCAGAAAAACTGAAGAGGTCCAGCATAGTTGGTGAAATTACGAAAATTTCAGGTCAGTATTTATTTTCAATAATTCTACAATATGATTTCAGATTGGAGAAATAGGCGTGGATCAATATTTGATACATGAAAACTAGATTCATCAAAAAATTTGTGTGGATGAGTTGGAGTTTACATAAATCCCTTCTGCTTGCTTATGCAGTATTAGGATGTATTTTATCAACATCTGTATCTGTTAGTGTTCTAATTATCTAAATCTTCCAGACGTATTACTCAAAATTCCCTGAAAAACCTTATTCTTGTATATTTCATCGCCCTGAAATGTTAGAAGAGCTTTTTAATCAGAACTTATTTGTGAGAAAAATGAACTCTTGTGATATTGAAATTGACTTATTCCATCACTACACCTTCCTGAAAGTCTTTGACCACACTCGCATCAACAAATGTTTGCAATAGTGAAGAGGATGTAGCAATGGTCAGTATGAACCAGTGCCTACATAGCTACTAATTCAAATTAGTGTTAATTTACGTAGTCTAAGGTGAATGTGAAACCAGTTCGTGTTGTGCAATCAGTTTCTTGAAAGAAGATACCAAGAAGGAAGTCTGCTAAGATGATATAATAAGCAGGTGTCAAGAAAAACTATCAAAAGAGCACGAATGGAAGAGGAGCTGCCAAGACAAGTCATGACATTGCCCAGAGTCCACCACGAGAAGATGAGAGTAGTGTCGGCGTCTGGTTTTCAGATTTTCCCCAAAGAACCCATTGTTAACTTTACTGACTGTATCCAGTGCTGTTATGTTATGAATGTTATGGATATACCGTACCGGAGAGTCCACAGCCCACCTGTTTTCTGGGGAGGTATAAGCGGATAACAAACTATCATTCAAAATTTAGCATTGGTCTTATTATTCACAATACGCTAGATTATGTTGAACATTCCAGATTACTAAAGTGTGTTAAAGAATTTAGAAATAAAGATTAGCAGATACTGTTTTTTCATTCACCCTTTTCTCCAAGAGTCTCAAACTGCATATAACTGGTCTGTGGATTTTTCCGGAGTTTTCCTGCAATTGAAATAGAAAATGCACCATCAATAGAAACCCAAATAAAGCTTTTTGCATAAGTTTTAAAAACTTCTGACAATAAAGTATGTTTTGACCTAAACTGACAAGCTGAATTCAATTAGTTACAAAGTGATAGGTTGTAGTTCTTACAATAAATCCTTATTGGAGTTTTCAACTCACATTGGTCTGAAACGATTTTTCAGTAAGAATATCGCAGATGGTCTGTAAAATATAGAAATGTACGGTTCCCAGAGTCTAAATTAAAAATA
Organism: Chrysolina americana; assembly: GCA_958502065.1. Taxonomy (NCBI): domain Eukaryota; kingdom Metazoa; phylum Arthropoda; class Insecta; order Coleoptera; family Chrysomelidae; genus Chrysolina; species Chrysolina americana. Next base: position 6,503,830 of record OY293415.1, on the reverse strand, counting down.
ACGAAGAAAAGATGATGATTGTGTTTATTGGTATTTTCTCTCCATTTTGTAACTCACTAGCTATGTCGGGATCGTGTGCATCAATCAAAATTTCATTTTGAATCACTCAAATCATAGTATATGAAATAATAATTGGAATTAAAAAGGTATGGATCCTGTGGTGTACTTATTCAAAATTTAGTTTTTGGTATTATTATTGAAATTGAAGCATCAAAGAAATACCTCAAGACTTTCCCCTCACCAAAAAATTATACTTGGTGTTCCTTTAAAAACTGGTACACGCTGAATTTGCTACTAATTTCTTAGATCCAACTGGAGAAGCTGCCATGGCAAAGTGTCCTCCAATTGACGTTCCAGAAAGGAGCCCTAAGCCTAATGTAAGTTATAGTTTTCAGAACCATAGAAGCTCATGTATCATAATTGAAATATGTAATTATTAAAAGAAAAACAAGTGATAGTGGATTTTATGAAAAAATTTATTGTTTTAGTCAAGGTCATAGTGGATTTCAGAAAACGTCGCTATATTCCCACTTTTTTTATATGAAGGAATTTTAAAAACTGTTCAAGGATAATGCTGATTGTAGTAGAGCTTGTGGATTTTCTGATGGGCTATAACGTTGAATATATCTCTCACTCACACTCATTGCCGATACGTAAATGTGTCCTCTGCTACGGTATGAGTCATAGCCCATAAGAAAATCCACAAGCTCTATTACTTTTCCTGTCTTTTTTAACACTACGAATGATATCCTAGCGGCGAATTCGGTATTATGAAAAAGTTTTTGTTGTTACTCACAAACTTTTGAAACTTTCAATTATTGTCTTCAAGTGATGATTATCAGAATATTGAGAAACTGGCAACTGCGACTAAACCTATGTTCTCTGGTGTCAGTTTTTGCCTAAGATAATGAATATGTCCTCATTATGATAACCCTATCTGACATATATCCAAAAGAAGCTAATGGAATACTTTTCCACTGAAAATTATCAATTTTTTTTAACAAAATGTTTTTTTTGTCTGTTGAAATTTCACATTCAATCATCGTATAAATATCGCGCAGCATTTTTTCTTCAGTAATTAATTCTTTAGGTTAAATAAGGAACATAATGACTTCGCCAGTTTCATTAGTTTAAGGGAATTGATGATGAATTGAAGAAAAATAAAACGGAACATTTTCATGATATCTGCTAGGAACTGGCACCTATAGAGTCAGACCTACGGTATAGCGATCGAGGTGAAAAAATTCAATATATATGCTCCTTGATATGGAAGTCAAGTTTGAACATGAATGTCTTTGAATGTTCGTTATGTCCTTTCGTCTCTCTCGCTTTCGGTATCTTTCTGTCGCTGTCTCCCTCTTTCGTAAGTACATTTGAAGCAACCCTTAAAATTCTCGGGGGAATCTGTTTTCGAACTATACATTTTTTGCTATATTTATGAACAAAAATTGTTTGAATCGATGCTCAAGAATATCAAATGGTCCGTAGTCTAGCGCATTCATGGTTTCATGTTTTGTTCAAAACAATCGAAGTGTGTTGTAAATTTTTCCGGCTATTCCTACTGCTGATGAAGCAAATAAGAACCCTCATATGTGTTTTTATTTATTCATCAATCTCAAATAGACATGCTTTTTTTACGTTTCTCCCTATCCTGTAGGACCGGAGAGAATGGAATCACAATGGGCCACCTTTGTTGTGGATTCACACATTTCACACATACAACTCTGGATTTAAGAGCAGCAACTGGAATGATACTACTTCTCGTTAGTTTATTAGGGACTTTTACATAATATATAATGAGGACTATCTCTGCTTTCTAGAAATTTTCTAGCGCTTGATAGATGACCCGGTCAATTTTTATACTATTGATGCTAGTGATGCCTTTGGTCTGTGTACTTCTGATACTTATAGAATTCATGTGCAAGTTACTTTAAAGATGTCTAAATGCAGTCGACTCCCGCAGGCTCTCGTTACGCATCCAATCGAACGTACCTGTCGTTATTAGTGAATATACGTAGTATTTTGTTCTCCGTCCTATCAAACCTCTGGAGTTCAGTCCTGTTCAGGCTACAGAATAAAATAATACTAGTCGAATGTCGAATTATCTAGTTTCCGCTTTTTGTTTTTAAGGCTTATTCTAGAATTACTTGAAATGGCAGGGTAGGTCACTTCATAGTTGCTGACTTCTGCATTGCAAGGCTAATACTTATACAAACTTCCCCTGTAGGTTTTTAATTATAAGAATTCATAGGTTCCGACATTCTAGGGCTTTTATACCTAAAAAACAAATAAAAATTTCCTGCTGTTATTGTAGTCATTTCAGACCATCTAGAACATGCTTCTTACATCGACGTCTATGGAAGCGTTTACCGTTGACCCGTTTTTTAGATGATTCAGTACCGTTGTATAGTATATCCAAACTTAGTTGAATATGACTTTATAATTCCCTATATACAGAAAACAGTAGACCTGATTGATTATATTACACGTGTAACCCTTCGCCGCATGGAAACCAATGTGGAATGCCCTGACCGCCTGTTTAATAAATTACCATAAATCAGTACTCAATGAGTTCGCCTCTTTGAACGTATTTACCGACCAAAGGTGGATATATTTTCTCTTACTTGGGTATAACTTTGCGCTGTATAAATATTTACGAATATAATGTTAATTAAGTCATGGCACACCAATCACCCATGTTTATGATTACTGGTTGAATGGATAGCAAAACGGAATATTCACGTTCTTTTGAAATCACGTGTAAAATGCATTATGTCCAAAGATCTTTATAGGTATTCCTCACTTAAGATTCTCCTAACGTTTTCTACTATTTGTCCGCTTAGATTTGGACATTGATTGGATTTTCTCAATTTGTTTTTTATATATGCCCAAACCAATTCAATGGGGTTGAAAAAACAAAAATATAGAGGTAACCTCATAAGCGTATGACCAGAATGTTAACAAAGTTCATCAATATATTCTTTTTCAAATGTTTTATTTTTATTTATACGTAGTTATATTTCCTTCGTGGCTTTTTGGGAATATTCAATTTTTTATGAGCCATACATTCCAAAATGTCGCCTTTTTTTGTTCATTCGTCGATATTTTTATCTTTCGATGCGAGTGGTATGACGCATTGTCCATTACAATATTGGATAATGTGGTATATTGGATAATAATTGTTCCCTGAACCATCTTTCGTATAAAGTTGCAGTCATATCCTCATGATAATCTGCTGAACATTTTTTATTTGTTCAGTACAAAACCATCTTCACTACCCGCGTGTACAATAATTATACGTTTTCCTCTGGAACATGGTGCTTGGTGACAACAATTTTGCGAGTTATCTACCCATCCATCCGAATCACATCATGACTATCGAACAAAGTCTCGTCAAGATATACTATGTTATTTGTTGTAATTTATCTTGCCTTTGCAGAACGAGCCGGGGTGATTCTATTATTGCCATTCGCTGATTTAATTTTTGTGTTTGAAACCACAGTCTAAAAGAATTTAGCGTAGTGTTTCCTGCGACTTATATGTATATTCAGGATAGTCAGATAATTTGTTTTCGATTGATTCCAATGTAGGTACTTCGTTTTGTTGATAGAGATCATAAACTTTCATTCGAAGAAAATCTTTTGTGGCCTCATCAACTTTGTTTACTGTCTAATCATTTCGTTTTCTTTTACGAGAATGGTCTACAACATCCCCTTGTTCAACCACTCTGTAAATAGTTGAATGCCCCAAACTGGTGAGATGAGATATCCTTCCAAAAATTTCAATGTCACATTTGTCGTTCATTTCCTTTTTAAGATTTTTATATATATTTAGAATAGGTCATTGTTAATCCGGTTGTGAGTCTTGTTCCTCACGTTCTTCGAATGGTTTCCAAAATGCCATGTTGCAACACTAAATACATATACGTTTATACTAAAACTTAAATGTTCATTTTCACACTTGTAGTTCAAAAAACCGCGACATAATATGTTTTGCCAATACAATGAATTCTTCAAGCAGCAGTATACTGAGTTGAGTGCTGCGTTGCCATAGTTATTGTGCTCTTTTCTCGTATGTTTTAACAGTTGATGTTTTGAATTTTTAGTTACCAAGTTTTCTCATTATAATGAGATAGCTTTAGTCATACTAATGAGTTCTCATAATAATGACTTAAGTTATCTCAGATAACTAACTCATAATAATGAGATAAAAAAAAAATCTACCATTTCCCTTCAGAGCCATCGTAGTAACTTATATCGCCTAGCGAAAGCAAAACGAAACGATTGGAACGAAGGACACGCTATCACTTTCCGGTTTACTGGAAAGAGATAGCGTGTGCTTCGCTTCGCTTTCGCTATCACTGTAAGGTTACAGAGTCCCACTGCTGGTCTACTGTTTTTTTTTTATATAGGGAATTATGAAATCATATTCAACTGAGTTTGGATGTCTATATCTACTGGCCGAACATTTTCGTTGTGAGAATTGGACCTCCACGGCGTCACATAATTAAAATTCAAAACAATACGTCTTTTATGGAAATGCATACTCATGTCCAATTGTATCCCTAGGTATTTCACAGGATAGAACTTCTTTGACCTTCAACTTCGCAAATACCCTTTCGTCGCGAATTTATTGTTGAGGCTTTGGATCTACAACGCTACACCGTACTACTGTAGGTCTGACTAGGCATCTGTACAGATTGTTTCTTGAACTCCCCTTAACATTAACCAAAACTTCTCTACCGGCCATTGTCCGTAGTCAAGAAACTAGCCCCAGAATAGTTTTTACTTTTCATTTATACTTGTTCCATCGATGTCAACGATGGAACCATCTCGTGAAACTGAAGCTCCTGAAAACTCACTGAACTCTTTCAATTTCAAGAAATCGGCTCCGGTGAATGTTCAACTCAGAAGGAGAGCAGAATCAACATCTACCATAAAATTAACTCTGATTGAGAAGACGTCTAAGGATTTGAGCAAGCAGGATTCAGTTGTGGAAGGTACCACTGCCGTTGAATACTTGATGGAAGATGTGCTTTCTGACACAGAGAACTTGGACTCCGAGGAATTTCCTCCGCGTCAAAAAGATGCCCAGCTTCAGTGGGGGAAGCTGATTATTCACCTGGAACAAGAGTATATAAGAAACGAGAAGTATGATGGGGTTGTTTTACTTGACTCGGATCTTGAAGAAGACTGAACGCGACATGGCCATTTTTTCGTCAACGCCGAGTGTTACCAAAGGAACGTTTGTTTGTATTTTTGTGTTTGCAGAACTCTTACTTTACATATTTTCGAAAGACGATAACAGTTGATGCAAGAATGAATAGAATGTAAATAAAATTGGTTGAATATTCTTGGTAGAGTTGGTCTGTAGGAGTCTAAATATGCTTTATTTCCAGAAAAATATTCAACCAATGACCAAAGCACCATCAAAATAATAAAATTACTTGTTACTAAATATACTTGGCACCAGCGACAACAGAGTGTTGGAATCAATTAGTGTAAAGGCAACTACATGCAAACAGAAGTGCATATATTATTAGCCAATTTGACCTGGCCTGACTAACCTAACGTAGACAGAATAACCATACCTATACCTGATCTGTTTTGGGGGTCGGCGTTTTGCAAAATTGAAAGCTAAACGACGTAGGTGCCTAAATTAGTGAGCTTTTGTGGCGTAATTATTGTTCGCAAAGACTAAGAGTTTTCAGCTTCTTGGTGTCTTCTTACGTGAGGATGTGTAAATATGCGCTGGTGTCAAGTATATTTAGTAATGGCGTGCTGGGTCCTCGTATATTTTCGGATTTTATGATGACGTGCGACTGTGGGCGGAGTTTATGCTGGCGTATTTTGTAAAATCGCAGCCTGGTATTATGTAGCTTGAATTAAAATAAGGTTACGATTATGCGGCAGGGTGGAATGTTCCGTTACAACACATTGTGTAGAGAACTGGTGCAAATGTATTTGTTCTATTTATTAAAGTAGAACTCGTCATCAAAATCTGTGCTGAGTCAGTTATGTATCTACTAAAAATAATCTCGCTTAGCTGTCTGTGCAGATTGTATTAACATGAACAATTAACCAATAAGCACAACACTTCTCTCTTTTATTATAGTCAAAATCATCTTGAATATACAGCGACTGTTTATGGGCGACCTTGCCAAACAGAGAAAAATCAAACTGAAAATTTCTTTGCAAGCACTATCCTTTGCTAGTTTCAGAATGCTTATCATTGAGAATTAACATGGGTGTGGAAGAAGAGTAAAGTTCACAAAGAGTATGGTATAATTAAGGCACATTCTGTTCTGTCAGATTCAATGTCCGGTCAGTTTTTTCTCCCATGTAACAATAAATTGTGCATAATAAAACTTTACCACACAATTTGATGTTTTATTTTCCTGTGGGATTTATCTTAATTGACGTTTATCATGTAATAATAAAGAAAAAGTTTCATTCGTAAATTCTACTTAAGTTGGTTAAAGTAATGAACTTATGTTTGGCTTATCTCCAACTACATTAAGATATCGGTTTGCTTGTGGCTCTGCTGCCATATAAAATGATAATATTTAAAATCAAAATTCATCACAATCTTCAACATTGTTGCTAAAACATTTCATCGGAAGCGAAAGTTAAATCTACTATAAGTACCTACTCCTTTAAATGTTTCGAGGTAGCATATTTTTTTTTTATCGGATTCAGAAAGTTTGTGGTGTAGATGAACATGAAACGTTTTATTGTATCGTGAAAGTATCGGTAATACTTTGAAAATAAAATATTTATGTACTCGTGTACTTCGATTGGTTAAGATAAATACTCAAGTGTTCATTTTTCAACAAGAGCTTCTAAAATGGAAATTAATTGTAAATAATCTATATCCTTCCTCCCATTTCTCTGTTCACAGAACGTTTTACCGACTATATCCTATAGTATAGGAAATGATCATTTGTAACCAATTTTCTTTTTAGGAATTTATTGCCATTCATGGAGTGCACCCAGTTCCACATGAAAAATATTTAAATATCAATACGTTTCTTTTGCTTCAAACGAAATCTGGATACCAGTCGGACTGCTTCATGTGGATTCTATAGATGGGTCTGTTGCTCACTTTCTCGGTGTGTGCTGGAGTTATCGTAGGGCCAGTTGACAGAACCAATTCAAAATTGATTGCATGTGACCGGATCTGCACTGAATATCGGGTGAACCGTGAAGCTAGTATGCACACAGTCACTTGTTTTCGATCCCCATTTAGTGATTTTTAAAGAAAGGATTGCAAAGTATATTCTTGTAGAAAAACTTTGCCAGTCGTTGGGCCCCAGTGAACCAGAATCCATTGCATAGAAGTTGCAAAGAGTTACTGCTGGGATCTGCGACTTCGCAATGTGGATACAAAATAGAGGCACTAGTAATTATTTGCGAGTGCTTGATGTCCGCAAACACGCTCATCACCAGTAACTACCCAAGACGTCGCAAAGCGTACATTTTTAAGTTTCTATAGACAGCCTCAAAGCGAATTCACAAAGCAGCGATTTTTTGAAAGATTATAAATATTTAAATGGAATTTAAATGCACCTCTCACGGAAATTAAATGAATGTACACATTTGAAATTACTGCATTGAACTTTTGAAAGCATTCCTTTGATATTTACCAAATTGATGAAATAAATGTAGGTTTGGGAATTTCTCTGTTATGAATAAATGGAAAGCAATTTGATATAACTTTCAACATATTTATTAACACTAACTAATATAAAATAACATAAAACAACAAAATAATAACAGTCTTCAAAAAAATATATTTATATACTTATATATAACGAAAACAAACAAAATTTTCAATGGTGGCTAATCACAGAAATCGACGCAACTAAAAAACCTGAAATGAAAAGTTGAAGATAAGTTGCTGCGCTATTTTAAGGCAGTATTTTGGGGAAAACATTTAATGCGCGTTATCCTAAAGGCACTGCCTGTAAAACCATCCCCACTACACCACTACATAATCTTCAATATTTTTACTCCTCAAATAGAATACATGAGTGAAAAATATAATTATTTAGTGAACACAGCATCAGAAATCAGAAAACGGAGCTTTTTCAAAATTATGAAGTGGTGGTGGAAAAAATTATCGAATACTCTTATCAAAGAAGAGTGAACGACCCTACTTGACGGTATATCCGCATAGACCTATACATTTTTCGTTTGCAAGTAATCAACATAAAACAACTACAGCTCGATTATTATATCTTTACCAGTGCGTCATCATCACAATACCATAATTCTTAGCTTAGCAGACAAATGTAAACGAATTTTGAATCGCTCATAGCGGTTGTTCGAAAGAGATGTTCGATAGAGGATGTGTGATTTCTTCGATCATAAATTGAAGACGCATGGGTAAAGATACAATAATCGAACTGTATTGCATTTATATAATTTTCAGTTACTCATTTTCACTAAAATCATTTTTAGTCACCCTGTATAATTTGAGTGCATCGGAATGGATCAAAAATATCACACATCTGTCTATCAAATGTTATTATAATTATTTCCTCTATTATTTCGATTTGCATCTGCATATAGAAGCCCACGGCCCATCAGTACATTTTTGTATCTAACGTTATCATAATCAATAATGTTTTCAGTTATTTATAGTTGTTTTCAGTATAGATTTTCTCTGCTGCTACCTCACCTTCCACTTGAAGATGATTCGCGTAATTTTTCATCGAATATGTTTATAATTTTGTTTATTTTACGAAACGAAGTCAAAAAGTTGCACTTACCTTTAGAAAATTTGCAACTTTTCTACACCAACTATGCAGGAAGACCTACAAAATACACAACTTCATAAAGTACCGATACAATAATTGAGTTTTGTTAGCAACTTACAATTCTAAAACTAAACAAACAATAGCGCTACAAGCTACACGTTCATCAACATCAAATGACAAAGTCAAAATGTCTGCCTTGGTCCGGCCGTTGCCAGTTGATTTCCCCGGCCACTAGTGTCGAAAGAGGCGCTGTTCACTTCTCAAAAAAGTCGCCCGATCATAATCCATTGAACTTCTCGAGTAATATATTATTGAAAATTCAATAAATATCACGAAATGAACGTTAATATAAAACAGTCAAAAATATGTGGCATGATGGTAACATTGTGAAAGTCGTAAGGACTTCTCTAGATCGCATTAATATTAACTGCTTTTAAATGGTATTTTGCGAAATCACAAGGTTAATATTCATTGCCTATCATTGTCCGCAAAGTGAAATCACTGGTACTTATCTGTAAAATCGCAATGTTGATCCATATAGAGACATTAAATTGAATTCCCTGACACTTACTGCGACTTCGCTGGTTGACTGGAGCAGAAGTGATTCGACAGTCGTATAGGGCTGTTGAATTATTTTCTATTCGACGTTTGCCGACAATCTTATAGTAGATAGGAAAATATTGCCTTCTGTCAAGTATACACAGTTCCACATGAAAAATATTTAAATATTTTTCATGCTGAAATAAATAGGAGCTTGACATAATATCAAAACAGCTTTCGCTTATACATAAGAGTCATGCGTGCTACAAACACTATTTGGTGTAGATGAAAATAAATTAAACTTCCTACAGTGTCGTGAAGATGTCGAGAATATATTAAATAAGAGCGCACCTAGAATAAAGTTTCATGGGGGGGGGGGTAAAGTATTACACAAGAAGAAGCTTTATTAAATTGGAAATGTTCTGATGCACAAATACAAATTATTATATCTCGGTGTGGCCCCATGGGTGCTCCCCCCTGAATGCGCCAATGACATTGAATATAACATACGTACTCTAAAATTTAAAAATTGTCCTCTTTCGAGCTTAAGGAACCGGGTCTGATCTTTTAAAGCGTGGTTCCAAGATGAACGAGTAGGAACACTACATTTTTTGAAGTTTATTCACTTATTTCCATGTAGCTTTTGAAATATAATGAACCTGTTCTGCATATGAGAAGGTGTATTACACAATTTCATATTCTTCCCGTAGGTGAAAAATTGAAGGTGAAAGGAAGCCTAAGAGAGAACAAAGAACGACCTGTAAGTATTGCAGTTTGACAATTACTTGATTTTAAAATACTCAACTATAGTATTGTAGAAACAAAAATTTAATTTTACAAAATATCAACAATTTTTTAATAGATACTTGCTGGAATATATCGATGAAATCGACTTCTTTTAAGCTGTCAAAGCACTTCAGTAAACTATTGAAAAAACTAGAAAATGATATATTAGCAATTGCAATTGCAAAATATACAGTAGACTCGTTTATAACAGTTACTTTAATCTTCACTTTTTCTTAGAGCGATTTTTTACCAATTGCAGTTATTTGAGCTCCTTACTATGTTTTGCAAAGAAAAATCATCAGATATAAGGAATAATAAAATAATGAATGTGTATTTCTATTGAAATAGTTTCAAAAATTGCATGTCTCTTTATTTTGGATCCGAGTTGATTCTCTTCAACTTCTGTTTTAAATCCGGTATATGTGCAATAAGTGAATATAAAAATGTCCAAATAAAGTTTCATTCTATACGAGTTTTTAGTATAATACAAGCTTTTTTATTTTTTTTTGTGTAATGAACATTGACCGAATTCCAGTAATACAAAAGAAAGAATTCAGTGATTGGCTTACTCATTACTTCATGCACTCTTCAATTTTAGAGAAAGATAAACCAAGATGACAGTAAGAAAGAGTTGAGGAGATCCCGTAGCAGACTAAGGTCTCGTTCACGCAGTCGAACGGAAAATAAAAAAAAAGTCCATGTAAGTGAAAGAAGTCCAAGACCCTCTAGAAGCTCTAGAAGAAGACGTAACAAACGAAGATCAAGGTGAATAGGTCAAATAATGGCATGTGTTTTTTTGTTGCATGTTATTGATCGACTTATTCATTCTTCCAGGAGTATCTCGAGAAAAAGAAACTCATCTGCCCAAATAGAAGACGATAGTAACAGTACTAAGAAGTCTCCAAAGAGTGGTGGTACGACCAGAATGGGTGAGTTTTTTTTTAATCAGAACAAGTCCATCCAATTGGCCCATTTCTTCACAAAAAATTTCCTTTAAACTTCTGTTTGTCTATAATATTAGGATAAGCTTCTTGAATTGCTTTTTTAATATAATTTCTTTGATAAAATACTGTATATTACAGGACATTTGATGTTATAATTATGTTCATGCACCTTCTTATGGCGTCATAATCAACTATAGTCTATTTAATTTCATATAGAAACCATGTCCATGTCGATGCCCAATAGGAGCCTATGACAACGATCATCTTAGAAGAAGTATATGGGATATCTCAGTAACAGACTTTGTTTTTTCATCCAACATATAAATAGTGTTAATTATGTTAAATTATGTTAAAGTAGGGCTCTTTTTAGGTGTTCAAAACAGCAGTGAATCAGACACATCAAGCAAAACTTCGGAAATGATAAGAAAGCGCCTGGAAAAAATCGAATACTTGGTAGGTACTCTGACTTGCTTTTTTGTATAATATTTTATAAACTCATATACTTAAGTGATCAGATTCATAAGAAAGCTCCTTTTTTAGCAAAGTCGCTATAAATTACGGGAGAATTTGAAGAAATATATAGCCGCGGTGATTCTGGACATAAAAGAGAATACTGGTAAGCATTTGGGAGTGAATATATTTCTATGTACCTGATAAAAAAAAAATTGTTTTCCTTTCTATAAAAATCCCATACACGAAAAAACTGAGTGGCAAAGGGGGGACATATTATTTGGTCTTATTGTGTGACAGCGCAGGTTATCACGTTTTTTAAATATCTACTTCAAATTATATTATAATGAAAATGTTTTCTCAGGTGGATTTAAGGATCGTGATCCAATAAGAATGGAGAAAGTAAAAGCTCAGGTGAGTATTTATGACAATTTGTTCTATGTTATCAGAACGTCTTCAGATTATTATAGAAAAACCAAATATTTTGAGAGTATTTCAAATGTATCATTGACGAATTTGTTTGAACTCCAGTAAAAAACCCTTATTCTCTCCTTAATTTAGGCAGATATCTGACAGAAAACCACTACTTCCCTGGCTAATACCACGACGGACGTTGAATTAAATCTGACAGATATCTGTGCAGCCTTCTCCCTAGAATCTGGGAGACAGCCACAAATGCTTTCTGTATCAAGTAGCAGAATCCTGCCTGACATGATCAAGGACTTGACCACTTACATACCGGTTTCGAGGTGTATTGCCTCTCTTCAGTGCAAGGTAGGTCCGACAACTTTTGCAGTCGTCGACGTCCTTGGTCATGCCATGCAATTCACTGATATTTGAAATGATTCTCTGAGGTGGATGCGGGTCTCGTAAGAAGACAGTCGCAGCGTCACCTCTAGAAAACCTCAGAAAGCACTCCAAAGTAACTCGTAGAGTTTGAAAATATCAGACAGTCTGATGGCTTCAGATGAGAGACAGAATTTCAGTGAAAACCCCTTATTCTCTCCTTAGTTTAGGCAGATATCTGACAGAAAACAACTACTTCCCTGGCTGATATTATTCCAAGGAATAATCTGATATATAATACAATTTTTCCAAAATACCAAGACAAAAATAATAGTCAGTGATTCATTATTAGCTTTACAATTCATTATGACTTCCTAATCAATAAATAACTGTCTCATTTGTATGTAACTTTTTGTATATGGAACAAAATTAATTTTTTTTTGTTTTACCGAATATACTTTTCAGCGCCAACGATTGCAAAGGTTAAAACGTCAGCTGATACAGGTAACTGCTACGATTCTGCAGAGAGATTCTTCTGAGAACATTGGTAACAACGCAACTAAAACCAGAGCTGTTGAATCAAATACTGGTAAGTGTACTTATTTTATATCCAGCATTGTCTACTTTCTAAGGTTATTTAGATACTCTGTAACCTTCAAAACTCCACAATTGAAATAAATTCTAATATGGTCATTGCCCTAGTTTGTCAGAGAATGTTGTCAATAAAGTATGCAAAACAAAAAAATAATACATTTTAGTGAATGTATAAAGGGCACAAGCATGAACAAGTTAGTCACAATGAGCATACAAGACAAAATTGAAAAAAAAAAACTATCAATTTATTAATGATAAATTATAGCTTTTTATTCCGCTAATAATTCCTAAAAATTTCAGTTCACCACTCAAGTACTTTATAACTATGAATGTTACTTATATTTATTTTCCCTGTATAAAGTCATGTATGTACTTATCAATGGTGTACCATACTTGTCTTTGTCTTTTTTGTTTATTATTATTTTAAAGTTAAATGGCCTCGCGCATGCACAACTTTCTGTGATTTTTCCACATTTTATTTACAGCCTCTAATTTGTTTAATATGTGCGATTTTCCAAGTTATTTACTGTTATATAATTGGTTAATTGGTTTTCAAAATCTACATTGAAATAATTCAACAATAAAATATTATTTTCAGTTACATCTGCTGGATCCGGTAAACTTCAAACTGATGATGAATCTAAAAAAGCTGTTTCTAAAACCTCGAAGAGTTCCGAGAAAAAAAAAACATCTCCAGTCGACAAAAGCACCGTACTGATAAGAGGCCCGGTTTTATGTAATATAAGAGCTAATGTTCCTGACAAAGTTACTTCATCCAGCAATTCAAAGAAAGAAAGATGTACAGTTGTTTCCCAGACTCCAACAAATTCAGAAACACAAAAAGAAGAATCTCAAATTGAAACAGGAATGAAGGTAGCTGAAAATGTGACTGTTACTGAGAAATCAGCAGAAGAGGATATAAACATTGTTTTAATTGTAAGTTCGGATGAAGAAGAAAACGAACTCAACTTCTCTAAAACGGGACCAAAGGAAAATATTCCATCATCCAAAAACTCCAGCAAAGAAATGGATGTTGTTCAGACCTCTACGAATTCGGAATCTGGAAAAGAAGAGTCGCGAATGACAGAATCGGTTGATCCAGAAAATGTAATTGAGGCTGAGAGTTTTGAGGATTCTGAGAACTCTGTCCCAGCTGAAAAACGCACTTTATTGGCTCAAAGTCCATCTGAAGAAAATAGCAAGATAACCAGTGATAATACCCACTGTTCATCAGATACTGTCATAGATGGGGGGTATCCAACAAATATAAATTCGGACGTGTCTGAAAGCAGACATGCTGGAAAAAGTGGAATCAAGCGAGCTACTGATTCCAAGGTAATCGAAAATTATGTGGAATGTTCTCAAGGGTCTTCAAAAATAAAATTGCAAGAAGACTCAAACAGAGAACGAAAGCTGATTGTCTATTTGACAAAAATGCCTTGTCAAAATGCCGAGTTGGTAAAATTGTCTGATTGTGAAAAAGAATTAAATGACGAAATTTCACATCACCAGCAGATTGAGAACATGGTAAGCGTAACAATTACTTGTGACTTAAGAGCTAGTGAATTCAAACAAGACACGTCAATGAAACAATGTTTTGTCTCATCTTTCTGATCATTAATTAAAAAAATCTTTGTTTTTTTAGAAGCAGCATGCCCCGTTAACAGACGAAAGGAAAAGAAAGTTGAATAGTGACAAGACCTTGGTAGTACGTTTGCAACGTTTTTGCAGTAAAGATGAGGATTCCAATTCCTTAAAGAAAAGGAGGGTTCATCCTAGTCGACTTGTAAGTACAGGTTATTTTTATTCATTTTGAACAAATATTAGCTTTACTAAATCAAGGACCAAATTCTTTTCACATCTATATTCTTATCTCTCTGCCTAGTTTTTTCATCGATCTCTCTAAGAATATCCCCATCTTTTTTTATATCATCTCTTTATATACTAATAATAAATAGTCTATGTTTTCATCATATGATGAATGCAAAGTAAAATTTTCCCAATTCATTGAAGACTTTAGTTTATTCTCATTGTCATACTTTTTCTGCAGGCAAAAAAAGTGGTGCAAGTGAAACAGAAACAGCTTATACATGTAAGTGAAACCACTGCAGTTTGTGCAAAACCAACAGTTGACAATGAATCTCAAACCGAAAAATCACTATCAGTTGAGCTCAGTAACAAGTCTGTGCATTACGAAGATTCAATTATTGTAGAAGACAGTTCAGATGAAGAAACTTTAGGTGAAACAATCAATACAGCAGATGTATTAACCACAAGTTCTGCTGAAAAGGAAGAAAACCCCAAAGACAATGATGAAAATTCAGATGAAAATGCAGAGTCGGCTTCTGCAAAGGATTCAGATGAAAGAATAATTTCAACAGTTGAAAAAGTTTGCAGTAAAATATCTGATGTAGAAGACCATTCGAATATTAGTGATGCTACAAACATCAGCTATATATCCAGTAATCTGAAGGAATCGGATGTTTGTCCTGAGAAGAACATTCTTCTAGAAGAGAATCAGTCAGTCGAAAATGTATCTGAAGAATATCAGGTAAGAATTGAGTATGTTGTCTGAACCATGCTATTAATCATAATTTATTTAGTGTCCAAGTATGTGTTTATGATAGACTTTGGAGTTTACAATAAAACTTAATCATAAATGTCTAACATGCGGCACCATGGCAAAATCATTATCCTTTATTAGGGGAACATTATTTCAACTCTAATAACGTAAAGCAATATCGGTTGTTAACGTTGTCCCTTATTTCAGCGCTATTGCGCATGCGATGTATAAGGGATAATGTATATTGTTGTACAAATAGGTGGCTTAAAATCTCCCTATTAATGAACTTTAATAATGTAAATGGCTTGTTTTATTACATTAATTTGGATGTATAACTTTTACATTGTTATTTATGAATACATACATACATTAACACTTTTTTTTTCTTTAGGTAGAACGAAGACTACCAACAGAAATGAATAAGATGTCAGGCAAAAATGAAGATGAAAGAAACTCAAAAAGTGACACTGAAAAACTTGAGGAATCGAATTATTCCAACACCAAACCTAAAGCACACCAGGAAATCATTTATCTGGGTGAAAGTTCAGATGAAGAAACAAGTACTGTTACTTTCGTGGGCAAAGATGACTTAGATACATACAAAGATTGCATTGATTTAATTATTTTGGATGATAGCTCAGGAGAAGAAACGGAAAGTACCAACGTTAAAATAAGAGACAACGTATGTGAAAACGATGGTGATGTAGATAAAGATGGTAATGCAGATGTTGAAGAAAACACTGCACCAACAAATAAAATGACCAATAAAAAAAATGTTTCTCAAAGAGATATTGAAAAATCTGAACGAATATCTACCATAGATTCCAAAATAACGTCTAATAAAATGAAACATGTTGGTAAATCTACAACTGCAGAAAAATCGGAAGAAAGTGACGTCGAAAACAAAACCGCATCAAACATTTCACTGAGCGAGGGCAAGAATGAGATTTGTGAGAAACAGAATACCCCATCTGAAAAGTCTGATATTCCCGAAGAAGTTATTTTCATTGACAGCAATAGAGTTAAAACTGTTTTTGAGAAGAGAATACCTGAAGGTGTTGAAATCGATGCAGAAACACCTTTTGAAACTAGCACCCTTGGAACAAATAGTGAGGATTCTAGAAGTCAAACTAGCAAAGCCAATCTCTTATCTCAGGTTGAAACCACGGATATAACATCAATAACAACAGAAATGTCATCCCCTATTGAAGATGTTGTAACAAAAACTAGCATCACAGAAGTGAGTGTCAGTAAACCTACTACTCCAAAAAAATCGGAAGAAAGTGACGTTGAAAACGAAGCCGCATCAAAAAATTTTGCGGACGAAGACAAGAATGAGATTTGTGAGAAACAGAATACCCCATCTGAAAAGCCTGATGATCCTGAAGAAGTTGATGTCATTAAAAGCAATAGGGTTGAAATTGCTCTTGAGAAAAAAAAATCTGAAGGTGTTGATTCCACTGGAACTGTAGAAACAACCCAAGATTCAATAATTTCTGCCAACACACAAATTGAGTCGGAGAAAATCACTGGTGAGCCAAAAGATGCAGATATTGAATTATTTGTTGCTGCTGAAAAAAAAAATCCAAACATACCTGGGAGTTCTACAGATTTACTTGAAAAATCTGACCTAGAAGAAATCAAATCAAGTAATATAGCTGGTGTTCAGTGTGAAGAGAGTACAGCTTTGATAGAAAGCAATGACACAACAAAATCCGATAATGCTGAAAATATTTCTGAAGAGATGAATAGATTGAATGAAAATATTTCTGAAGAGTCTACTGAGCATAATGAGACCACCAAGTCTGATGATAGCAATGAAATAGGCTCCAAAAGCAAAATTTCTAGTAAAACAAATAATGTTGATGTAATAGATCTTGAAATAACGGAAAATGAATTCATTTCTGAAGATCTATCGGGAACAACCAAATTGTATGAAAAATCTGAAGAACCAAATAATTCAGTTGCCACTGAAACAAATCCAAGAGAAAAAAAGGCAGCTTCTGACGGAATAAATGAAGATGCAAAGATAAATCCGTCTGGAAACTCTGAAACTATTACAGTAAATGATCAGATCATTCTGCATGTTGATGAGCCAGGAAATTGTACAACTATTGCTCATGAAGAAGTTGATAAATCACCTGAAATGACATTAAAATCAATTGAGAAATCTGGCGAATCAAGCGTGTTGAATATTTGCAGTACCATTTTTTCTGAAGAAAAGATTACTTCTGTAACTGAATTAAATGATCCAGATGTAATGACCAACTCTACAGATAGCCTAGAAATCACACAGGAAGATAATGACCAAGTCATTTTGAATGAAATAATCTCTGAAGATTCTACAGATTCAGTTGTAGAAAGCAACAGTGAAGAAACAACTACTGAAACTATCACGGTCACCAAATACAAACAAGCAGATGATAAAGAAAACACTGACGCTCCAATTGTTTCTGCTGAGAGTACATCTGAAAAGAAAACCGAAGTTGATGAAAATTTTGACAAACTGAATCTCAACACATTCGTTTGTGAAGGGACAATGGTTGGTACTGAAAAAAATAGAGAAGGCCAAGAAGTTGAGACCTCTAATAGCTATGAAATCAATGATGAAGGGATACTCGATTTGAATCTAGAGCACAAGTCAAATATCAGCAAAGAAATGGTATTTAAAACCAGAACTGGAGAAGAAAATTCTAATCAGGAAATAAAATCATGTGATACTGACACAACTTGTGAAAAGAGCAGTTTTGTATTAATGAGTGACGAGATAGGAAAAACTGCAACTACAGATGATAAAACTGAGATCGTTACCAACACAGCAGTCATTAACAAAACAGAGTCCGAAGGTGAAACTGATCCTAAACGTTCAACTCAAGCAGAACAAATGAAAGATGTAAGTACAGCTACTAAAACAGTTGACTCTTCTGATATTGAAAAAACATCAGACAAGTATGAAACTGAAACAGAACAAAGTTCGAGGAAAGAAAACAAGCCAGATAGCGATAGTTGAGATAATTTATTGTAGATTATAAGAAAGGGTTTGAGTTCCGAAATAACTAACTGCTTTAGGTTATCTTGAATGGAATAGAAGCATCACATCTGAATTTAAGAGAATGATTTATTCCACTTAGTATAAGTTTAATTATAAGTAATTATGGTATATTCAATCCTTGTAAATAAATATTTATTCAAAGTTCAGAGTTGATTATGAGTTTTTTTAATTGCAAAACATTTTTTTTTGTCTTTGAAACACATTTATATTGAAAATCCATTACGATACTTTATTGTTACTTTCGGTCAGAACAAGTTCTGGTATAAAGAAGCGGAATATACATTGATGCTATAAATAAATGGAGTACCCCAAGGGTCCATTCTAGGGGCGCTATTGTATTCCCTCCACATTTTTTCAGATTTCATTCAATACAGGAAGAGGTATTTGAAATCATTATCCGAATAACAAAATAAAAACATCAACAATTTATTGAAAAAGTATATAAATTACTTATATATTCATTGTATACAAAAATTTGTACAATTTGAGTTAAATCAGAATCTTAAATAAATCAATACAGATTCCAACTTTATAGAATACCAGTAACAAAATATAAATACAGGGATATTTATTTCAAAGAGGTTATGATCATGTTCAAAACAATGTTTCAGTTAACCTTTCCCATAAATCTAGAACAAATTGAAGTTGCATTCTGCATCAGATTTCCAAAAGCTGAAGAGATACATTAAGATGATTCTCAAAAACATACTTTATTACTGAGTTAAATAAGTTTGCATCTATTTGAAGTACGAATTTATCTTTTGTAACCTTCCTAAGAAGTTTTTTGATACTAGAATTAATTTGTCATTTGATAAAATATAAACAATTGATAATTTACCCACCATGAAAAATTGCTTCAGTTGATAAGCAAATGGCAGTTGATTATCTACTGTCGTAATGACTTGGATCATCAATTATAGCAATTTATTTGATGTGTAAATGCTGAAGATGAAACCATTAGCTCTTGTTTGTTTTTGACATCAGAACCTTCTGAATGGATACTTTTTGTTCAACTTTTCAAACTAGTAACAACAAAGTGAACATAATCCGATCTCATCTCATCCATATACCATTCTTTCTCCTTCCAATTTCAGGAATTTACACTAGTTGTTCGTTACTACTGGCTGAAAGGTCAAGTAACCTCCAAGCAGCCCGAGGATCAGGCTCTGTTGGGTCCCTACAGAGCACCCAAACATAGTTAACCCTCATTATTTTATCTGGATCTCCTTCCACAACAGCACCCGTTGAGTCTCGTACAGCCATAACTTGTTGAGAAGTGAACGAAATTATCAGTACTGGACCCTGTTCCATAACTTTGCCCATGACTAGATCAACATTATCTACATCCAAAATTTTCGATTCAATTGTGTACCCCTTCTTGTAAGCCTCTTTAATGGGTACAGCAAACAGGTTGAAAGGGCCTTCATGACACCAGTCTTTAAGAATTTCCAGGTCACCTCTTGTCATTGCTTCTAATATATTAGGAATAATGTCAGTCTCGCACTGCTTTAAAAACCGTTTTGTGTCGAAAGCTGTGTCTATCTTACAGATTTCAGTGAGGGTTTCAGAGAGTTCTGTTTTTTGAAACAGACCGCCCATGATATCGCCCACTTTTTCAGTCAAAACACGTGATGCACGAATCACTGGGTTTTCACTTTCATCAAACTTCAATTTCCAATCCATTACTTTGTGAACATATGGGTTGTTTTCTTTGAAGTTCTGCCAAGATTCATAAAATTTAGAATCCTTGTGAAGTTCAACTCCGGTAGCATCGGCATTTGGCTCATAATATTTCTGTTGCACTACAGCACTGGTTTCAGTTCTCTTTCGTAATTTTGTGGGGCAGACATAAACTCTACCTAAAAGAAAAAAGTTCATTTACAAAGTTATGAACTCACATCTAGTGGTTTGGATTTACCTTCCATACTTGTAGTGTCAATTTCCTTCCTAACGGCTTCTGTAGCTTGTGAAATACTTTGAAAAGCATTTGTTTTACCAATTTCTTGTGCTTTTTCACTGATTCTATATGTTTGTTTCCCTACTTCTTCCGTGAACTTACCAGCCTTTTTTGCTATATCTGACTTACTGGCTTCATCTATAACACCCTTAACTCTATCTTTAATAGTGCCCAAACTTTCTTTAAAGACTTCGCTTCCCTTGCTTGCTTCTTTTTCTACAGATTCAAATTTTTGGCGTGCTGCTTTCAAGGCGTCACTTTGTTCCAGTTTTTCAGCTTCCTCGCGAAATTTTTTTAAAGACTCTTTCATCTCTTTGTTTTTCGCCATTTCTTCCCTGAAGTTATCATACAACCTCGAAAGAAATGAACTGCGTTTTTGGGATTCTTGGGAATAGAAACGAGCCTGAAAAGTAAAGCTCATAAATAAATCTACGGTTTTGAATGAACTTACCCTTTTGATGAAGGCATATCTGTTCATTACAAATTTTATCCGGTGCATTTTGAAGCCCTACTAATCACGTTTGCTCATGAACATAACCTCCAATTCAATTGTAAAAATAAGAAACTACCTCTAATCTGTATATTACTATAGAAACTTTTTGCTGATAATCCTACAAAAAATCCATGAAAATTTGAATTCAATCAAAATAATAAAAATTCTCTCCTAAATTTTAATCACAACTCAATTTGGAACTTGTAAGTTCAAATTGTGAGTTTGTGACGTGACACGTGACATGATTTTCTGTTTTGTGACTTGCTGCTTTCTTTTTTTAAAGAGATCGATTCGAAAAGTGGACTTTGACAGATGTAATATTTTAGCTAATGCTTGAACTAGAAGAAAGAAACCAAGATTCAACAATCAGTGTTGTTCCTTGGTTGTTTTTTTTGGTGCGTTATTTGTCAGTTAAATAGTGCACTTCTGATGTCAAAGGTGCACATTTTTTGTAAAAGATTTTTATTAGTACTATTACATATTACCCAACTTTCAACGCATGCGCAGGAAACATTCACATGGTGCGTGCCGCGGCCCTCTGTCTTTAATTCGTGACAGGTGACAGTGATGCCAGACTGCTCAAAGATTAAGGCTGAATTTCCATTAACGCGTGATGCAACTATGCAAGTCACGTTTAGATGAATTATAAAGTGTTTACTAGATTTAAGTTTAAATATCAATATCCTTGTGTCAATATTTGTTACATACCTTTTTAAAGATTTCAGAAATAGGTATTGTTTGCAAAAAATTATTACTAAAACATTTCGAACAAACGTATATTTCAATGAATGTGAAACAAATTGAAAACTATGGAAAAATAAAAAAAAACAATATATAATGAAATAAATAAATATGCAACAAAAGTTAAAAAAAATTGAATAAGGACATGACAATTGACACATTACAGTCATTACAACTGTCAGCAAGTCAACTGTCAATACTGACATTTGACACTATTTGACAGATTATGTCAATAATAACTGACATTCGACAGAATTTATATTTCTTCTTCTTCTCAACAACTTGTACATTCAATTTTTGATTGCCAATTTCAATAATAATGAAAAGGTGCACTTTTCGGAAGAAATGAGGAAAGTGGTGCCGACGTGCGCACTTATTTCAAAAAGGGCGTCAAAATGCACAATCGTGCAGCCAGGAACAACACTGACAACAATCGAACAATCCCTAAAAAAAAGATATCAGTAATTGAGACGTGTGACCGATCAAAAACTATTTTTATTCTTGTCGTTTGATTGAAACCCTGAACGGGAACACCTAATGCATCATAATGTACATGAAAGAAATTGTAAAACATAGAAAAATACTCCATCATAACGTTAATCGGTATAAATCGTAATTGATCATAATATTACAAGATAGAACTCGTAAACACATACACCAGCATAACGTACTTTATCAGAAAGTACGCTATCATAGCAGCAACGCATCAGAACGTTAAGCGATCATATTCGTGATGTATCATAACGTACTCCAGCATAATCCTATAGTCTAGGGGCTTGTAGTCACTTTGTGGGAAGAATTACGGTAGCGAACGTTAACTGCTCACTGATGAACTAAGAAAAGAAGTTCGTTATTGGAAAAGCTTGAATAATAATTGAACAATTACATTTACTCATCCATTGTTCTAAATTGTTTATAAATAATTATTTCAATGTTAGGTAGGTATACTTTTAGAAACAGTAGGCTTTCTGAAGATTTAATTTTTTTTTTTTTTGTGTGAAAATTTGAAATTTTTATACAGATTCATTTAAATTATTCATCAAATAACAAAATATTTTTGAATCAGGATTTTCCCAGTAAACATAAAAACAACTGTAACATTTTGACTTGGTGGGCCGCAGTGGTCATGATGGTAGAGCGCTAGTCTATCAATCAGAGGCACGTGGGTTCGATTCCCCGCATGGTCACTGGTCTCGTGCTAGGAATCGCACGTTAAAAGGTAAGACCTCGTTAATCCTTAGCTCGCACAAGTTTCGACTTCTGAGGACTGTCGTTCGTAGGGGGATGACAGCTGGTTAACGGAAAAAACAATTTTAAACAACAATTTTTTATTCAGATATATGCTTGATGTTACAGATACGTTGCGTCCATATGCCTTTGTCTTTTAAATATTACAATGTAATGTTAATTACTTAACATTACATAAATGTATCATATTTTGCGCAACTTTAATGTGATTTTATTACATACATATAATGTTACTCAAAACATCTATGCAACATTTGTAAAATGTAACATTGTAACATCAGGGTGGAGCATATACTCATTGTTTACCAACACTTATTTTTCTACACTTAAAGTTGTATTTTTGGAATTTCAGTAGTCACTTTTCAGTAGATGAATAACAACAATAGCAATTAATAAAGTTATTCATCTACCAAAGAGTGGCGATTGAAATTCCAGAAATACAACTTCAAGTGTAGAAGAATAAGTGTTGGTAAACAATTAGTATAAGCTCCACCCTGTATACTAAGAAATAAAATATGTATATAAGGGGGTAATGATGTAAATCATACCTATCAATCAAAAAACTTTATTGTCAATGATTAAAATCTCATGGATAAAGCGTTATAAAACAAGACAGTTACATCATTAACAATTAAATTAAAATTAGCAGTATAAAAAATATAATCTTGAATCACTATGAACAGACCAAAGTACCTAATAATATGACTTACCACCTGAATCAGATGAAAAATTTATTGATAGATCTACCAAAGTTAAGTGTTATTAGAAGAATAATATTGAATGAAAACCTATTTCTTTTGAAAATAGAATCACTGAATCAACAATTATATGGTTGTTGTCTCGGTCACTTCTCCTTTCTTTTTAGTTTCTGCTCTGCTAATGTCCATCCAATCCACCACTCTGAGTCAAACTCTTCATCTGTGATTGAACTGCAAACATCTTTTACATATTCTGAAAATATAGTCATTACAGTCACTGAAAACTCATATTTTAATCTTTATGATATAAGAAAACGACCATCCAATAATTATTAATAATTCTATGTTGCCCCTAGAGGTAAAAGAAAAATAATTACTTACGTTTCAGTATGTCCATAATTATCAATTCAAAACTTTTGGATTTTTTTCTTTGCCCAGTCCAGAAGGGCTCATCTTCGATTAGTTCGGAAACAACAACTGCTATTTAAGTTTTTGTAATCTGATCATTCAATAAGTACCAGTTTGTACATTAAAACTGATAGAGGAATGTGAAAGGACACTACCAAACTGAAAAGAAAGAGAAAATGCAGTTAGTTTATTGATAATTTGTATTAAACAATTCAAGTGATTTCTCTACAATCTCAAGAAACGTTAATATTATTATAGATTAATGAAATTAAGAAAGATCAGAACACTCTGTATAAAATATATTATTTTGAGTTCACTTACAAATTAAGCAGCTCCAATATTGTTGTTTTTGCAAGATAAATTCATTGGTTTCAGTTCCAAAAATTCCTTGATCAATCGCCGGTTCAAAATAATTTGACACAGCTCCAGATGTCAGCAACCATTTCCATGCTGTTTAATATTTGATTAGCAGGAACCACAACTGATAGCTTTTCTGCCATTTATAGCATCATATGTAGATACTCTCTAATAATCAATTTAGTAGATATCACTACATTCACTTACATAACCTAAATGCTAAAATAACAATTATATAGTGGATGGAGTAGTGGAAAATCATAATCTTACCATGAAAATTATGAGTTTTGCAATTCTATTGATTCCAATCACTTTTAAGTTGTTTGAATTATATTTTAATTCTATGAACTCAAAACTCATACCATGACCGCCATGATTATAAGGATAAAATGAACGATGGCGTCAGTGATATATTTATTTCATATTTACTGGGTAATATTGTTTGAACGTTGATATTATTTTTTTAAGTTACGTAGATGAATGACGTCATGACGTGGTCATTACCCAAAAATTACATTTAAGAAACCTTTAAGATAATATTAATTCAAGGCTCCCTGTACACATGTCAGTAATGTTTTGAGAAGGTTAGACAAAAATATCGAACAAATAACATAACTATGTCCAAGACATATCTGGGCAACATATAATCAATATTATATGTATTATCTAATGAATATTATTGGATATATTATTTTGATATTACATAAACATATAGTTGAAAACACTGTGTTGGAAACGTCAAGATGACATTAATATAATGTTAGTTTGCCAATATCACAAAATTGCACTAAAGATATATCTGGAAAATATTTTTGTTATGTATCATGTTTAGTGGGTTTTGTTAGTTCCCAAACCAAGGGAAACAACAAAGATTAGTAAATAAGAATATACGCAAAGAATAAATTTTTATATTTTTTCCAGGCCTGTGGTTCTTAATATTCAGTTCCATTGTATTATTAATTCGATCTGATTATTTTCTAATTATTATAATTCACTAACCCAGTTCTATATTAAACTTTTCAAACAAATGAAACAATATTTGTCCTGTGTGATAATTCTAGTGCTTTTCACATTGATGGATATAGAACTCTAAATGAGTTATTGCGAATTATTATTACGTGCCAAAACTCAACAGAACAGGTAGTACGTACAAATATGGGAAAGAAATCAGTGCCTGCATTAATTAGAAACTAGTGTACACATTTATTGATTTAGGTATCATGCCTTATTGATGCTATAAAGTTCGAGTTCAATTTGTTACTTCAACCAAACGAACTTGTGGTTGCTCGACAACCACATACATGAAATATTCATTATTATTTCAAGCATACTCTTCTGAAAATTCACCAAGAACATATACTCTTCCACAGTTTTGAAGAAGCCTATGCTAAGTACCGTTTCCATTTCTTCAGATTTCAAAAATATATTCCATTTCTCAGGTGAAACTTGCCGATATGAGTTCTTGTTCCAAAAATTTCCTAAATGGATTTGGTGGACTCAAATGTAGTATAAAGATCAGTGCATGCAGGTAGAAACTATATTTTTAGGAAATCATAAATGAGGAAATAGAAATTGCAGTCCTTGAATCTAATACATACACGATTCGATACAAAACAAACTGATATGAGACTTAAGCCCCAGACAGAATGGAAGTTTGCTTATCGTTTAATTCATGGGAGAGAAAGAGACATAAGTGTCGACTATAGAATTCTATAATACACGGAATCCCACCCCAGGACAATCGAA
Organism: Chrysolina americana; assembly: GCA_958502065.1. Taxonomy (NCBI): domain Eukaryota; kingdom Metazoa; phylum Arthropoda; class Insecta; order Coleoptera; family Chrysomelidae; genus Chrysolina; species Chrysolina americana. The sequence goes on along the minus strand of OY293415.1, from coordinate 6,477,706 downwards.
TGTTTCAGAGGCAGGAACATAATACTAGGTCAGGTCAGAACAAATTGTCTGGCTCTGTCTTCCGACATGACAAATTAGCCAGTGGGAGCTCCAAGTAACTCTGGGTAGCTTCTAAAGTGATCTGACAGACTACGAAAAAACATGTTTTAATTATCTCCCATTTATAAAGTCAGGTGAAGTTCGTTAAATCATATAATTTTCACCTTAAGTTGTACCAGAATTTTATCACTTATCAATTCTCACTACATATTCAATAAAATTCACATAAACAGTGACTAATATCATGGAAATTTCAACGAACACAATAATTGCCATGTACTTTTAACTAATTCTCAAACTCGACACCAGAGGGAGAACCCCTTGTGTTCTTGAGTTGAATTTCCAATAGTACTCACTCAACTCGGTGATCCCGTGACTAATCAGCATTTGATCGCTCCGTTCGCTTTCACAAAACTGAACGCACCTAACGAATGCATAAAGCCGCTTTTCAATTACATGCGTGCCCATGCAGAGTTTTTGAAGCTCGGGCTGTTTAAACGCCTTTTATTCACGTTTCTATCACAAGAACATATTTTATTTGTTTCTGTTATCATTTTGTCAATGCTGGAGTAATGAGTACTGAGAAGAAGATACAGTGGAAAATACTTTGGGATTATTTGAAAAACTCAAATAGAGCATAACTTCAGAATTGACAGAATTATAACAGAACCAAATGAAATATGTTCTTGTAATAGAAACGTGAGTAAAAGGTTTTTAAACCGTCCGTGCTTCAAAAACCCTGCATGGGCACGCATGTATCTGAATCGGCCTTTAGCCACTTTATAATTGCTTTATGGAGTAGCTCCGAATAACTCCGGAGAGCTCCTGAAGTAATTTATCAGACGTGTTTATAAAGTCAGGTGAAGTTCAGTTCTGGAGTAAGAAGCTCTACTGGGTGCTTATTCTCTGTGGCAAATGGGAAGCGGCTAGGTCACGAGTTATGTCCCAGTTATGTATATTTGAGAGACTAGATTTGATTTAGGTTATGAATAACTAACGCCTGCTAACACCTGTTTAAGGGCCGGTTTTTCAATGAACTTTAACTTCGAGCTAAATTTAAGTCATGGTTAGAATGTGGGTCGATTCCTTCATTTGGCAAAAGTCTTATTCATTCTAACCGCGCGTCAAATTTAACCGGGAGTTAAAGTACGCTAACACGACATTGATAAACTGGCCTTGAATAAGGGACAAACAGATAAAATTGCAATATTACCATGTTTATCACAGAATAGTTTTAGTCACCAATGAAATAAAGTGGCCTTGTATACTGCCAGGCGTTATTGCAATAGAGAGATATTGCAATAACGGCAGCCAACATTGAAGGCAACTTCATTTTAATGACTGGCACTATTCTGTGATTGAAAACAGATATATTGCAGTTTTATCTGTTCGTCCCTTCTTTACACAGGCGTTTGTTATTCATAACCTATGAATTAAATATAGTTTCTCAGAATTTTCTTTCTACGTAATGCTTTAAAACCTAAAACATTCCGTCTATGACGTCAATGTTTCAATGCTAAAATGCAAGGTTTTCAAACGGGACCAAATAATTTAAAAAAAGTGGTACGCCAAAAAACAGCTTAAATAAGACTTCTCCCCCTTTACTCCTCACATAAGTGGTGGGAGACTACCTGTAGGTGAGGAGTTCTGTGCTTCAGTCTTCGTTACAGTGTTCTGTGTTTTAGTTCGCTCGTTCGATCATTGACTTTTGTTTACAAGTTTTTGTTAAGATTAATTTTGTCTTTAAACTTTAAAGGTCAATTTGAAATATTTTTGCGTTATGATTTGAAGCAACATTATCAAATTCACACAGATGAATCAAAGTGAAACGAATCTGAGAATATTCAAAAATAATTCTGTAATAGGTCAGGGAAAGACTTAAGGGATTTAAAAAACTGAAACAGCTGAGCTGTGCGACTTGATCAGAATTGCAATGAATTACAAATTATCTTCAAAACTAGGTGAGTTATAGGTGCCTATTGCAATTTTTTGATAGTCTACTAGGATTTTATTTCATGAATCAATTTGAGTTACTGACATATATATTGACCTTTGTACCAAATCAAAGTACATACCAAATTTTTATTAAATGGTAATTTTCAAGCCAAACATGTTCAAAGGACGACTCGATATTATTCTGAATATCTCCCAAAAATTACAACCCATTACACGATACATCCAAGAGAAACAGACCCAAGATGGAAAGGTAAGTGTATGAAAAATGTTTTTTTTTTGTTGGATAATTATGATTCCTATATTAGAGGTGAATATGGAAAGATTCGCAGATGAAACAGACATTTTGATAGTTGGAGGTGGCCCGGCAGGCATGAGTGCTGCTATCCGGGCTAAACAATTAGCTGAAAAAGATGGAAAAGAACTCAGGGTCTGTCTCGTAGAGAAGGCATCTGAAGTAGGAGGCCATATACTTTCAGGAGCTGTTATACAACATAATGCTTTGGATGAATTGATACCTGATTGGAAGGAAAAAGGGGCCCCTCTCAATACTCCTGTAACCGAAGACAAATTCAGTTTTTTGACAGCTACGGGGCGAATTAATTTTCCAGTGTTCAAAGGTAAAGTGATAAGAGCTATTTTGCCCCTTCAGGTATATTGTTTTGCCAAATAATGGAATTAATGAGAAAATCGATTTTTTCCTACTTGAAGGTCTCCCAATGGACAATCATGGCAACTACATAGTACGTTTAGGCCATGTAGTGAAATGGCTTGGAGAACAGGCTGAAGCTCTTGGTGTGGAAATCTACCCTGGCTATGCAGCTTCTGAAGTTTTGTACCATCCTGATGGCAGCGTAAAAGGAATTGCGACCAATGATGTAGGCATTGCTAAAGATGGGAGTCCCAAAGACAATTTTGAACGAGGCATGGAACTGCATGCTAAGTGTACTATATTTGCTGAAGGTTGTCATGGACATTTGGCAAAACAGATTATCAATAAGTTCAAGCTGAGGAGTAATTCTGAGCAGCAGACTTATGGCATAGGTGAGTAAGTGGTTTATTTTCACCTACACAATTGGATAGGATCAGGGGTGGGACTCTGTAACTGATATCTCCTAGTGAAAGCGAAGTGAAACAATTGAAACGAAGCACACGCTAGCAGTTTACGATGTACTGGAATGAGATAGCTTATGCTTCGTTTCGCTTTTGCTGTTGCTATGAAGTTACAGAGTCCCACTGCAGGTGTTGATAAAATTCACTATGGGAACCACAAAATGAACAGAATGTCTCTATTAAAAGCAGGTAGAGAACACTTAAACCATGCTAACCCAGCATAGAATACCAGAAGTAAAAAAAAATGTTTATCTTTAGGTTTTGCAAACTAATAACGAAACAAATTTTTTCAACTTGCTTTGTTGATTCATTTATAAAATCACAAAAACAAAAATCAACATTTTGACTTCTACTTCTCTATTCTTGCTTCTGGGTTTAAAGAGTTTAGGAATAGTTATAGTTCATATGTTTTCAGCATTTAAAAAAATTTTACTTGGTTTAATCAATAATTAAATGGTTCGTTTTATCATCTAAGGTTTAAAGGAAGTTTGGGAAGTTGATCCAGCAAAACACCACCCTGGTCGTGTGGAACACACCTTTGGATGGCCACTAGACATCCACACTTACGGAGGCTCCTTTCTGTACCATCTGAACGAACCAACGCCACTGATAGCGGTTGGTTTTGTGGTGGGACTCGACTACAGTAACCCGTATCTCAGTCCTTTCAAAGAATTCCAGAGGTTCAAACATCACCCTTCTGTTAAAGGTTATTTTGAAGGGGGGAACAGGATAGCTTATGGGGCCCGTGCCTTGGTTGAAGGAGGGTTCCAAAGCATACCAAAGTTGACTTTTCCTGGAGGATGTTTGGTAGGAGATACAGCAGGTGAGACTTTATTTATTCTGCATAAATAATTACTTTAATGCAACAATAAAAATATTGGTAATATACACATACATACATGCATATACATATATACATATATACACACATTTACATATGTAGAAGTAAAAAAAAAAAAAAGGAAACGAAACATCATAGGTACACTTTAAATTGGTTAAAATTTCAATACATCATTTACATTCACAGACTGTCATCATGATATTCCTGCAGACTATAGTAAGCTTTTTCAAGAAGCAAATCTTTAACGGATTTTCTGAATTCTTTCTGATCAAATTTATTTCTGTAAACCTTTGGTAAATGGTTATATATTCTTTTACCTTCATACATATTAGAATGTTTTGTCAAGGTTGTTTTTGGTATGGGTAAACGAATATCTTGGTTATGTCTGGTATTATAAGGTCTCTGTTCTTGTGAATTGGTAACATGTCTTTTATGAATTAGGCATACCACCTCTAGAATGAATATGCTGACCAAAGTCAGTATTTTGTGTTGAATAAAAAGAGGCCTACAGCTATCTCTATAGCTGGCCTTGCATAGAAACCTCAGTGATCTTTTCTGTAGCACGAAGATTTGATTCATGAGTTGTTGACTACAGAATCCCCAGAAAGCAATGCCATAACGTATATGAGATTCAACTAATGCATAGTAAGTTAATCTTGCTGAGGATATGTAAGTTCATTGGAAACGATTCTTACAGCATATGAACCTGAAGCCAGCTTTTTACGTAAAAGTGTAATGTGTTCATGGAATTTCAGTTTGTTATCGATATACAAACCCAGAAATCTGGTGCATTGTGTTTCTTTGATTGTATTGCCATCTAGTATCAGCTCGACGTAACTAAATTTAAAGTTAATAATTTTGGTTTTATCTACATTAAAACAAAGGAAGTTTGAATCGCACCATTCCTTAACTTTTGCTAGATCTGAGCATACTGTTTGCTTCAGGTTTACGGTATTTTTTTTTTCCATGTTTTTCATGTTTGGTGGTGTATTCACTTTTCATCTGTAGGAAAACCCGGAAATCCTACAGCACCTTCCCGGGTGGCCAGTGCGCACTCCAAACTAGCACCAGACGTCGGGATTGACATACACTTGTTTTTCAGCAAGGCATATTGCCGTCTAAAAAAACCGATGCACTTGAGAAACAGATTCTCGCGTAATGAGGCCTCGAACCTATGTTCGATGCCAGCCAGAAGCTCCACAGCCAGAGACCTTAGCCTCTGGGTTAACGGCTACAGTGTACTGATGTTCAGCCCTATGCCGTATCACTTTCGTTAAAAATAACGTCAACGTTATTCGCCATTTCCGTTTGAACGGAAGTGATACAGCATAGGCTGATTGTTGAAAACTTTATGAAATTTCAGGTTTCTTGAATGTCCCAAAAATCAAAGGGACTCACAACGCAATGAAGAGCGGCATGCTTGCCGCCGAAAGCAGTTATGAAGCCATCACCGCAGAAAAACAACAAACAGAAGGATATGAGCCGAAATCCTATGAAGACAAAATAAAGGGTAGCTGGATTTGGAAAGAACTGAAAGCTGTTAGGAACATCAGACCAAGTTTTCATAACCGGCTTGGACTTTATGGAGGACTGATGTATAGTGGATTCTCTGTTGTGTTGGGAGGGAGAGAACCGTGGACGCTGAAGCATGGAGGTTAGTACTGGTTATAATCGGATTTTCAAAAATGTATCAGCAATATTTTTTTTCAATGAAGCTCATTATTTACAGTCTACTGTGTTACGAATAAATGCATTTCTTAATGAAAATGTGAGTTGAAGAAGTTTAGCTAAAATTTTATTCCGATTTGAATTGCTCCTTTGTCAGAAAATATGATCGATTCAATTTCAGATCCAGATCATAAACGACTGAAACCTGCCAAAGAATGTAAGCCCATAGAATATCCAAAGCCAGACGGCAAGGTTAGTTTTGACCTACTCACATCAGTTGCCTTAACCGGGACAAATCACGAAGGTGACCAGCCCGCCCATCTCACTCTTTTGGACGATACCGTCCCTGTCAAGACAAACTTGAGTATATTTGATGGACCAGAGGGGAGGTTTTGTCCAGCAGGTAAATCCTTCATTCCCATTTAGATAGATAGATAAATATTCTTTATTAGTTCCTTAATAAAACCTTTTCATGTGTAGAACAACATGTCAATACAATGTAAATATAAAAAAGTTATCAGGTAAACTAAATCGGTAACATATGAAAAAAAACTGGTAAAACATACATTAAACTATCACAAACAAAGTAAGTAAATAACATCGTTATCACAGTCGATACAGGGTGTCCCGAAACTATGGTGCCAAATTGAAACAGAAGATTCCCCTTGAAAAATAAATAGGACTTTCCCGATATTTCTTTCCTCAAATGTAGTTCGTTGTAGAGATACAGGGTGTTGAATATGAAAGATTAAAAGTAATTTTTATTCATAACTTCCATAGTTTCCAAAATTTTTCAATAAAATTTCAAAGAATGTTTTTGTTCAATAGTTGCTTCTTTTTGAAAAAGAAAACATATTATCGGTTGTTACCAGTGGCGTACAAGAAGGGCATCATTGTCCCTTTTTTCTCTATTTTTTACGCCACTGGAAAAATCAGAAAAATTATGCATTTTTCGCATTCCTCATTCAATTTTCAGTAAAAAATGTATACTTGTTTGAATCCGGAAAAACTAACCGTTTTTTAAATAATTGCGATTTTATGAATACAAACATACTAGTAATGAAAAATTTGTTTGGCAGAAATCAATTTTACAATCCCAATTACTGGTCCAAATAACATCTTGATTTTCAACCAAAAAAAAATTACACTTTCAAATTTAATTGTTTTTTTTTGTAACTATGAAAGTGGCGAGAAAAATGCCTTTTTATTTTTCAGTTTCAACACCCTGATTTTTTTTGGTAAAATATCCAATTTTAAGTTTAACCCCAGTAGTTAGGATTGTAAAATTAACTTCAGCCGAACATTTTTTTCATTACTATAGTTATGTTTGTATTCATAAAAGCGCAATTATCTTGAAAACGGTTGATTTTTCTGGAATCCAACAAGTATACATTTATTACTCAAAATTGAAAGAGGAATGCAAAAAAGTATTACATTTTCTGATTTCACCAGTGGCGTAAAAAATAGGGGAGAAAAGGGACCATGATGCCCTTCTAGTACGCCGCTGGTAACAACTGAAAATGTGGTTTCTTTTTCAAAATGAAGCACCTATTGAACACAAACATTACTTCAATTTTTTTTGAAAAATTTTCTTAACTGTGGAAGTTATGAATAAAAATTACTTGTAATTTTTCATATTCAACACCCTGTATCTCTGCAATGAACGACATTTGAAAAAAAAATATTAGGAAAGTCATATTTATTTTTCGAGGGGAATCTTCTGTTTCAATTTGGCACCATAGTTTCGGGACACCCTGTATAAGTAATATAATGTAAATACACTTGTACATATACCCCCAGGTATATACAAAATACAAATATTTAAAAAATTACCTGTTCAGGTAACAACATCAGAAGATGAAAGCCTTTAAAATCACACAATTCTACCATTATGAACAATACTGATAAAAAAAAACAAATTTTTAGTAATGTGACAGTCACAACATTTATAAAACAATGTATATGCTGACATAATATACTCATACATAATATTCATGCACATATAAAATTGGCTGTACAGATAACAGAAGATGAAGACAGTCTTCAAGGTAAAAAAATAAAAGATCAAGTAAATATCATCACTCTAATATATCCGTGAAATACTTTTCCAGTGTATAGTAAGCTTTCCTCAAAAGCAAGTTTTTAGTGCAATTTTCAGCTTCTTGATGGGCTGTGTCCTTAATGATTCAGGTAATTTGTTGAAAATATTAATTACTGAAAAAAGAAAATTTCTCTGTATGTATGTTAAATTAGGCCTAACATTTAGAAGATTGCTTTTGTTTCGAGTATTGTGTCTGTGATTTCTGTCATAACATTTGTAAAGCTCCTTATTTTCAGTTACAAATATAACTGCTTGATATATCAATAAACTGGTTAGACTAAGAATCATTTTATCTACAAATAATGACCTACAACTGTCTCTTGAAGGTATATTAAATATATTTCTCAAGCATCGCTTCTGTAGTATAGATATCTTCCTAACATCAATAGATGTTCCTCACAAAATGATACCATATCTAATCTTACTTTCAACATATGCATAGTATGCTAGTCAAAGTCAAAATATACTTTATTGTCAGAAGTTATAAAAACTTATAGACAAAGCTTTTTGGTTTTGGATTAATATTAAAATTGAATTCAATTAATTAATGATAAAGTATAATGGTGATACTCCCCACTATCTGCATATCATCCCAGTTGAAGGAACACCACCACTATATGCGCTCCGGGGCGACTTGAAAATTTGATGGCGCATTTGCTATTTCAACTGCAGGAAAAACCCGGAAAAACCTACAGTACCACCATTTGGTCCTTAGCGAATGAGGGAATGAAACAAAACATAATACATGCTCATCCATCATTACACAAGGACTTCTTCATCTCTGCATCTCTCTGCAACTCCAGCTCGGGATTTCCAGTTTATGAACAAATGGAGAGTATGTACATGAAAGCAGAAAAAAATATTAATCAATTTGTGGATGATATAGAAACAATCAATAGCAAAGGAACAAAAAATAATAAAAAATTGTACGCTTACTTACTATGCTCGATTCATGATATAAAAATTATGATTTTTAGATATTATCATCATAAAACTCTTGTAGACTATAATAAGCTTTTTCTGATAATAAATTTTTTACATCTTTTCTGAAACGATAAAGTGATGTGATACTTTTGATATTTATTGGAAGGTGATTAAACATCTTACATCCATTATAAAATATGGAGTTTTTGATGAGTGTACTTTTAGGAAGTGGAAGTTTGAAATCATTACTCTGTCTGGTATTATGATCGGAAGAACTGCCAATAGTGAACTTTGATTTATGTTTTTGTATCAAACAAACAGTTTCAAGTATGAAAATTGCAATAACTGTGAGAATTTTATGTTTAAGAAAGAGAGGTCGACATGAATCCCGATATCTCGCTTTGCATAAATATCGCAGAGCACGTTTTTGTAAAATTAGGACTGTTTGTAAACGATGACTACAGCAAACTCCCCAAAATGCAATACCATATCGTAGATGAGATTCAATAAGACAATGATATACTGGCTTAGAAACTGAAAATCCTAATTCATTCGAGACAACTCTCAATGCGTAGCAACTCGAAGAGAGTTTTTTACATAATATTTCAACATGCTCTTCAAATTTCAACGAATTATCCAGATAAACGCCAAGATATTTCAAAGTCGTTTTATTTTCAATGATGTTATTGTCTAACGGAATGTCTTCAAGATGACATCTGAAAGATATCATGTTAGTTTTTCTTATGTTGTAATGCTGCCTCTGTGGATATATTTTGTGAAATGACTCTCAAGTATCTTGATAAGTTTTTAGAAAGTTCACTAATATGACTCTTCCAATCTAACTTCGAATCGAGCAACATACCAAGAAAACAAAGTTTGGATATAGGATTCAGAGAAACTGTGCCACGGTTAAAGCTGTCCACATTGCCGTTGCGAGAAAAAAAAGATTATTAGGGTTTTACTAGCACGTTTAGTCTCAGATTGTAAAATATTCCTCCATTGTATTCAAAGTATTAGTAATCTTATATTGTGTTGAAATTTGATTCTCACAGTTGAATATAATCGAGTGTTGTACCATATATTCGCTAATAATTTCAGGAGCATAATTTGTATAAAGTATATACAGTAAGGGGCCCAATACTGATCCTTGAGGTACACTCCGAGTAATCAGTAATCACATTGATACCTATTTTTGAGATAGGAGCTAACCCTCTAATGCCAAAAAGAGACAATTTTTTTGCCAACAGAAGGTGGTCCACACTGTCAATTTTGTCTGTCACATAAAATATTGATATATTCCAAAAAATTTGGTAATCTTATACGTATTATTTTTTCAAAGATCTTACGGTTATTTGGCAAGATTGCAATTGGCCTGTAATTGTTGATGACACTCTTGTCCCCTTTTATGAATATAGCTCTAACAAATGCCGTTTTAAGTTTATCCACAAAGATACCTGTTGAGAAAGACAAATTAATTAGGTATACTAAAGGCTCACATAACTCATATCAGATCTTATTATAAAAACATAAATAATGAAATTGTTTTTTGTGGATTTTTTATATGATTATAGATTGTGTATTCTCCACTCATACCTTTGACTGAGTGAAATCAGGATTTTATATATCTTCATGGGGAATTGAGATACATAATGAAATACCAAAACCGTCAACAGAAATCAAAACTGATACTAATTTAAGGTTTTGCTTTGATTGACTTATTCACAGATTATTCAACTCTATTAATTGAACTTTCGGTGGTTTTCGGGTTTGTTGGTCGTGGTCTCGAGGTAATTCTTCCTGACGTTTTGTCTACATCTGCGGTAAACAGTTTCAAAGGCGGTGTGGTAACGGACGGAGTGTTCATTTAAGACTGATTCGTTGTCTTTGCTGATTGTGCTCATCCTAATAGGGTAATCATTAAGCATTGTTATCCGATACCTGTTTTTGTTTTTGATTACCATTGCTTGTACCTGAGAAGTTTTTTGTTTTGTTCCTTCTGCTCTGCACGTTCTGCTCAGATTGAGGCCTTCTTCCTTTTGGCTGAAATTATTCAGGTGCTTTTGAATTTCAATAGCCGCTCTGAAAATTCACAGATAATTGGTTCTTATGAAATATAATTTCAAATGAAAGGAAGAATGCCTCAATATGAGCAGGACGGGAAGCAGGTAATCAGAGAGATCAAAACAAAACCCTTCCCAGGTACAAGCAATGATAAACAAAACAAAAACAAATATCGGAATTAAGGCTTAATGAAGTCATGATGAGCACAATAAAAGAATGAATCAATAAAGACACCGAGCGCTTTGTCCGTTACATCCCCGCCATTGAAAATGTCAACCGCAGATGTAGACTAAACGTCAGGACGCAAGGAAGAAGTAATTGTTGGTTTTATGCCATTATTCAATATCTGTAAATATTTTTAATCCTTCTATAAATAGAAATGTGTTTTGGGATAAATAAAGTAAAGTACTTGGTCGGTTTTCTAATGAGTTCAAAGTATTATTTACTTTCAATAGTTATTGGACTGTGATAACCGAAACTGAGTTACAGTTGCGGCCTGTAACAGTCTAACAGTTTTTTATACTAAATAATACTTCAAGTTCATTATACAATCAGTCCTTAAGTGAAGTAAATATGATATTGAATCACCTTGAGAAAGCTTTCAAATCAGTAAATACATAATACTACTATAGCTAAGGCTGAAGTTCAGAGCTGCGAGGTTGTCAAGTATTCATTCAAATTATAACTTTCTGGGGTAGCAGTTTTTTCATTTCTTTACGAAACTGAATTTTGTCTTCCAATTTTCTGATACTGTGTGAAAGAATGTTGATAGACCCATTGAACTCAACAAAATGAAAATGATAGCTATGATGAGAGAGGGTGTTCAGCTTTTTCTGGGTGGCTTTTTTAAATGGCAAACTGTATTTTTTATCAGTTTTTGGTTTATACATGAGATATGATAGGTACTATAAATTTGTGAATCTTTCTTTCAAAAGTATTGACGGTTTTAGAGATTTTTTGCAGAATAGCATTTTTTCCAAAATTTGTCACTCTTAATATTTGAAATTATAATTTTGTGTCAAATCCCATTGAAATTCATTTTTTGTCAAATATTGTAAGTTGATAACTCTCTCAAAAGATATATTTAAAATCGAAACAGCTTGAATGGAATGGAACCCGCTGTATATTATCGAATCATAAGAAGCTCCAACGATCACCTGTATAGAAGATGAACTATTTTTGAATTCAACCACCCCTCATCTGTTATTATTTTGTAATATTCATAATAGTTTCAGTTATCTCGAACTTTGTGCCATTGTCTTCCGGTCTACAAAAACTTTTCAAGGAAAAGTCAGTTTGGCAGGTCAAAATATTGAAATCCTTGCATGGGAATGCAAGTATAAGAATTGATCTTCAGTTGCTATATCGAGAAGTTTCTATAGAATTTAATCAGAATGTTGATTTCAAAAACTGATTTGATCGATATTATTTCCATTTTAGGTGAATCAGACAGGGATAATTTATTGGCAAATATAATTAATTCTCGACAGATAGAAGGCATAGCGGTAAAAAAGTCGTTCATTGAAATTATGCGGACAAAATAGAAAAAATTGACACTTTTCGAAAAAAAAAAAACTTTTTTAAGGAAAACTATCAATTGATTTTGAACATAGGGAATATTTAACGAAGTTTGTAGAGTCTTTGTTGGCGTTTCTTATGGATCGATAATATATCCATTTCCATTTATAATATTTGGCAAGCTGTTTTTCGCACCCTGTAGAGCAAAGGTTGATGTTAGATATATCGTTTGAGAGAGTCACCAACGTACAATATTTGACCACCATTTAATTTTAATTGGACTTAACACAACTTTATAATTTCAAATATCATAAGTGACGATTTAAAAAAATAGCAGTCATGCTAAAAATCTCATTCACAGTCATTATTTTCGAAAAAAAAATTATTATAAACTACCTTTTATTTCTCAGAAAAAACTGAACACCCTGTGTAAATGCCATCATTTTCATTTTGTAAAGCTCAGAAAATAGTATTTTGCTGATAAAATCATCCACCTATCTTTTACCAAAATTGAAATAGGGAAAACCACACTCTTTTTGCAGGACCCTGTATAGTCATAGTACTGGGAGGAATTTCATCTTTATCTCTAGTACTGATGGTAGCCAAAAACTTGTTACGTGTTACTAATAAAATTCAATATCATGTTTTAATATCAATATCAAGACAATAATATTTGTTTAGACGCATCTCTATCTAGTTTTTTTTTTAACATTCCAAAATATGGTTGTGTCCTCGAGAAAAACAAGCAATTTTTCAGAACTTGTAATTCCTGTGTCTGTTGTTCTTAATAGTTCTTCCTCTTGTTCTTCAAGGCCGAAGCTGTGGCCGAAGTGAAAGATGACATTTTTTTTTTCACTTAGGTGTATACGAGTATGTACCACTAGAAGAAGGGGATGGCCAAAGACTGCAGATAAATGCTCAAAACTGTATACACTGCAAGACTTGTGATATAAAAGATCCTACGCAAAACATTAACTGGGTGGTTCCTGAAGGAGGTGGCGGGCCAGCATACAACGGAATGTAATTTCCTTGTGGAAAATTCGTCTGATCATCGATTTTGAAGGTTGGATAATAACAACATTGTAGTAGAATGATACTCCAGACATTGTACAATTTTATATTTATTATCATGTTTTATATATACACTGTTTTTAGGAAACTAATTTTTGGAATAAATATTTTTATTACTGATATGTATTTTATGATTTAGAAGTAGATTATTTCGGTTTTTCCAACAGTGCATCATGAAATAGTTATTATCCTAACAATTACGGTTTTTAAAAATAATCCAGCCTTTCGCATATTTTCCTATACTATAGGATTGTCGTCAAACGTCGAACAGAAATAATTCAACAGCCCCCCATACCCACGGACCGCGGCACTCTTTACCGCGCTTTCAAAACAATTCCTAATTTATGCGATCTGTTTGATCACGGGACGGGGAAGTTGTGAACGCAGTTTTCAGTTTGTTCAAGTTCAAGCCTGTCGCACACCGCACGTTCGTCAACTAGGAAGAAAGCAAGTTTTGAATGTAGATTTGGGCATATTGTGAATTGTTATTAGGAGAAGTATATTTCCTAAGACTTCACAAATACCGTTTTTCATTAACTTGTATTAATTTCTAGAAAATTAATAAAATATTTCAAAAAAACGTTGGACTTTTTTATATCGAAAAAAACGAAGTCATCAGAACAAGAAAACGAAAACACATCTGTTCAATCGTTAGAGCAAAAAGAAAATGATATTGAAACCCCGACTACAAGTAATGATGTGAGTGAAGATGAAACTTTAGTTCAGCATTAAATTCGAAGGAGAAATGTCGGATATTTCGTGGGGCACATGCTAACAGATATAGAGAAGTACAATATTTTAAGTAAAGCATTTGTTCCGAACAGAACCTTTTTGTTCCCACATTCTGTTCACTTTAAGAATAACAGAGAGGTGAAATGTTGTAGGAATGTATGCTTTCACGGCTGGCGTCAATATTATGGTTGGTTTCCGGGTTTTGCCGTGGTCTTCTTTGGTTTAAATCTCCAAACGTTTCGACTGCAACTGCGGCAGTCATCTTCAGTGGCGTATCAACTGAAACTGAAGCTTTCGAGTTTGCCATGTTATTTATAGTGATGTTTTTTCGCGCACTTTCTGTAATAGTGGGTTCGCGCGCAATTTCCGCGCAATTCGGGTGCCATAGCTTCGTTTTGGCCCCTTTCAATGCTATGTGCCAGATCTTTGGTAAATATGTTCTCTCTTCTTTTCTGTTGAAATGTTATTTGTCAGAAAAGCATTTTCAAAACATCAGTTGGCTGATATTTTCGAACTTTGCACGGAGTATATTCTGCAAATATTGCTTTTTATTTTCAAAAAGTGGTGAAATTAACAAAGCAACATCACTAAATAAATTAGTTGTCACGCCACTAACAAAATTTTCCAAATTACCAGGGAAAGATGCGGGGATCTTACAAGCACAAGGAGGCTGCAACTGTAGCAATTAACTTCATGAAGACACATGAAAATCAAGAAAAATTTATATTTTAGATGTTAAACGTTGCGAACAGGTCCGGCAAAACATAGATAAATTGAAGGCTATTCTTCAAAGTATTATTTTTTTGAGGAGACTAAATATTCCACTTGGTGGTCATAAAATCAATTTGGATGTGACAGTAGCATCTGATATTAATTATGGTAATCTCAGGGAATCAATATGACACCATATAGAAACTTGTGGAGATGACTCGGTTTTGAAAAATCATTTTGAAACTGCTACGAGCCGCACCAAATATTTGAGTGCGATGATTCAAAAGGAGCTTATTTCCTGCTGTGGCGAAGAAATAATAAATTCTATAGTTAAGGGAATCAAGGAAACAGGGTATTACAGTATTATTTTTGATAAAACAACTGATGTAAGCAATAACTCTCAAATATCATTTGTGATCCGGTATTTGGACAAAAACTATGAAGTTCACGAAGATTTTCTCACCTTCATCAACTGCCATGAAGAAGACTATGATGATGGCATTCAAGAACCTGTTTTAACTGGCAAAATATTGGGGCAAACTGTTGTTAAATTTTTGAAAGGTATTGGTTTGCCCGAAGAAAAGTGTGTGGGTATAGGAACTGATACTTGTAGTGTTATGTTATCTGACCAAAAAGGGGCTGTTTCTGAGATAACGAAAACATGCAGAAATGCAATTAATTGTCCATGTTATAACCACACATTGAATTTATCTATTTCCAAATGTAGTAATGTGCAAGATATACGGAATGCGGTAGGGATCATTAAGGAAACTATCAACTTTTTCAAAAGTTCACCAAAACGAGATCATGTCCTGAAATATTGCAATGATGTTCAATTCGTGAAGTTATGTGAAACGAGATGGTCAGAAAGACACGAAGCGGTATTAGTATTCAAGCTCTCGTTCCAGAATATTATCAAAGCCTTGCTTACGACAAAATTCATAACATCTTTGTTTTGTTTGGCTCACTTTCTAAGCTTAAAAGAAAACTTGAGCAGAAAAAACGCTTGATAAAAATGTTGCTCAAAAATTTTTTGAAGGTATAATTGCGGTATTGAAAAATAAAAGAGATGATATCGATAATTGCTTCCATTCGATTTTCGAAGAAGTAAAAGATCTCCACGAAAAATAGGACATTTCGATACACCTTCCTAGAGTCAATGCCAGACAAATAAATAGGGCAAATGTTGTAATCAAAGATCCTGAGGAATATTACAGAATCAGCATTTTCATCCCATTGCTGAATAATGCTTTACAGGATCTGAATTTTCGATTTGGTTTAATTTTTTTCTCTGCCATGAAAATCAATGGCCTGTTACCTTCTCTCACACTGAAGAGAAACCAAGCAGAAATGAAAAAAATGGCTGATAATTTGAGCCAATATTTACAGCCTTTCTTAAAAGAGAGTAGAGAGTATATTTTCAACAAATTGCAGCTAGAGACTGAGCTGTGGGTTGAAAATCTCAGAACAACCGAAGGGTCCATTCAAGAAAGTGCAGTAAATATTTTGAAAGTGTCTAATAAAGATACTTCTCCAATCATCAATTTATCGTTACATTTGATAACAGTCATGCCCGTAAGTGTAGCATCTGCTGAACGTTCATTTTCTTAATTGAAATGCCTCAAAAGTTACTTGAGTTCGACTATGAGCCAAGAGAGGGCACTTTTACATTCCTATCGACAATGTGAAATCGCTTCCCAGAAAAAGAGGAAATTAGAATTTATTCTATGAACTCAATTCATAAGAACCTGTAATCATTTTTATTTATGATATTCAGCACTATGCTGTATCACTTCCGTTAAAAATAACGTCACCGTTATTTGACATTTCCGATATTTTCCTATGATTGGTAATAGGGCTGATTATTTATACTTTGTAACAGAATATGATTTTATTCATCCTTTCAGTCATTATATAATAATATCCTTTATATAATACCGTCTGTAATTTTCAATTACCCCTCCCAGAAAAAAACCTAGCGGCGCCCTTGGTACTATGAACTTGAAAAAGGAGCTGGCCGTGGTAGGCTCTGCTGATATTTTCCCTTACAAAGCGATTATAGCATAAACTTCTGACTGGAATACAGAGGCAAAATTTCCCAGGGCGTAACAAAGTTCCGCTATCGTTCACCCATCTTGGAGCAATCTGTGTAACAAAGAGGTACAGGGAAGGCACTTCTAAGACTGTCTCCACTGCCCTAGTGGGTGCCGTCCTCATTGCACTTGTCGCAAAAAGCAGGCAAGTCTTTGTACCCTACCTTCTTGGGTTTTCGATTGCCACCACACGATGGCTCCGTACGTAATCATTGGACGAGAGTCGTGAAGATTCAGTATAGAATCTTGGGGTCAAGCCCCCACGTACTGCCAAATGCCGTTCCGCATATCCAGAAAGCAGCTGTGGCTTTCCGAAATTTATGTTCTATATGCTCGTTCCAGTTTAGCTTGGACAAGATGACTCCAACTCCCATATTAGGGAGGTTCCCTGGTCTGCGTTTTCTGGTGAAAAGAACCAGCTCCGCATTTTCAAGGTTACACTCAGCCCTACTGGTCGGCACCATTCATTCACTCCGTTGAGGGCACAGGGCATATTCACCACCTATTTCCATATCGTGGTAAATCTTTTATTCTAAACAAATCTGCATATTTTGGAGTATTTGCGACGATATTCGACGGTATGTTTTATATACAGATGATGTTTAAAGTTATACAAACAACCTGAGACCCCTAA
This sequence comes from Chrysolina americana, assembly GCA_958502065.1. Lineage (NCBI taxonomy): Eukaryota > Metazoa > Arthropoda > Insecta > Coleoptera > Chrysomelidae > Chrysolina > Chrysolina americana. The sequence continues at coordinate 6,460,247 of OY293415.1, read as the reverse complement.
AAACTATAACCAAAAACCTAGTCTAACTTGCGCCTCCTTTCAAATAATTCACACAACTCCTGTAGAAATTCCGGTTGTTTTTCCCTCGTCGTCGAATCGAGTGCCTAAAGAGTTAAAGATAAGATAAAGTGTGACCCAGCATCAATTTCCTGCTTGCTTGCATACTATATGATGAGTACAGTTTGTCTTAGTAGAGTTACATAGCATTCTTTTTGTGAAAAAACTGAAGGGTTATCCAAATCCAAGTTACATTGCGATACAAATTTTTATTATATGGTATGTTTCAAAATCATTAATGTTTTCTTATAAAATAAAAACCCCGATCTGGTGGTATTCTTAGCCTGCCTAGAATCGCCTTGATGAAACTGTACCTACTTGATTCCATCATTGGTCATTTTCATGTGCTCCTGATTCTTGGTCTATTATCATATTTTCTATTTAAACTGGAACTATGGTATTAGCAGTTGACCGAGTAGAATCGATCAAGGTTCTCTTTAAGGTAATAATAATGATAAAGTACTCCCTCATAAACACTCATAGAGTTCAGTTGAAAGCATAGCCTGTGCGGGTTATGAACGGTTTTTATAATTATTTGCCGTGGCGCTCTGTGCGACTTACTGATTTTTGGTAGTGTATTCACTTCTTCAGCTGTGGGAAAACCTACAGCACCCCCCTGGTGGTAAATATTCAACCCACTAATTCACCGTTCGTTCCCAACCTATATCCGAAGTTTTAACGAGTTCCCAGAAACTTTGGTTCTTTATTAAACTTGACAACGCCGCGTGGTGTACATAATTCCACAAAGGAATGAAGTTGTGTTGGGAATTCGGATTCCGTAGGTAGATATGTGTTTTGTGCTGAGATCGATAGATGGCAGGACTACCTCGTCAGTGCAAGTAGTAGTCGTGGATGAGTCAGGATGAGCTAGTTATACTGTTATACAAAATGGAGTTCAATGAATTGTTATATGATCGGAGAGAGTTGGCAAATCTTTTTGATAAACTGAAAACGATTTAAATAGTTTGAATTAGTTTTTTTCAGGTAGTTTGATCCAGTTTACGTTCGTTGTTGCTATTGGAAAATTAAGAAATGGTGCAGGAGCTTAAAACCACGGCATTTTAATTGATACATAGATTATGGGGTTTCTCTTATTCTAGACCACTTTCAAACACGAAATCTGATTGTTGATCAGAATAGTTTTGCTAGAAAGTACCTATCTTTGTACGTACTACTACTTACACTAGAATTCTATAAAAAGAATATCAGAATCCTATCTAACAAACCTATCTACAAGTGGAAATGGGTAAATGATTGAGGAAAAAAATAAAAATAAGATTTTGTCTTTCAACCATGGAGTCTTCGAAGAGTTGAAAGGTTAGAGGAAAATAACTCTCACCAGTCTCACCTTAAATAATAAATACATACGTCACTTGTCGGGAGTGGCTAAGGGACCAACTGATCGAGTAATTGACAGTAAACCAGTCAAGTGGAATAAGTTCGCAATGTGCCAGCCACAGCACCAAACAGAGTTTTCACAATGGCAGATTTATTTTTTAGCGTATATGCATTTGGTTAAAAAATATTCAAAACTACTACTACTGGGTTTAATTGAGAACACTCTGCTTACACTCGAAGGAAATAATAGGTTAGATTAACTAAAAAGAGCATATGAACTTGCGCCTATCTAGTTAAGTATTTATATCAACTAGCAAATAATGGTTTTGCATACTATTTCTATCGTCATTTCAAACAAGAATGTATTCGATTATAGAAACAAATAGTAGTGTGTAGTTATTATCATATTGTTGCATAACAAAATTAGAAGTACATCAACAATTTTTTTATTTTTCCAACAATTTTTTTGTTTAATGATCATAATATTTAGAACAACAACAAAATGAGTAGTTTATTGACCATTTTTTGTTAGTTCAACAATTTAATCAAGTATAATATAACTATTTGTTTGTTACCTGTCCGTATTTTGTTTGGCATGCCTGTCACTTTCAGAGAGACTCTACAACTTTGGTATTCGAATGTTCTACAGGGGGGTGTCAAAATATGTGTGCAATGAAATTAAAACACAGGCTGATTGAAAATGTTTATTTACTATTATATAATCTAATAGAAATATAACATAAATAAATGTATGATACTTATACAGGAACAGGAAGTAATATCAACTTACATTTCAGTAGATCAAATAAATGACCAAATTCCCAACTATTCAGCAACTTTTTTAAAGCCAGGTCTTCATCGCTTAACAGTGTTTCCACACCTCCAGAAACATAATTAGGATAAATAATCGCATTCACTAACTCTGTGTATTCACAGTTATTGAAATCCATCTTTTCTCACCAGAATAAACTGAATTGAATAAAAAACACGAAAGAAAATGGGGTGAAACTACCTAGAGCGACTTGCACCAACATGAACCAACCCATACACATGCGCAGAATGTTAGCATCAATTCATCAAAGTGGATAGAGTGAAACATGTTCAATTTTTAGTCATACTGAAGGGCAGGTTGATCATACAATTATGTTTGTTTGTTTGACAATTATGATAGTACAGCAAATTAAAATTCTGTTATGATTTATATATGAACAAAAGGGCAGGTCAGTTATACAATTATATTTGTTTACCTGCCAATTACAATAGCACATCAAACTATAATACTATTAGAATTCATCTATAAACATAATTGTAGGTTAATTATACGATTATATTTGTTCGTCTACCAATTATAACAGTACAGCAAACTATCATAATGTTAGAATAATTACAAATTGATGATAGTTGAAAACTTAGGAAATACAATTTTTAGTTTGATTTGACAACATTTCATAAATTAATAGTTGGAAGACAAAATAATTGATCATATTGCACCTATGATTCAAGTTGATGTTAATTTTGTTCTGTAACAATGTTTCATTAGTTATTATGACGACCACCTTTTCATTAAAAGTACCATTAACATTGTTTCATTCAACAAAATTAACGATATTGTTGATGGAACATTCTTTTTCATTGAATTGACCTATCCTACTTTTTTGAGTGTACCTATATGAAAACGGTATTTGAACTGTGAACAGTTCTGTGATACAAAATTAAGTTCCGCCATCCGCTATCAGCCGTTGTGAAAACTGAGCTCCAAGGAGTTGCCTGAAACGATATGTCTTCATACATTGAAAAGAACATCTTCTAGAATGAGCAAGTAAAGTCAAAGTGCTACCAACAGAATAATTAGATCAGATTAGTTTGGGGCTTCTGTGCTATAAGCATCTACACCGCGACCTCTGCAGATATATTGTGTGTGCCCTCGAAATCGTTTAGAGTTCTTTGTCTAGCCTGGTCTTCATCACGAGACCCCATAGGCTAGTTTTTAGAACTCCCATACATTTGGGAGCTTCTGGTTTTTCTTCTCCAAGCATTAGAAACCTCAGCCTTGACAATCCCTCGCAGTGACATAGTATGTGTGCTGATGTTTCCTCTTCTTCCTGGCAGAACCTGCATAGCATTTCTTCTGCCAGGCCGAGTATGCTCATATGTTTATTGAGCCTACTATGCCCTGTGAGGAGTCCAACTATTATTCTAGTAGTGCTTCTTCTCTGGCTTAGTAGATATTCTGTGAATGTTGGCAGCGGTTTTTGGCCTGTCTCATTCCTGGTGAATCATTCCACCATTCTTGAGATTTCTGCTGAATCCATGATTTGTTGCTGGTTTTTAATGAAGCTTTTTCTATACCGCAAAACGGTTCTGGGCCATTCAAGGGCCTGACTTGCTCCTTCTCGAGCTAGTGACTAAGCCGCTGTAACCTGTGTGTGCTGGTACCCAAGCTAGTGTCGGTCTGTTTGGAATATCGTCGCATATTTACCTAAGCTCAGTGAGATTCGTATCTTCGGCTTGTCTCCGTATATGCCGGCTCCTGAACCTTCATCGGTTTTTGAGCCATCAGTGTAGACGGCGATTTATGCATTGATGCATCCCTGTCCGTTATGTTTATCTTGAGAGTTTTGTCAGAGCAGAACAAAGAGGTGATAGGTCAAAGAGAGCTTTTTCCAATAATTTAAGTGTAAGAACTCTCCCCGTATGTTCGCATCAATCAATATGTTTATACTGGTGGCAGCCATGGTGTAAACTTCACATGTCTTTATCGTTATTTCATTAAGTATATACCGTATTTTGAAAACAAATTCTGCATATTCATAATCTGAGAGCACTCGCAGAAAGGAGAAAAGGTGGGTTCATTTTGTCAGGAATCGATATCAGATATTCTTCAAAACAATACTAAACGATAATTCAGCATCTTCATCCTTGAACAAATTTCAGACATAGAAAAATTCTGCATTCGATGCACAAGTTCATATTATTTTTTCTCTATAAAATGAAAAAATTCAGAAAATAACCCCCCGTAATTTTTAATAATATTGATTTGGTTTATTTTTGAGTCACACTGTATACTACTCAAAATTCAAGTTTTTTTGAAATCGCTTCATGGTACATATAGTCTGTGATCTGAATTGATTGAATAACATAATCCGATGCGAATATAACGGAGACACATACTTTATATCTACTCTGTATATATAACAAAAATACATATTTCTCGAATTCAGCCGATTTTATCGGATATTATCCAACACAGAAGCTTTACTTTTCGTACGATCCGACTCATGGCGTTGATGCTTAATTCTAAAATAATTTTAATTTTTCATAACTCTGAAAAAGTCATGATTTACCCTGTATATTGTTGTAAAAAAGGCTTACAAAACATACTGTTACACTGGTGATGAAAAACTCACTAAAGATTTTGTGATATTACCACCAATAATGTTCAGTTAATAATGGTCTGAATGTGACATTTTACAACTTCAACACTCTGTATCTCGTAAACTTTACATAGAATTTTTGTGTGCCCACGGTAACTTCTGTTCAGAACCCCAAGTTCAACAACATATTGAAAATTTGGACAATTTCACCGAAAGACTTTTTGCATAAGAAGGGTGCGTGGTCATTTGCCTTTTGCAATAATAGCAAGATCATCAGCATATCCTAAGCAATAGAAGCTTCTGTCAGTGTTGTGCTGGGCTCCGTTGCCAGGTGTACCTACTAAAAACGACTCATTGGCTACTAAATTCGATTCTTCGATACTAAATTCCTTCTTGATCGACAAAACGCGGGAAATTCGAATATCTGACAGGTGACAGGTATAGAGTTGATTTTGTTTCATCACAGTCGTGTAACTTGTCACTTGCCAGCAATAAGACGTCAAAACGAAACGTCAATAGAGATTAAGGATATCACAGAACACGGAACACAGAGTTGAGCGCAGCGCACAAAACAGGGTTGCGTTCGGTTGAGATACTGTAGTTGTACGTTTACGATGTGAAATCCCATTACCTCAACCTCTCATTCATGCATATTGGCATGTTGGATGAAAATACTAAATTTCCATTGAGAATACTAGGCTACTAAATGGAGTCGAAAAGTACTAAATTCATTAGGATTATACTGAAAATCACAACCCTGGCATCTGTATGTTAGCCTTTCTATCAGTTCGTCCATTAGGATGGCCCATAGTAGGGGAGATAGTACCCCTCCCTGCGGACATTCCCTATTTGATCTAGCTGTCAGTGTTATTCCTCCAATTTTTGATATTATGACCCTGTTTTTCAAGTTGGCGTTTATCCACTGGCATAATAGGGGAGGTAACCCTCTTTTTACTAGGGCGCTTGCTACAAACTCAGTTGATGCCTTTTTAAAAGCACCTTCGATGTCTATATAATATGTTGTCATAGCTATCTCTGTATATCTGTAAGTAGCCTGTTGATCGTCCAGTGCTAAGTTTGTTGACTTGCCGGGCTGATAGGAATATTGGCGATTGCTAAGAGGGCTTGTTTGTAATACCTCATCTCTTATGTATCTATCTATTATTTCCAACGTTTTGAGTGGGAAGGACATTAGACTGATCGGACAGATAAAAACAAAAGAAAAGAAAATATTTACTGTATGATCTTGCTGGCCTGGTGGAGTAGGATATGGCGTTGGATTTCAACCGTGATAGGGATTTTCTGAAAATGGGGGAGACTGCATAAACCTTTTAAAGGGTCACCCACAAATGCTTTTCATAAATTTGCCATTATTCATCAGAATGTAACAATCCTGGAGCCGTCACATCCAAGAACATCCAAGAAGGAGAAGCAAGTTAGAAAGATCTAGAGGAGTCGCTTAACAAAATAATCTTGAGCAGGTGAGATAGTCAGTTGCAGATATAACTAGTTCCACAGTTCGCAAATAGACAGCGGCAGTGATTGAAATAAATTAAAACTTTATTAAACTATAATTGAATGTATTTTTACTACAGTATAATTAAATTTGTTCGACTTCTGGAAGAATTCCCTGAGTGCATGTTCTTTTTTTTAACCGGACACCAGGTTTTGTTCGCTATGTAGATGACACATTTGTTGTGTGGCCACATGGAAGGTTGACGCTGGAAGGGTTTCTTAAACACCCCAACAGTCAACACCCTAAAATTCAGCTCACGGTGAAAGAGGAAACAGATGGACAACTGCCTTTTCTGGATGTCTTCGTCATCAGAAAACCAGATGGAACTTTGGGCCACAAAGTCTACAGAAATCCCACACTTACAGACAGATATCTACCCATGATATCCAGTTCCAGAATACGGAAGTGCTCTCGACGACAAGACACTATTATGTCCGCCTCAATAGAAAATCAATAGAAATACACAAACACAAGAATAATTCCTTCAGAAAAGAGGAATCCATGAAGATCAACAAAACTGAAATTTGAAATAAAACCATCAAATAACACCGCCATTATATAATCACTTCAACACATCACAATCGACTAGGTAAGACAGGATAATGATGGCAGGTAGTCTATGGAAACATCCCATACGGTCAGGTAACCCAAACACCCCAAGAAAAACAAATGAAAATTGTTTAAAACAAAGTCATTCGCCAGGCTGTGACTATTAATTGCGATCAGTATTTAAGTCTCTCTTCGAGAAGACAAAATCCACGTTGAAGATGCTCACCGCAGTTGTGATCTAAATGTCCGTAGAAACCTCCTCCACCCATGCATGATAAAAATAAAAACGAAAATAAAAAAGTCAGATTGCTATCTCATACAACTTGTCTCAATTTATGAAAGAGTGACAAATGTATCAAAATCGTTAATTGACAACATATTTTCCAATCACAGCGAACAATACGAGGTAAAAGTACATTATAATTCGATATCATGCAGCTCAGTGTGTTTTAATATCCAAAAACAAGATACCTTTTGTTCTCAAAATGCAGTTAAAATTAATTTTTCTATGACTGTTGAAAGAAGAAGACATGATTATGTGATATTTCCGTTGAGTAACAGGATGAATTATACACGAAAATCCACGCCCTGTGAGTAATAAATCATAACATACGGGCGGTGGCACCCTCTGATGTCGGCCGTGGGTATACTAGGCAACCCCCCGGTATACACAATAACTCGATTCACAACGTACCACACCCCCACAACCGACCCCCCCGGATCAGGAGTCAAAGGCAATGTGGTGAGGCCGACAACGATGATTTGCCAAACAATGACAACTGCAGTAACACTGGACGCTTTGCGTGGACGGTCTTCTGCATATTATAAGAGCAATGAGCTTGCTTGTTCGATACGGATACATGACAAGAATGATGTGTGTGTGATATACACCCAAAGCATGTCGCTTTCTCCACACAAAATATAAGAGACTATGGATCTCATCTTCGGTATCGAGGCTATTTCAGAGCCCTCTTTGTTCAAACCCGGTTTTTTCGACGTTTTTCCGGGGGCCCACTGAAAACTCAATAATACATGAATCCAATAGCTTGATGTCTTACATATAAGCAAATAATACACCCCGCATAACTTGGAGGAGGCGGGGAAGTCTAACAACTTCGAGACTTAGCACCTGCAGCATTTAACCGCCTACATAACACCGTAGGGCCTGGCCAAGGGCAGGTGCGAGCTGGTTTAACCCGCCGCTGACAGCTCAGCAGGGCAGGAGTAAACCCCTCGCCGCTAAATGCAATATAACTCCTTCCTACCCCTTCTGTGGCTTAGTGATAGTTTTAGCATTTTTAGATATTTAAATGTTGTAATGAGTTATACATTTTTACTACTGTTTGAATTTGGAGGGATCAGAACGCACAGGGTGCTTTATAATACCAAGCCTCTGGCTACAACACTGTTACAGGTGGATGCGAATATTCACCAAATCTCCCAGCAGAAGCTAACATCTGGCAAATCAACTCTACCTTGTATGACACCGCTTAGACTCTGTCTAAAACAGATTGGGAGGCAGAGCATACCCAAGATGGAAGCTGAGATTAAGTTGGCTAGACCACACGCTTTTCAAATCCAATGTGTGATGGACTACATGGTGACCAATAGACATTTCACGCCCATAATTCGGCAAATTGCCGAAAAATTAGGACGAGCTCAACACACATTGAATCAAGGCGTGCTGTTCACTATCAAAAAGCAATGTCTTGATAGGAAACGAATGCTGGTGGCTGCAAAGAAGTCACTATTGAGGCAGACGAGAAGAGCCTCAATGATGTGTTGTGGATAGTCGGCCGCTGATCCGATGGAAATCTTCTGGAAGAATATCTCCATGCGTTTCGGTAACCACTCAAGGTAGATACCCTAGCGCAGTTCGAAGCTTTTTGCAGAAGAGCAAGGCCTGAGCCCAATGAACTGCGCAATCTGATATCTCCGGAAAAAGTTCGATTGGTTCTCAAAGGATCGAAGAACTTTGCTAGAAAAAACTCATGGCTAGATGAAAAATAGGAGATTATTCCGTATTGGTTTGCCATGACGCAGCAGAAATCCAAGCCTGACGAATGCAGAAGGTATGCTTCTTAGACCCAGTCATCATCACTCACCCCACAGACGTGGGGAGTGGCTGCCGGCTATCAGGGATCGTGAGGCTGGACTCGACTGATAATTTCCTGAAAAAAAAACTCATAAACACTCATAGAAAGCATAGCATTCGAGGGTACGGGACAACTATTATTATTTGCTGTGGCGCATCAGAGAGGCGCCACCCCGGATTGTAGGTGCGCACTCCAAGCAAGCAAGCAAGTTTCTGGGGTCATTATGACCGACCCCTTTGTGTATTGGAATAACAACAACGTGTTTTAAACAATATGAAAATATGCCTTTCTCAAATGAACTATTTATTGCCTTAGTAGATCATCCAGTAAACTCACCGGAAATTGTTCTAGAATTTTAATCGATATTTTTTTCCAGAAAGATCCATTTCTGATTTTTATTATAATTATTTTTCAAGCTCTTAACGATCAAAGGAAAGTGTTTTGGATAGAAAAGTTTATCATATAGTTGAGGGGGTCTTCCGAAATTGGTAATGTTTTTGATAGATTCAAAGCGACTGAGCTACAATATTTTTTCAACTCATTACAAGACGGGATGCTAGGATGGCTCTGAATATCATTATTATGAGTTAGTTATCTCATTATAATGAGATAGTTAACTCATTATAATGACTTACGATATCTCATAATAATGCGATAACTAAGTCATTATAAGTAACCAAAGTTTCAAAAACATCTGATGAGAATAATATGCTCTTACCATTATCCACTTTCTTGATGCTAGAACAGAGTCTTCAAACGTTTTTAGAACAATGATATTAAGAAGAAGAAGTGGACGTTATTGTGAAGCCAAAAATTTGGTGTTGGCATTACTGAATGTTTATCCGAAGTCGTCTCCACTTTTCTTTGTACTTTGTAGTATGACTCGACTTGTCACACTAATCAGTATGATGATTTTGGTTGAGGTCCTATTTGCTTCTCTTGAGTCATTAATTATTGCCCAGGTCTCCTTTTGTTTATCGTTTGATTCCAATAATCTGTTTTTATAGTAGTACCTACCTCCTTTTCGCTTCTAGAATGGTGAAATGAATACGGACTACCCTTCTCTTCAAGCTTTTTCACCAAGTGGAAAAATAAAGGCAAACATCTGTCAGATGAGAAGAAAAACCTCGAAACATGCATGTCTGCCTCATCTTTTTCACTTTGTGGGAACGTGTGGAGAGAAGGGTAGGTATTCCGTATTCATTTCACTTTGTAGATACGTACCTCTCCGGTACAAAATTTCAAACTTGTTCGAAAAATTCGAGAATGGTAGATCTCTATATTTATAATAGTGGAAAAAAACAGCTGTTCGGTTTAGCAAATTTTGTGATACCTATAACGGAGGTAGTATTTCAAAGGAGATTCACCTTTGATATCCAAGGTTTACGATGTTTCTTTAATGCGGCGGGCGGCATAGGAAAGCTTTGTTAAAATTATACACCAAGTCAATGTGAAAACTAGTTCAAGATTTTTTGACCTCTTTTCGAAATAAAATGTGTATACCTAACATGTAAAGGTCACTTTGCCCCTTATCCCTTATCCAATATCCACAGACAAATTTGTACCAAAATTGAAGGATGAATTGTAACACTATGAAACTTGGCACGTGACTTCTTGACATCATTAGAATTTTGTTCCATTAAAAAAAAATTCTGTCCGCACTTATTCTAACATTTCAAAAGCATATTGTGAAAATACGTTAAAACGAAATTTTTAAAAATTTAGATGGTTGAATGGAGAATTGAATTATCTTTTCAACGATGTGACACATGGCCCCCTATGCCATTTAAATTTTTTTAGTTGATGTGCCCCCGCGCCATCTATCGAGCAATCATAATGTGTTTTATTTCAAAAAGTAGCATCGGTGAAACCCTCCTAATAGTTTTTTCAAACCGTTAAAAAAATATATTGAAAACGTATTTATTCACGGCAAATAATAATAATAGCCGTCCTCTACCCGCACAGGGAGTATTATTAATTGTCCTGGGACGGAAAAATCCTTATGATTTGTGAACTTACTCTCAATTCTGTACATAATAATAATAATACTCCCTCATATACACTCGTAGAGTGTACCCAAAGGCATAGCCTGTGCGGGTAGAGGACGGCTATTATTATTATTATTTGCCGTGGCTACAAGCTATCAACAAAATTTTGGAACTTTGGAACTTACGTAGTTTGGCCCCCTGAACAAAAAATCCTGCTCCTATTCTTGAGTGATACCACGAAAAAACACCCAAAATTCTTCCTTCTTTAAAGTAACACAATGTACACACCCGTTTTACACTTTTGTTGATAGCTTGTGGCTATAAGTTAATGGAATTTTATCAAATAATTCCATCAGGAAAAACTTCCTCATAACAAATTAACATGGAATATCACTTCTTTGGGAGAGAGAAAATTGTGATATATACACTTGACAACACTCTTGTTTTTTGCCAGAATAATTCAATACCCTGACACATTTCCACCCTACTTTTTGTAAAAGATAAGCACTAATAATTTCATAGGAACCACAGAATTCAATACAAATTCAATCCACTCCACACAAAAATATTTTTGATCTGCTATAAAATAAATTTCTACTCAATTTCAGACGGACAATCGCAGCTGGATCTATTATTTAATTAGTGTCTTTCGCCATGAAATTTCTCAATAATAGACTCAAATTTTCATAGCAAGAACAAGAAATTTTGCATGATAGTAGGGTTTGACATGTCCATAATAAGCTGGAAACCGGACTCGAGATACTGCGCTCGCAGCTCATGATTTGAACTGGCACCAAAACTGCTCCAAAAGTGGTGGCCAATGTCGGCTTAAGGTAGCCTTTCGATGATTGCGGCGGCGACTTAATGCGGCTGCGACTGGCGACCAATGCGAACTGTCGCATCTGTACCCCCTTTTCGAGAAATGCGACTATGTACGGTACGACCTGAACAATTCGGTATATCATCAGTTGTTTGTTGACTTTCGGTGTATTCAGTACAATGAATTTTAATAAGTTGAGATATTGCAAGTTATTTCTGGAAGAAGAAGATGATGACGATGTTATCCTACTTCACGTATTGGTGAGAAAAGCAATTAACTAACAAAGCACATACACGTGAAGGTTCATACAACGTGCTCATTGAAAGGCATCTAGAATATGATGAGGAAATATTTCCCTTATAAAATGGTCATGATATGCAGAGAGGCTGATATCATAAATTGGTGGATTCTTAGCTACATATTTAATTAGTTTTTCATCATCTTCACTCGAAAATGGAGCCATTTTATTTGTAATCACTTAAAAAATATAAATTCTTGCTTCTCAATGCATGCGTCCACTACGGACAATGCGAACTGACTGCTCCTTGAGCGGTAGAGAGTCGTATGGTCGCCATGGTCGTTTCTGTCGCAATTGTCGCAGTCGGATGCTGTTAAAGGAGACCTATCTTAATACATTAAAGCGGTATAGATACGACCGGCCGCATTGTCGGAACGGTCGCACTGGCCGCGACTATCGAAAGGCTACCTTTAGATATTATGGTTCGATGATCCTGGACTAAGTTGTATACAGTGCGGTCCAAAGGTATGGAATAAATTCATTTTTAGCGTTATTATGTATTTTATGAAAAAATCCTGAAACAGGTCAATTTTTATTGGCAATTTGACAATTTACAGTATGAAAATATTACCCCCTTCTTGCACCCCCTCTGAATTATGAGCACCCCCTCAAAAATTTTAAATGAGAAGGGGGGTCGTGTGGCATCTTGTTCGAAAGGGATTTTCATTATCTGTTCAGCAATACTAAGTGTTTCATATTTGGTGCAACCATAACTGAGAAATTTTTTTATTAAAATTTAAAAATATTGACACTGTAAATAATGTATCCGTTGAAAAAACCTGAAACAGGTCGATTTCTATTCTCAATTTGACAATTTATACTTTCTTATCTGTCTTGCTAAAAAAGTCAGGAAAAAGTCGTTGAAGACACCAAAAAATTATTCACAAAACCCATAAATAATATAATGTCAATCTAGTAGACTACTGTTATTTTGATATTTGTGAGTTGCTGGCAGACGTCAGTGTATTGAAAAATATTTTTGTGTGTATTCGATTCATCTATGGCTCATTTATCCGAAACTCAAAGAATAGACATTTTAATTATGCTTGGATGCGGTAATAAAACACGAACTCAAACGGAAGTTTGTGAAATGTTCAATAATAAATACCCTGGTCAACACGTATCACAATCTACAGTTAGCAAAATAGAAACAAAATACCGTGAAACTGGACATGTAAAAACTCGTCAAAAACCAGGTCGAAATGCTGCATTGGATGAGTAGAAAAAGTTAGATGTACTGTTAGCGATGGAGGAAAATCCGCATATGACAAGTAGACAACTTGCCGCCGACAATGATGTAAGTAAATCATCGATATTGAGAGCTTTACATAAAGAAAAATACCATCCTTATAAAGTTCAGTTGGTTCAGGAGTTAAATGAGGATGACCCTGATAGAAGGCAACAATTCTGTGAACTGATGATGGATAGAATCGAAGCAGATTTGCAGTTCATAAACAAAATTGTGTTTTCTGATGAAGCTACTTTTTATTAAAATGGAACGGTTAATAGACAAAACTGTAGATATTGGAGCAGAGAAAATCCTCATTGGATGTGTGAGGCTCACACACAATATCCCAAAAAAGTGAACGTTTGGGCTGGTATCATTAAAAACAAAATTATTGGCCCCTATTTTTTTGAAGGCACAATTAATGGTGAGGTTTATCTAGGTTTTTTGATGAACTTTTTAGTGCCTACATTAAAACGACTTTTTCCCGATGTTAATGATCCGAATGGAATAGATAGATCAATTTGGTATCAACAAGACGGAGCTCCACCGCATTACACACGTATTGTTCGAGATTATTTGACAGAAGTTTTTCCCAATAGGTGGATTGGCAGACGTGGACCGATTGAATGGCCGCCTAGATCCCCCGATTTGACTCCTCTCAATTACTTTTTATGGGGTTATTTAAAATCAAAAGTATATTTCAATAGACCAGACAATATTGCAGATTTAAAAACTAGGATATCGGAAGAAATTAACAACATAACCCCTGAGGTCCTACAAAATGTTCTACGAGAATTCCAAGATCGCCTTGCTTATTGTCAAGAAGTAAATGGTGGTCATTTTGAACATTTAATTTAACTGTAAAACAAATTGAAATATACTTCCTAAACATTATGTTACATTATTTCCTTCAGTCTATCAACATTTGACATATTCAGAATAAATTTTCTCAGTATTGCTGAACAGAGAATGAAAATCCCATTTGAAAAAGGTGCAACACAACCCCCTTTCTCATTCAAATTTTTTGAGGGGGTGCTCATGATTCAGAAGGGGTGCAAGAAGGGGGTGATATTTTCATACTATAAATTGTCAAATTGAAAATAGAAATCGACCTGTTTCAGGTTGTTTCAACGGATACATCATTTACAGTGTCAATATTTTTAAATTTTAATAAAAAAAATTCTTCGTTATGGTTGCACCAAATTTGAAACACTTAGTATTGCTGAACAGATAATGAAAATCCCTTTCGAACAAGATGCCACACGACCCCCCTTCTCATTTAAAATTTTTGAGGGGGTGCTCATAATTCAGAGGGGGTGCAAGAAGGGGGTAATATTTTCATACTGTAAATTGTCAAATTGCCAATAAAAATTGACCTGTTTCAGGATTTTTTCATAAAATACATAATAACGCTAAAAATGAATTTATTCCATACCTTTGGACCGCACTGTATATGGAATCTGAAAATCCCGCGGTTCGATAAAATTATTCATCGTTTGGAAAGAATGAGTTTTTGGACGGCTTCTGAATTTTTTCAAATTATAATACAATTTGGAGTTGATTTTGTATGTTCAACAACAGCAAAGTAAAGTGCATGCCTCCGGCTTGAAAATGCATACTTTATTTTTCATGCAGTATGTGTACAAGGGGTTGTTTTCAACATTTACAACAACAATTATGAGGGAGTTGAAAATGGGGCAGTAGTAAAACCCAGTTTTTTATTGGCGTGTGTGAGTGCGACCTGTTTCACTACTCTTAAATTATTGCATAGTGTCTAAAGAGGGTAATGCGGTAAACGATAAACGGATTAACTAAAATATCTATGATTTTTGCATTCTCCGTAAATAACGCTGTAGGATTATGTGACGTGTTAAAAAAAACATTTAGGTAGGTACTCAGAGATACCCACTTGCTATATTTGCATGAAAATTTAAAAGTCTTCACGATCAAAATGCACTTTCTTCAGGGAATTTCATCTTTAACCCTATTCGAACCATTTTCTTTGAAATTCATTATTTCCAAGGTGACAACAAAAAAAATTATTTTCAAATCAATGTTTTTTGGGTTCTACCCCCTGATTTTTAATAAACAATTTTTTTTTCTTGTTTGACATGGATCCAACTACCATCATGACAAATTTGGTAGTGTTGCAACCTATCCTCGTCTCAAAAACTGGGTGGACTGGACTACTTCTTTCCCCCTGCCTGGTTAACTTTAATGATATGATTTTATACTATCACCATTTCTATATAGGTAGTTGTACGCAATTGGTTTTTTGGAAAATGAATCTTTGGAATTTGTGAGCGAAACACTTTGGCAATGAAACCAATGCATTATTCAATCTGAATCATAACCACACTGTCATTGTGCTGCGAATTGATATCGTCGTTTCAAGGCGCGAGTAAAAATAAAAACACTGGCGTACGTCATCGGATTCCACTAATTCCTGGGCAAAATGAAATCTCCTCACCGCCTCTGATCGGTCGAATCGCGGTAAAGAAGCTAAAATTCATTTTGTCATGTACCGATATCAATGTAGTCCGCATTGTTGTTTTTGCGCAACTTAATCGCCGTCCTCGTGTCGACCGACTCTGGCGCACGATTCTCTCTTGTTCCATTCGCCCCGCCTACAATCATTCGTATCTAAACACCCTGCCCGAGTATTATTGCAACTGCATCTATTTATAATTCAAAATCGAGTTTGCCTTATTTACCTGAAATAACAAGCGAAAAAGTTGATGGGATCCGTTTTTGAGTCGGTAGTTCGTAGATTGTGAAGCTTAGTAGGTAAACATGGAATTGTCTATGAATAATTAAAAAGATGTGCGGGATTATTAAAGAGAGTGAGTGGATATTCCTTATTCCTTTATACCTACTCAGTTTGCGACTTTCCAGTTTCGAGGATCTCAAAATAATGTTACGAGTGAAAGAATTTGCTGTGGACATTTCCATACCGTGTCCGTATTTTCAAACCAGTTGGAAACCAGCCTAACAACAGGTAGGTGGGTATCGTGTTGTTTCTTTTCGTTTTTTGAATATGTTCAACAACTAAATGAACGCTTTGAGCTCCGGTGACAGAGAGACACAGTGTTGGATAGATTTGATTGGCATGTTATCGACGACGCCGATGGTTTGAGTTAAACATTTTAAATACCTGTCAGAAACTTTGCCCACCTGTAAGCCATTACTTCCCAAAGTTTTTGAATGACGACTGACGTTTTCTGTCACACGTTCCTACTAAGAAAAAAACACTCAAATGCTTTTCACATATTCGCGAATTCTCGTCTTACACTTTTTTTTATTGAAAAGGACACTTTCTATGAACATTTTCATCCTTAATAGCGATCACAAAAACAACAAATCCAGACTAACCTAGGCTGTTGCGGGATCAGCTCAGATTTGTTGTTTTTGTGATCGTTGAAAGGACGATTTTTTTTTGAAAAAAAATGCTTTGCTGACTAATATCTAATAAGAATTCTTCCCGCACCATCCTTGTGGACAATAACCTTCCGTTAAAATCCCTGAATTTTTGGTATGATTTGTAGAGTTTGACCTCTTTGGATAAAGATGGGCCGCGGTGGTGTGCGGGTTGAGTCCTCGCCTCATAAGCTAGATGAGTTCGAATCTCAGCATTGCCACCGGTCTCGTGCATGGCATCACACGTATTAAAAGGTAAGGGATACGTCTTCCCCTAGCTCGCACAAGTCTCTGACTTTTGAGGGTTGCACGTAGGGGTGCAACCGGTTGACGGATATAACAATTTTAACAATTTAACAATTTTTTTTAACAAAGTGCTCATAGGCACAAAAATTTCGGTCGACCAGTTTTCAAGATACAGGGTGTCAAAGTTGAGAAGTGAAGCTTTCCACGCAGAATCTAACAGTTTCGAAAATTGACAAAACCACTAGTTAGGTACCTATTATGGAAATACCATGCCTCAATGACGGTTGATGGTACAATCAGCCCTATTATGCTGTATCACTTCCGTTGAAAATAACGTCACCGTTATGCGCCATTTCCGTTATTTTGCTATTACCAATCATAGCAAAATAACGGAAATGGCGAATATCGTTGACGTTATTTTTAACGGAAGTGATACAGCATAGGGCTGGGCTGATTATCATCTTGATCTCGTATTCATTATACTTTTTCATTCGTTATGTGCTCTACAACAGGCTGGTTAATTTTGAACCAACCAGTGCGAGTTCTCTCATGATAATTTAAAATTCAGTTTAGCCTGAATGCAATTCTCAATCTTGATCGAAGTCAAGTGACATATTTTTGTATACAGGGTGGTTCGAATATAGGGGTACGTCAATCCCTAGTTTTTTAGGTCGGATAGGGGAGAGTATGTCAAATATTTATCGAACACTTCAATGTTGAGAACGTCGCATAGTCATTTCTTGTATACAGGGCGAGTCAAAAGAAACATTCCAAGCTACCTAGAAACGTGCTTTTTTTTCAATTGATATCCTAAAAACCGGCTGATTATCATGAATTTTTGATATAATGTACGATTTGAGAAGTCCAAGATATTGTCATCAATATCAACAATACCTTTGAATGCATGGATTTTATTGATATCCCATTTACTTCATCGGGGGCCGAAATATATAGGTTATTTTAGAGCAATTCTTCTTGTTCAAATACAGGCCGTTTCTTTTATCATGTGGTAACATTGCTATATTCTAAACCGTAATAGATACAAAGACGATTAAATGGGAAAAAATTTAACTATTGTGGTGAGCAGTACATCTACGGGGACTCTCGCCCTTCCCGACTTATACAGGGAAAACTAAAAATGCTGTTTTCGGTTTTTTACGAATAGAATGGTTATTTCAGAAAATATAAAAAAATGAAAAAAGAAAGTTTTACTGTATTCAAAATGTACTAGAACTACGTAATGATAAATTTTTAATTAAACCTTTCGTGTCAACACGGCCACCATCAACTATTTTTTTCAAATACGGACTTGTCTATTTCATCACAAATCTTGATAGACATTGAATAATTTTTGATACATATTTGACATACTCTCCCCTATGCGAACTAAAAAACTAGGGGTTGACGTACCCCTATTTTCGAACCACCCCATATAAATATATATATTGTCACTTAACTTCGATCAAGATCGAGGGAGTTTATCCAGGCTAAATTGAATCTTTAATTCTCATTAGAGAATACTAATATTGGTTGGTTTAAAATTAACCGAATTGGATTTTTTATTGTTCACCCTGTTGTAGAGCACAAAACGAAAAAGTGTAATGGATAAGAGATCAAAGTACCATGTCACCATTATTGAGGCATGGTACCTAATCCCAGAGTAAAAAGGCGTTTTGTCAATTCTCAAAATTGCAATTTTCACCATGGTGAAAATTCTGAGCGGAGAGCTTCACTTTTCAACTTTGACACCCTGTATCTCGAGAACTAATCGGCCGATATTTTTGTGCCATGCACATTTTTGCCATGGAAGTCAAAATCTACAACCCAGACAGCACTAGATAATCCATGAATAATCCTAGAACATTCTTTTTGGAGTATTGAAATATTCCAGAAGTATGCTAGGATATTCCAGACTATTGGTGGAATATTCCCTGAATATGCTTATGGGACTAACTCAGATAATCATAGAATTGTTACGTTTTAGCTAAATAATAATGCCGAGCACACTACTAAACTGTTTATTTTATATCTTCACTATAAACAAACATACAACACTTTACTGACTAATAAAACACTTAGATCTATACAACAATACAACTAGCTAAATATTCCAAACACTTCTATACTTCTTCAAAAACTGCTTATCACTTCTTCGTAATCTTCTTATTCTTCATCCCAGTGATATCTCTCGCTTATATAGGTACATTTGTGCTGACTGGATCTTTCGCGAAATTTCCTAGAATACTCGGGACAGAAGGCCGTCCAAATAATCACCTCTTAGAACTGCTCGATTACCTAAATACCTGCGGCGCGGCGTCAACACATTTGTATGCGATTTGTTTTTTATGGATCTCTCAGCGGCGTAGATAGGGGAATTTTTATCAATTTCGTAACAGAATATTCCCAAGAGAATATTCTATGAATATATAGAATATTTCCGGGATATTCCACGGATATTCCATACAAAATATTCCTATAGTATTACCAATGAATATCCACAGAATATTTGGAATATTCCAAGATTATCCAAGGGATATAAATGAAGAATAATCATAGAATATTCTTATTGAATATTCAATGAGTATTCTTTGAATATAAATATGGTATGATCCAGGAATATTACTGTAATATTCCCAGAGTTACCTTTTCGAATAATCGAATCTATATAATCCTCAAATTGTTGAGCAACCATAGACACATGTTCAAAACTGTTGGTAATCAGTTCGACGAAGCCAAGTGCGAAGATGTGCAACACTTGTGGCTTGGCAAAAAGTGATATATATCTGCACTACACCGTACTGATGATGACCAACAATCTGAAACACGTGTTTACAGTAGTTGCTCTACAATTTGAGGGTTATATATAATTTAAGGATAAAAGTTTATCTCTACAGGGTGTGATATCTAATTTTGGAATAAGAAAAAAATTAAATCGTATTTACTCGTCTATTTCTGGGACATTCATTAAGGCTGCTGAATTGAGAACCCTGAAAAAAAAATTATTGTGCGATTTGATATTTGGTATCTTGGTAAATAAAATATGATATGTGTATTATTAGTCATGAGTAAAATTGCAGTTTTTTAAACAAATATAAATTGTTTAAAATTGTTTTTTCCGTTAACCAGCTGTCATCCCCCCACGAACGACAGCCCTCAGAAGTCGAAACTTGTGCGAGCTAAGGATTAACGAGGTCTTACCTTTTAACTTGCGATTCCTAGCACGAGACCAGTGACCATGCGGGGAATCGAACCCACGTCCCTCTGATTGAAAGACTAGCGCTATACCATCATGACCAATGCGGCCCATATGTATGCGGTTGTATGTTTAATGTGTAGAATTCGAAACTGTAGACAATGGGTGGTATGAATAAAGTTTGAGTAAATGCTTTTACTCAGAATTCTTGAAACAAACGTATTCATTTTGCTGCTGGGTTATGAGAGTGACAGACCTATAATAGTGTAGTAAAACTGCACTTAACTAATTTTTATAATTTATTTACACACTCCTTTATATCACTATTTTTATTTATCTTCACTGACACTCTCTATCCGCGAACTCTAGAACTATATTGGTTACTCTCTGTGTCTATCTCTGACTATCCCGCCATCTAATACCCAGTGGCATACATTATACTCCTATTTACAATTCTCGACCATTCGACACATTCGGGCGACTTCCTAGATGTCCCCAGAATATTCTTTAGACGGTTCTCGATTCTTCTACGTGATGTATGTGTTTGTCAGCGGAGAACAATGTTTACATTTCGAGTTAATTGGATGATCAGGACTGGTCTCGAGGCCGGTCTCGAAATAGTTAGAATAGTATGAGCATTTGCTAGCTTGTATTCATACCACCCAATGCATCTCAAATCTCATAATAAATGGGAGGTTGTTCATTTATAAAGGTTTTGAAGTAACTCTTAAAATAATTCTTCAGTAAAAATATTGAACTGAAAAATATGAGGCAAGTAAATATATTGGTTTTCTTCGAATTATACTAGGTAAGTACCATAATCTATCAATAATGTAGCGCTCTTGAACAAACTTTCGCGTGCAAGAAATTTTTTTCCCATATTTTTCGTGTAAATAACTGTTACGTTTCTTAAAATGGACTGTGCTTTTGAAATTAGTATGAAGAATTGAACTACTTCTATTCTATCTTCACTTTTGATATCTTTCTCTAACATATTGTTCATATTTTTACATCAACTGTTTTTATATACAGAGTAAATAATATTTTCCAAATGAACACGAGGCTGTTACTTTTGACTCCACTGTATACAATTAATTAAACCACCCTCCTACAAAAAACTCTATATTCAATTCTATTGCCGCAGTATTTATAATCGTGGTTAGTAACTTTCTCTATAGTTTTTGTAGATGGATAATCTGTCCATTACGAAATATATTCTCATAATTGGATATCAATCAACTAGCAACTATTCGTTACGATTGAATCCAAATAATAACAGAGCGATACGACCCACTAATGACATTTGATATATCGGCATATCCATTTGAACCTATTTAGGCATTTAGGTCGACCTGAACGAACGGTCACGGCACAAATTAATAACTATACATAATGTAGATACGCGTAGATATTTTGCATGATAAGGGTGTAAACGCAGGAAAATAATTAGGGCTGATCGAACAGTTTTTAGATTGGTTACTTGTATTGTTTTGATTAGATGGGACGTTTCAAGCGCTATAGAATTTTCGATCGTTCTCAAGAGTAAAATTGCTCTTGCGAGTCTATGAGAGTGTTATGTGGCAATTAACAAGTTGACCGTTTCCTAATTCTGATGAGTAATATAATTAAAATAATAGATCATTATCCTTTTTTCTGTACCATGTACAAAAATTCAACAACTTTTATTACATTACAAATACTGCTTTAAAACAGCTATTGCTGAAATTCTCCTTGTTTGTTTGTTTTTTGTTACATGTGTTGATGAATAAAGACGATAATTTTTTTTCCAGTCAGGCCCTGTCTTTGAAGCTCCGATACTTCCGGAGCGTGCGCTAGATCATTTGCTCCGGTAACCACTCCGTACGCCGTGGGGTAAGTGACTATTGAATCTGATCCGCCTAAGATTTCTGCCAAATTACAGCAAGCCGGTATGATTTTTAAGTTTGAGAGCAGTGTGTCCATCATTCCCCCAAGGACCCCTATTATCAGAACCACCATCTTGACAGAATGGTTTGGTGAGCCTGTGGAGTTCATAGAGTAGATCTCGATATTTGATCTTTTTTGCCTCCTCTTTTTTGGAGAAATTCGTTTTGCCAGATGCAGAAAACTCAACGACGAAAATCGTCTTAGTCTATTGGTCGAGGAGGACTTCATCAGGCTTGGTGGCTTGTATTTGCCTGAGGGTGGGGAATGAGTAGTTCCAATGAATTCGGCACTTCTCATTCTCCACAACAGACTCAATATTCCCAGGAGCATAAGGATGATAGTACAGCACTCATAGCGATGCGATGTGCCTGCAGACATAGGCTGCATTTAATATAATACCACATTGAATCCAAAAACATAATTTTCACCTTTTAGAGTACAAAGAGAGTATTATAAAGTTCAAAGCATGTTCAAAAAGGAAACGTAATCAGACTTCTGCGAGAGTAATTGGATTTAAAGTGGTAAATAAAACGCTGTTTAAAATCTTGTGAGATTTAAAACATTTAATAAAAAAACAACTAGTTTTTATCTAGATCACGCCATGTTTTAATGCCATAAAGACTCCGCCATTTCAGACATGTTCAATAGTAAACGAAAATAATATTATTATTCAAATAATTGCGTCTTGGATCTTTTTAAAAAACTGAAGAACGGTGTGTCGGAATAATGCCATTTAATTAAAAAAATGCATTCAAATGATGGTTTCAATACAGTTTTAAAATTTAGGATGGGCCCTTTTTGGCTGGAAGCTGTTTTATGATAGTCTCAGGGCTGTCTTGTAGATTACTTGATTTTATTCTAAATTTCATTGTATAGTTTTAAAGCGATCTTGAAGATCGGAATAAGAGCATGGGAGAGTGCGTGTAGCTGTCTGCTGGCTCTAACCCTGTCGATGTCTTCGAAAAGATTAATTAGTTGCTGATGACTGAAGAAATTTGTACAAAAACTCCTTTTTACTTTTTATTCGGAATACATCAACTCATATCTTTCATCATCTGTCATCAATTAAATTAGCACATGTCAAACAAACATTACATACAGAGTCATGAAATCAAACAAAGAGAATAAGTAGAATACAATACAGTAACAGTGCGTGTTCTGCCACTGCCGACTTTTCTTGTTCCAAGTACATGATACATGATACATACATACATACCCCCGCTACTGATACTGGGTCTCATTTGACCTTTGCTGGCCTAAACCTTTGCTGTATCTCTTGTTTAAAGACCGTTTTTATGTTGTGTTGTCCCAACAGTTTTCCAATTATGTTTGTGACCCTAGGGATATGTGGTAGATACGCACGTGCAACTATCCGAGCCTTCTCCCTACTTTGACTCATGGAAGTCCTCTGTTTCGTGGCCTTGTTGATCTCGGGTACACTGTATCCATTTGATCTCAAGGTTGTTTGAAGATGTTCCAGTTCATCTTGAAGATGCTCCGGAAGATATTGAGTTCGTTGTGGAGAATGAGAAGTTCCGAATCTATCGAAGCTACTCATTCCCACCCCCATGCAAATACAAGCCAGTAAGTCTGATGTATTCCTCCTCGACTATCAAAGTAGGAAGATTTTTGTCATAGAGTTTTCGGCTTCTGGCGAAACGAACATCATCCGAAAAGAGGAAAAAAGCGGGCAAAATATCGAGATTTACTCTCGGACTCCGAAGGATTTACCAAAACCATTTTGTTAAAATGGTGGTTCTGATCATAGTGGTACATCATGGGATAATGGACCCATTGCTCTCGAATCAGAAAGTTATACTGACTTGCCGTACTGCGGCGGAGAACTTGGCCGGAAGAATGCAGAAGGCTGTTATTCTCTGTTCAATCTGCCTTCTCAGGGCACATGATTCTCGAACATAGAAATCAGTCATCCCGCGGATGTGGGGAGTGCCTACTGGGGTTAATGACGTAAAAATTACCACTATTTGATTACCACTCGACTCCACCCAACCGTAATGTATTTCTATGGCTCGTTCACTTATGTACAGCTTCTAGGATGCAAAGTTTGATCTGAACTTTGCTCAGTGATGTGCAGGTTAATACATACATATTGGCTTTCTGTGCCTCGTCCTATCACTACAGCCCATTCATTTTCAATGGTACTCTAGAAATGTTTAACAAGAAAATTACACCTCATTCCTCTTCAAGGAGTCTGAGCTGGAATATTCGATTTTTTTGTTGTACCTTATTATTTTTGCCTCCCTCTATCGGGTGAAAGTGTAGTTGGGTTATTTTGAGCAGGAAGATGCAAATATGCTTTCATTTGTTTGTTTTTCCAGAATTCTATGGAAGCACTGAGATTTTATCAATTCGAATGGTGAGTAGTTACTACATATTTTGTTTTGATGTTCGATGTTCTCATTACTTGTAACAAATCTACAAACGAACATTTTGGAAAATATTCTGCAGTACACTGTTTGGAACCTTTGGTGTAGTAATGAACACTACAACTTCTTTACTAATTTATTTAAAAAAACTGATTCATTAATTTTTGTGTCAAAACAGATTCCAAGTTCCCCCATTTGGTCCACTCTGTTGATACTATTAGTTCCTAACGAATATTGAAAATTTATTAGTACGTTGTTTTTACTGAAAGATATACCTGCACATTTATTAAAGTATTCTAAAAATATTGAGGTCTTCTTGAATTTTTGAGTAGTCTCTACTAGCTGTGACATTTCTGAAAATTCTCAAGTCATCAGCATATAAAAGTACTTTTGAATGCTTGATGCCGTTTTCAAATCATTTATAAAGACTGAGAACATTAACGGGCCCAGATGTGAGCCCTGAGAGACCCCTGAGGTTACCACAAATGAAGCCGAAATGTTGTCTTCGTATATCACTAAATTTGTTTCTTTATTTCATCGATTTTAGAATCGAATCACCAGTGATTTTCTTGAAGTAGAACACATTCTTGCATTATCACACCTGGGTGTCACATGTCAATAATTTTGTTATTATTTGGTAAGATATTTGCAACATGATTTTTATATATCATGAAGCATCATGGGATTATATCTTCTGACATTTTTTGTTAGCATAATGAAAACAAAAATGCCTCATTACCTATCTTGTTCGACGCCTATGACTGTATTCTTCAATTATATTCCGTACGTGTTTGCAGTGACAAAAGTTGCTTCGAATTGAACTGAAAATTCGAATGGATTTGAAACAATTCCTTGATGATTACGTTTTGGAATAGAAAGCGTACATAACGTTTTTTTAATAATATCCACAGTTCAGTCAGCCTAAACTATTTATCGAAAATATTAATGATTTATTTCGTTTCAAAAACATACATTTTCATCAAATATAAATAATTGAACGTACTTATAATTGGTGAATTAATAAAGTGCTACTCAGCATTTCCAACATGGCAATCAAGTCAATACACGTTGAAAAGGGTATCAGTTGAAAATTATTCCTTCACCCAAATCTGAGAAACTAAAAACACGTTGATAAATCCAATCTGAAAATAATCATGTTCAAGGACGAGGAAGAGATATTATGAAAATAAGTATACACTTTACAGTGGTTTTGACGCTAGAAATCGAGGTACTACGAGTGGTTCCATTAACTACTATCGATAGTAATTCTGTTGCAAATCAACGAGATCATATTGCTTGCAACGATGGTCACACTCACTTGGCAGGTGATGATACGCATTGCTTGATCACAACTAGCACTTCAGACTACACAGAACGTTTATCCGGATCCCGATAAGACCGCCTAACATCTTCAATGCTCTGGAACAGCGAAACCCAGGTTTGTCTACCCGACGGTCCGGAGCAGAAGGAAGGAGAAGCGTGGCCTCTGCCTGGTGGTGAGGGGCCTCCAAGGCGCTGATCAGCTGGGACTCTCGTTCTCCTCGACTTGGAGGACGAGACCCTGACAGAAGTCGACCAAGACGCTCCTCCGACAGAGTCTGGTGAGAAAGTCCCCTGGTGGCCTCAGAGGGGCGGGGAGACTAGGCTACCAAATGGCGGTCTCATCTTCCAGCTCTTCCGGGGCCCTGAGATTTCTGCAAGCTAACATCACGGAAGGGCCTCTACGGCCCTTCTATGCAGGGAACTCGATATAAACATATCTCTTATCCAAGAACCGTTAGCTTACCAAGGATAAGATAAGAGGTATGGACCAAACCGGAGGTTCGCTATATTACTACAACTCCGAAGCATGCAGAAAATATAGACGCCAATCCGCTACTGGGATTCTGCCACAGGGACCCGTTATAGGTGAAAATAGATTGAGGTGGTCCATGATGCAAAAATACACGCGAAGTCATAGTAGGCCCATCGTACTTTCCATATGAGACCGATAATACTCCACAAGAGTTAGTATAACTGATAGGGACTGCCCCTCCTGTTAGGTTGCGGATTGCCGGCACATACTTTTTTCACTAGAAGGCAAACAAAAGTAAGTACAAGAATCCCAGAGCCACCCGAGGAAACCTCTATGAGGAGGAACTGAAGGAAAGGTTTGGATCTGAGGCGAAAATTGAGACGATTGTCTCAATTCAGCCATCCTTACATCATACGAAGCCAGCTTTCCCTTGAAAAAGGTAGACAAAGCGGGCAAGACCCCTTGGTGGAACTCGCAATTAGGGTCCTACTGCAAAAAATTCCGTAAAATTCTTTATAAAGCCAAATGGAGCAAACAACTCTTACATTGGGAAGGCTATAAGTCAGCACAAAGGGAATACAAAAAAACATTTTCGAGACTCACAGAGAGCTTACTGCCAAGGTACAAGCACCTTACCAGAAGCGGCAAGACTCAACAAGGTCCTATCCAAAGATCCGGCAACGAGACTGGAAGTGCTCGCTTTGCCCAGAGGCAGATACGCTGCCCCAGAGAGACATTCCAGCGACTCTGCAACATCCATAGCCATAGCCAAAACAACAAGACTACA
The DNA here is from genome assembly GCA_958502065.1 of Chrysolina americana. Lineage (NCBI taxonomy): Eukaryota > Metazoa > Arthropoda > Insecta > Coleoptera > Chrysomelidae > Chrysolina > Chrysolina americana. Next base: position 6,433,232 of record OY293415.1, on the reverse strand, counting down.
AGATAGCTGCTAGGATTGTAAACTACTAAAGAGTAGCCAGGCCATTGAGTCATTTTCACTTTTCAAATCTCCGGGTGAAGATGATATATTTTCAGTTCTACTACAAAAAGGCAAAGATATCCTTATCACTCATATTCTGAAGATATTTCGAAGCTGCCTTGCATACGTTCCTAATGTATGAAAGACTCCAGTATATTCATTCCTACACCAAAGGTTCCAAACAGTGCAGTGCAAGTATGAAAGACAGTCAAGGTCATCTTCATTCTCAAGCCTGGTAAAAGTGGCTACATTAAGGCAAAAGCGTTCAGAGCCGTCAGCCTCACGTCTTTTCTTCTTAAAGACAACTGAGAGGCTGGTGGACAGTTACATCAGAGAGAAAGAAAGTACTGGCCTTTCTTGACGTAGAAAAGGCGTTCGATAACACATCATATACGTCTATCACATAAGTCTTGATAGAAAGAAACGTTGCTCCATCTCTGAACCATGCTTAGCTGTAGGGTAACATAATGGAGGCCATACCTGTGAGGGGTTGTCAGCAAGGAGGAGTTTTAATGGCCTCATAGTGAAAATAAAAGACATGGGTTAGTTCACTCAGGCCTACATTGTCATCTTAGTCGATGACCAGGGGTGCGGCCTCGTGAGAGGCACAATACAAAAGGCCCTCAAGGGGGTGGAGGAATGGTGCCGATCGATAGGGCTGAGTGTAAACGATGAAAAGGTGGAGCTGGTTTTTTTCACCAGGAGACGCAAACCAGGGGACCTCCCAAATGTCCAACTCAATGGGAGGTTCCAATTAACAATACAAAAACTCAATCAATTAGCTTGGAGTCATCTTGGACTCCAAGCTAAACTGGAACGAGCATATCGAACATAAAGTTCGGAAAGCCACAGCTGCTTCCTGGACATGCAGAACTGCATTTGGTAGTACGTGGGGGCTTAGCTCCAAGATTCTATACTGGATCTACACGATTCTCATTCGCCCAATGATTACGTATGGAGCGTTCGTATGATGCAATGCAGGCATTGCGACAACAAGTGCAATGGGGACGGCACTCACTAGGGCGTTGGAGACATTCATAGGACTGCCTTCCTCTACCTCTTCATTGAGCATGGCGGAGCGAGGGAATGTATGAACATTCCTGATTATGGAATCAAACGTTAAAGGATAACCTCTTCCTACAGATGCCAAATGAAAGTTATTTACCTACCATACGATTCAGCAAAAGGCCTCAGTCTGTAATTCCCAAATAGGAGAACTGGGAGCAGATTGGGCACAACCTGATTCTCACCACTGGAATCATCTGGTACACAGATGTCTCCAAGATGGGTAATTCATTATAAGGGACTTTGTTAAGCCCTGGGAAATTTTGCCTCTGTATTTCAGATAAAAGATTATGCCATAAATGCCTGTGTAAGAGAAAATATCAGCAGAGGCTACCACGGGCGCAGCAAATCACGATATGTACAGTTCGATTATTTTATCTTTACCCGTGCGTCATCAATGTTATGCATATGAAATAAGTCGAGACGTTTAAGCCAAATGACGTCTAAATGTAGAATGCCGTGCCCAATATCCCGATAAAATTACAACGTGTAGGTAATAAGATAGGATAATGAATTACTGAATTAACTAAATTAACATTTTCAAATTCATGGAAATGGCGAACCACCAGACAATGAGAGTTTTTTTTAAGGTTCCAACAGAATACTGTGTGACACACACTCATGGGTACACCCCCATTTTCTCCTTTCTTTTTTTCCTTTCCTTCTTTCCTTTATTTTCCAAATATGTCAAAAAATGCCGTCGATTGAGCATATGCAATGTTCCAAATTTCAAAAATATTGCTGGGTAAATAAATTACCTATTCGTGCATGGATGCAAGGACACACTTTATAATGATAAATAAATGAATATCTAAGAAGTCAAAATACACCAGTTGAAATATATTTGGTAATGAAATACTCAACACATGATTAACAAAAAATGTATTTATACATTTATTTTTGTATTGGGAGCATGTAGAACTATGTCCAGTTATGAAAGGGAAAACAAAATTAATATATTTAATCACTTTCAGATTTATAACTGTCACCAATGTTTATAATAATGGGTTTAATAACCATATCACAAAGGAACTTTCTTTGTTCATACCATTTTTCAATGAGTGATTGATTCGAATTTTAAGTATATCTGCAAATCTCTAAAATACAGTATGAGTAATTCAGTGTGTGTTGATGGAATTGTGGTTTAAATTGTTACCTCTTGAACAGATGAAAGTGGTAAAAAAGGTCCACCATTCGCTCTTTCCTTTTCAATACAAATTGTTGTGCTTGGGAATTAGTTACAGGCATAATCTAAAAAAAAGAGTTCATATGGTGAATGTTTTTACCTGTAGATTTAGGTAATGTTTTTTTCTCTCATTAGGATTTTCACACTATGAATAAGTCTTGTGTGAATATCCCGGCAGTACGGGATTATAGTCACAAATGTCAATTGTGAGGTTAGAAATTTCAAAAAGTATTTGTGAATAAAACATATTGTATTGTACTTACTTTAGAAGTAATGATTCCAAGAGACGTTTAGCTTTGAAAAAAACAGTTTTTGTAATATATTCGACCGCAAAACAAAGTAAAACTGGCGACAAACAATACCCCAATGACAGAAAACAATGACTCAATTGATGGTTGGCAAGTTTAGTTGAAATGTAAAACACTGTCGGTTTTATCTCTTTTCACTGTTTTGAGTTTTAATCGATCATCACAATACCATAATTCTTAGCTTAGAAGACAAATGTTAACGAATTTTGATTCGCTTATAGCGGTTGATAGAAAGATATGTTCGATAGAGGGTGTGTGATTTTTTCGATCATAAATTGATGACGCGTGGGTGAAGATAAAATAATCGAACTGTACCGACAGCCAGTATCCCAATACCGTACAGTTCCTTGTTCGATTTCATAGTACAGTAATTACAAAGATATCATTAGTTATTGGCGTTCAAGAATGTTATCTTTGAATCAAAAACAAACCAGGTAGAAGATAGATCAATCAGGTAGATTAAAAACCGAATTAAATAATTGAAATAGGTACACAATTTAATATAGACAGGTATAATGTATGTAGACAGTAGAGTAGGTGAATAGATTATGAGTGCAATTAGCCACTCACATAAGTAGTACAAATAGTATCAGAATATCATTAGTATAATTAGTAGTTTTGAACTCTTGAGGAAAACGCGCGTCAAGGCAATTGGCGTTGTTTTGGGTAATTTTTTACATTGGCTTTGTATTCTAAATAGTTGCAACAGGTTGATTATGATTTCTTGCATTCGTCTCGTGAAAAGATATGGAAGAAAGAACTTGTCGTCGATATCTTTATTTAAATGACAGCTCAAACCACTATGAATTAGATGAAAACATGTTTATTGCCGATTTGAATTTCCCCGTAATCGTAGTTCCGTCTGAGGAACTGTGTCTACAAAGATGACTGTCTAGCAATCGTCATGGAAACTCCGGAACTGAAAATGTTGCGTTGGTTGCAGATAACTGGCCTCCCGAATTAAGATAAAGTGGCATAAGTTCGAGTCTCGCCTTTGTCCTCGTTTATCGATTCTGTTTCAATCTAGCGTGCCTCCTACTTCTCACTGATTAGATACCTACTCGAAGGTAATCGATAAAAGAGCATCACATTCTCGCCGGTATTTATTCAATTTTGTTTTAGTCCAAGGGTCAGAAGATATTTATACTAAATTGGGGGGTTCTGGAATCTTTGATTTCCTCAATAGTTTCACAAAGGTTCTATCGAAGCAGGCTAAGTTATCGAGACCAATTTGCCTGTCATCGTTCATGCTTAAAACGATGTAAACACTAGTGGATAGGAACATCCGAGATATCGATAGAGAGTATCCAATTTTCTCTGAGTACTAACACATCTACCAACCTGGAAAATCCTGTCAGACGGCGCCGTATAGCCTAGTCAGTAGGAGATTTCACTCACAGCCTTTCTTGACGTAGAAAAGGCGTTCGATAACACATCATATACGTCTATCACATAAGTCTTGATAGAAAGAAACGTTGCTCCATCTCTGAACCATGCTTAGCTGTAGGGTAACATAATGAAGGTAAGAGCCATGAAAGGCTGTCCTCAAGGGGGAGTACTCTCTCCGCCATTGTGGAACCTGGTGGTGGACAGTCCTCTTACAGACTTAAACCGGAAGGGGTGTATGCCCAAGGCTATGCTGACGATATAGGGCTCTGCGTGGATCTGATGCATACGTGTAGATGAGGTGCAAAGTCAACACCCACAATACCCGAAAAAAAAACTAGAAACCAACAGAGCTCTTCGTATCTTTGGTGAGAGCTTACAGGCAGGAGAGACGAAATACCTTAAGGTAATCCTGGGATCAAAGCTCACCTGGAACAAACATCTGGTAAAAGTGCTGACAAAGGCAAGGACATCATTATGATGGCCAGACGTTCATTTGGCAGCATATGGGACTTGGACCCAAACAATCTACCGAGCCCTGCTGTGGTGGCCAAAGATAGCCAGAGGGAGGCTGGCCAGTTTACAAAGACCGGTCATGCTCGGAGTCACTGGTGATATAACCAGCACATAAAAAATTGCCTGAAATCTGAAATATACGAAGATAGAGCGAGTCCAACAAGTTTTTCGTCAGGACAAAAAGATACTTCCAAATTTTTGGTGAGCAGGAGAATAATTCATTTGATGTTCTTGGACTCTCTGATGGCACAGAGCATATCGCTTCTTCAGTACAGGAGTCTTTTGGAGGTAAAGTCCAGTACATTTACGTTATAGTAGATGCAGTATGGATAGCGGAAACTTCAGTGATTTTTTTTAATTAGAGCTCGCGATTTCCAACTACTCATTCATCACCTGAACCGAACACCTAACGGGTGATAGTCAAGTGTATTGCCGAATATGTATCAAAATAACCAACAGTTATAAAATAACGAATATAGTTGAAGCACCTGCAAATCTGATTCTAAATCTGAAACTCTTCAGTTATGATTCAGCAACTCACAGAAGTATCAAATTATTACAACGAATCAAGCTAGAAGAACATTCCAATCTAGCCGACTGCCGTTATGAGCTGTATGCTGTCATCGTTAAACAATATGAAATCGCTAAACTTTTCACGTAACTGCCAGCAAGTTTTCTTTGAGATAGCATCTTCGTCTCAGTTAATTTACAAACGTAATATTGTATTTTGCAAATTTACCGCAACTTGACAAAGTTATAAATGAAGTTACCAAAAAATAAACTTGAAATTATTTGAAAACTTGTCCACCATTTTTGGCCAACTTCTATGAAAGTCTGCAGTATCAATAATTATAATAACTGATAAGTCTTAATGATAAAATACCTAACGGAAATTATACTCAGTGTTTTTTTAATCATTTCATAAAAATTAATTCTTACGTAACGATTTTTCCACTCACCACACAATCCTGTTGCTGGCAATTCTTTACATCAGTCTTTGACATACTTCAATTCTTTAACAATTATTTTTTCCACGTCTACCTAGAGAACTCATCAAATGAATATAGTAGATTTCATCGATATGTTTTTAAAATATCAAAGGAAAAACGTCAATCCTTCGGAGAAACTATAGTTAGACGCGTGAATCTCCTAACCTAAAAATTGTACCAAAACAAAATTCGAAATCATATTCTTTTTCTTTCTTGCGAAGTGTGGAGATTGATAAGGAATAAGGATTATACGACAAGATGATTGTCTCTTTCGTATATTCACTTTTCTTAAATCAAGAAAAAGGTACCTAAAATGTCAAAGAAAACGATTAGGTATGTCGATTTTTTTTAGACATACCTTCCCAACCAAAAACTGGAGAGTATTCAGAATGAGCTGAATTTTGAAATGTAGAATGCAGAAAATAAATTGAATGTGTTTTTCACATTCTGTGATAAACTCGCGGAACTGATATGCATGCGTACCTGAGTTGGAGTTTGAGTGAATTCGTGGAAATGCGATATTGCAGTCAATGTGAATCAGTACAAATTACATAGTAGAAGTTTATCACCAACTCTTATATTAATGTTTTTAGGAAGATATTTGTTAAATCTTCTTTTCGTACGTTCATAACTTTATCAAAAGTAAAGTAAAGTAGGTAACTTTAAATTGAAGTAAAATATTTCTATCAGGCGTTCAATCCTTATCTTTATATTTACGTGGAAACATACATTTCATCATACAGTGTGATCTTTACATTCAACATATAATTATCAACAAATATATAACAATATTTTTTTGTTAACTAGAGTAATTTAATTTTTTTAAATCATGCTAAGAAATATTGTAGTGACTTCATTTGAAACCTGGGAAAAACAGATTTACAGTAAACCTACATCAAACTTGCAAAGATTTATTACAAATGTAAATAAACTTCCATACTTGCTGCAATATATTGGAATTTTCAATATTTAGTACCCTTCGGCAGATTACATATACCTACCTAATTAGCCAAAATTTTCCGTTGTAGTAGATTTTCCCGAGAAATATAGTCATTTTATTGTACTATGTGAATGCATACATATTGTTTTTGTACAAGGTCACAAAACTGTTAGTATTCCAGAAATTAATGAATAATTAAAAATAAATCCATGAATAAGTTACAGCGCGCACCTTTTCGAGCCCCCTGGTACAAATTGAGCACCAGCGGTTGGAGGAGAACCGCGAACTGTTGCCGAAGGAATCGAAAACTAGGTGAACAAGTCAGTTGCAAGTCCGTCATCACCATCACAGCTCTAGCCGTGGAAACGTTGCTGCCAACCGAACAAACTCGATGGTTCACTTGTTATCAAGGACACGAACGTGAAGGAGCGCAGCCAGCCGATTTTAGGGCTTTTCGCAACGATTTTCCCACCATGATTTTCCTTGGTGGTGTCTTCGATAGAGACGCGAACGTTTTTGCAGTGGTGGAAACTTTGTGAGAGTGATAAGCCGAGTTGACGGTTTTCCATATGTTCGAGATATTGTGATCGGTTTGTGATTGTTTCTTTTTGTGATATTTATGTGTCAGATTGAGGATTACCAGAATTACCGTTGGGATTACCATTGCCCAGCAACATGCTCGGCAGATACTATGACAGAAATCCGTTGCTGAAGGGAAATTTGAATAGGTGAGGAGAAATTTTTTGTTTCGATTTTTTTTTTATTCTATGTCAAGCCAAAACTTGTGGTAATCAAGTTTAATTTCTCCGATAGACAGAAAATTACTACTTCTCTAGCCGCTACCGCGACGACGATTGAGTGACAGAAGGACCAGGAGAACAATATTTGATAAAACTGGACCAGAACTCTAACTCCCAACAACTAAATAGCATACAAATATTTGCACCAACGGACCACGCACACTTCTTATGCAAAAAGTCTTTCCATCAAATTGTCCGAAATTTCAATATGTTGTTGAACTCGAACTTCTGAACAGAATGTACCGTGGGCACACAAAAGTTCTATATATAGTTTACGAAATACAGAGAGTGGAAGTTGTAAAATGCCACAGGCCATTGTTAACTGAACTTCATTGGTGGTGACATCACAAAATTATTAGCGGGTTTATTATTTACACCACAGTATTGAACATTTTTTAAAACAATAACAGGGTGAATCATGACCCTATCCGAGTTACGGAAAATGAAAATTATTTCAGACTGAAGCATCAACGTTATGAGTCGGATCGTACGAAAATTGAAGTTTCTGTGTAGGATATATCAGATAAGATCTGCTGAATTAAAAAAATATGTATTTTTTATATATACAGACAGATTGAAAATGTACACGTGCCACTATAATATATTCTTTGGATCACGTGATTTGATCAATTCAGTACACCAGTTATATGTGCCATGTGGACACTTGTCAGATCGTAAATTATGAATATTAAACAGTGTGACTCAAGTATACACGAGACTAATATTAAGAAAAATTACAGAAAAAGCCTTTATAAAGAAAACGGATCAGGTAATTTTCTTGATTCCTTCTTATTTTACAGGGTATATATCACATGATTTTTTTGTGGAAAATACAGAATTTTTCTGTCTAGTTTTCGTAAAAAAACAATATCACTTTCACCTTCCAATTGATGTTTCAAATACCAATAGACTTTATTTGTATCTGTTGTAATCTTCGATTACAAAAAGGTGATAGGTCAGACAGAGTCCTTTCAATAATTTAGGTGTAATAACTCTCCCCACATTACTGTTTGCATCAATCAATATGTTTATAGTAGTGGTGGCCTTGGTGTAAACTTCATATGCCTATATCGTTGTTTCATTAAGTACCGACTAACCCCGTATTTTGAAAAAATCCTGCGTGTCCATAATCTGAGAGCACTCACAGCAAGCAGAAAATGTGGTGTCATTTTGTCAGTTATCAATTTCAAATATGCAACATAACATCTTCATGCTATAACAAAAACCAGAAATCGAAAAATTCTGTATTTGATACACAAGTTCATAGTATGTATTTTCTGTAATATTTCGAAACGCTTGGATGGAAGGGTTATTCTGTATCCATTTCTCTTCTCTGTAAAAAGAAAAATTAACCCATCAGTTTTTACGCTCTGAGAACTCTCCAAGTCTGCGTCTCTCATATTATTGGAGACACTTATTATCATGGCGTCAGGAAAGTATCTCTATAACTCATAAAATCATATTTAACTAATAGATATCAAGCAGTCAGTGGCAATTTGTTGAACATGATGTTCCCCAAGGATCAGTTTTGGGGCTACTTCTGTTCATATTTAACGTAAATGACATCAGTTACTTTTAACAGCCATATTAATCTATTTTGTTTATTTGAGTACTCTGACGAACATGTTATTGAACTATCAAGAGTATCAAATTAAGTCGGTAGCCAGAAAGAGAATGTTTCCCATGTTTGTCGATTTTGAAAGGTGCTTGCCTGATCTGTTTAAAAAAAGTATGACATGGTGGTGTTAGACTCGGTTTCAGATGGCAATTCTGATGAAAATAAAAAATAAATAAAATGCAAATCGTCCTGGTGCGCTACTGGAAAGGAAAAAATTTAGCCTTCCTATATTCGCGTAGCCTATGCCTGTGAATCTTTGGAATTCATATCTTAAAAAGATATTACTCAATTCTATAATTATGATCTATTTTTGCGTATGAATCTGATACTGGACACGAGGAATGTTTTTGCACACTTTAAAATACTTACCTATAATCAAATTTTCAAAATGAGGATATCATCCAACATCCTTGAACATTTTGGAAAGTTGTTTTTGTTTACTCCGTGAATTTAACTATCATATTTTCCTCCGATCAAGTAACACAACCTAGATGAGTAATACTCAAATAGTACTGAAGGTAACAAACATCTTTTCATAATTTAATCCCTCAAATCATGACATTCAGTGGTGGCGCCACGGGGAGGCAAGGGGGGCAATATCCCCCCCCACTCTTTGCAAAATGTTGTTCTTAGCGCCCAAATACCTATGCCTTTTTTACTGAATCTTGGCGCCTAGTGATGGTGTGCCCCCCCTCCCTTAATTTCTAGAATCGCCACTGATGACATTGTTGCCATGTCGCAATTTTTCAAGGTACAATAAGCATGTCAGCTAGATTTTGATTTCTGTTGGGTATATTCATGGCAAAGAAAACCCAAAATTACTGTCTTGGATGAAATATATAACAATAAGAAGGCAGTTGCAGCATTGCAGCTTGTTGAAAGCATGTAAAAGCGATAGTATTTTCATCGCCGAACGGATATTCTTCGTTGTCGATATAGTCTGGTCAGTACGGCAACGCTGCATTTGATATTTGACAGATCAACAACAAAACATTTCTGTTTGTTTTCGTATTCGGCTTATTGGAGTGTTTTTTCGTAAATAAAGGTCCAATTCTGAGTTGATTTGTGTGAAAATATCGTTGTTTTTATAATTAAGCAATGATGTGAAGCATTGTGAAATGTGTAAAAGACTATTTGAATCTGGAAAGCAAAATGTATCATTTCATAGGTAAGCTACCAGTGTCGTAACTATCGAGAAAGGGAAACCGAATTGGAAAAGAGTAGGTAAAATTAATGAATCATGAAAAAACATGTCAATTAGAGCATCGGCTGTTCTCAAAATCCTGTGGAGATTCTTCCATCATAATTTCAGGTTTCCATTATTTCTATTTTATTGCACCTCAATATTTCTGTGAACAACGCACGACACTGCCGGTGAGGGAAGATGTCTCTTAAAATTTAAAGGCGTGAGCGGCGAGTGACTCATCTAGGTTGGGTTATTTGATCGGAGATATTTTCTATACTTACATTTGCTGTAGCCAATTCAATCTACACCTTTTCAAATGTAATTCAGAAAGTGTAACTTGAAATTCAGATTAGTAAAATGTAATTCGGAAAATATGACATGTAATCAGAATTATTAATTGGATTTCAGAAACTGTAACATGTAATTCAGATCAGTAAATTGTATTTTAGAAAGTGTAACTTCAATTTCAGATTAGTAAATTTTTATTCAGAAAGCGTCAGTTGTAATTCAGAAACCATCACTTGTAATTCAGAAATCGCCAAGGACTAAATCAAGGAGTATGGTTTCCGGGCTTTGGGGCTGTGGTCGGTTCACCTCCGGGAAGGCGGTTTCTATGGACGTTTCGCTCACAACTGCGGTGAGAAAATCCACTATGAAGATGCTCACCTCAGTTGTGAGCGAAACGTCCATAGAAACCGCCTCCATGGAGGTGAACCAAAGCTCGGAAACCATACTCCTTGATTATACTTTCGGCCGTGAAAGCCTTCATTCTATGCTCGTCAAGGACTTGATAAGTAAGAATTGGAAATGGGAAAACAATAAACTACAGCTGGTACTCTGGATAACAACTTACGCTTTCTGAATTACAAGTTACACTTTCTGATTATCAATTCACTAATCTGAATTACAAATTACTCATTCTGAAATACAATTCACTAATCTGAATTACAAGTTACAGTTTCTGAATTTCATTTCACCAATCTGATTTTCAATTAATGTTTTCTGAATTACAATTTATTATTCTGAATTACAAATTATACTTTCTGAAATACATATTACACTTTCTGAATTACAACTGAAAAAGGTGTAGTTGTACTGTTCAGCAAACACAAATTGGACGTTCATACTACAAATGAAATTTGCTTTTGAAATGTAATCGACTGAATTAATTGCGCAACTGTTTGCGGTGTCCTTTTCAATTTTGTTCGAGATTATTTCCCATTCATTCGGTGAAAGTTTAATTTTTTTATTCCGACACTGTGCGTAGCTGAATCCTCTCGATTGTTTCACGTTCAAAAATGATTCGTTATATAATTAAATGACGAACACAGCAATCAATTTCATACGAAATTGAAAACAATAAATTGTCAATGAATGAAAGATAGCAAATATAACGGTCTCTCTTACAAGTCAACAAAATGAATAGGTCTGTTTCCAAGAAAAAGAATTTGCTCCAAGTTTATTCACACGACCCAATAATTATGGAGGAGTAATCGATTTTCTGGCAAGTGGTTTTTCTAATTTTACTGACAAGATTTGAGTGAAAACTTACTGATGGAAATTCAAAGGGATGATGAAACTTCTAGATGATTTGTCTTCGTCAACTATCTGCTCTACTATTTCAGCTACTCTTGCTCTTCTGAGCCTTGCATTTTCATTTCAAAAACCAAACCATCGTGGTTATTTGCATTGCAATGAATATAATATGACCTTTTGTCTGTTTATTTCAGATTACCTGCCGGATAATTTCAAAACATGAAGAAATGTTTCACAACCAAGTAGGTCAAGCCGTGTTCTATAGGAAAAGATACAGTAAACAAATATTTTCGAACTTTCGACTAATAGTTCAGTCGAAAGGTTGAAAAAAGTGGGGTTAGGTGGAAAAAGGTCGGAAGTTGATGAAACTTCAGGAGGTTCTTCAGGGATGGTTAATCAACATTTTCTCAAGTTTTGGACCTCGAGGACCCTGTGCGAAGAAAGTAGGGGGGGGGAAATGCAAAATGTTTGACCTCTCTCCGGTTTTTCCTCGATTACTTTTTTCTCTTACGTCCTACGGAACAAACAAATCGATACTTTTTTGTAGAGCGTAGAATTTTATACAATTTTGACTGAAGAAACATGTTTGTATGTGAATTCGCTACCGAGATATGACACGTCAAAAAAAGGTCATGTTTCAAAATTTGCTAAGAAATGACAAAAAATGCAAAATTAAAGCTTATTTCATCTGTTATACCCGAATTGTGATGAAATGTTGTAGTAATTATGGTTCTTAGTTGAAGTCACCAACTTTGGACACCCCACTCCTCCTTCCCCCACCCAACCCCAATTCTCAAAAGCTAACTCTCTGATGAAAGCCAACCATACCTATTCACATCATTTTGGTATTGATATCAGTTACTTTTCGGATCGATATCCCCCCGGTCCCCTACATAATTATCCCAGGACAGGAAGAAAAAAAGACGTAGTCCTTTCGTGAAAAAAATTCATGTAATTAGCAATATTAAGTTATTCTCAAGGCATATATTATATTGAGGAATAAAGATATTATAGCTAATCATAGTGGGTAGGTACATTACATTTCCTGCCGAGATTTCTTAGCCGCTGGTTCTGCTCGTAACAGCTCGTCGTCCTCCTGAGCGATAAGGCTGTCGTCGTTTTCGTCCAATATTTCTGGCGAGTCTTCCTCGATCAAATCAGTTGCCGAAAGTTTCCTTTTTACACTGGACAATCAGTTGCCGAAAGTTTCCTTTTTACACTGGACTCCAACAGTCTGGCAACTCCTCTGGCTTTCACTACAGTTAGTTCACCTGCTTCAACTCCTCCTTTACAAATAAAACACAAGTCTGATCCACGAGATGTAGACGACATCTCAGAAAATTACCCAAAAACCAAAACTGTCACTAACACTCGATGCTCCTTTCGCTAACAAAGTTATTCACTTCAAGAGCTTAAAGTTTCTGATGTTACTTATCTAACTCAATCTTATGTATACTCTGAGTGGTTAAACACTCTCTGTCCCATTTTTACCAATCCCTAATTTTAATTTTCTTATTACCTAATTTGACTATTCTACCTGAGGTACTTATACCCTTCTATAATTACTATTTTTCGATTTCTTCTTGGAATTAATGAATAATAGTGTTACGAGATTGATAAAAGCCCCCTAGCTGCGCCGCTGAGTCCGTTCCGCGGACGTCTCATCCATAATTAGTTCCAAGAAGTGTTTATTTGGATGGATCGTTTTCTGTAATGGATGAATAGTCTAGATAACGGAGCTGCCGCGTCATCGCTCAATTCCTGGAAATGTGTAGAAGTTCTCCGTTTTGAGTATTTCGAATCATCGCGTTTAATCCAGTCTACTCGATGAGCACCTATATAAACGGAGAAGTTTGACTGGGAAGGAAGTTTTTTTGATGAAGAGAATTATTTAAGAAGATTAGAAAGTGATAATAAGCAGAAGTGTTTGGAATATTTAGCTAGTTGTATTGTTGTATAGATAGATCTAAGTGTTTTATTAGTCAGTGAAGTGTTGTATGTTTGTTTATAGTGAAGTTAGAAAATAAACAGTTTAGTAGTGTGCTCGACATTATTATTTAGCAGAAACGTAACAATAGAGTCATGTTGAAAGAATAAAATGAAAAGTGATCTAATATGACCTCAAAAATCGAAAACAAATAGGTCTAGGTAGCGCAGGTAGAATAGACAAATTTCATGTTGAATTGGCGCATCGTTTGCATTCCGCAGTTCCACAGGAGCAGAGTTCTAACATCTATTGTTTGCCAGCTTTCTACTGCTGTGCCTGATCACACACTCCCCTCGGCCCGACACTCTCTTGTCCTTGGGAGGAACGACTTGACACCTGGTGGGCAAGTAGGGGTAGGGGTTATCTAAAGTTGGTGATTTCAAGTAGGAATTATAATAGGAACTACACTTCATCATAATTCTTGTATAACAGAAGAAATAGGGTGGAATTCTGCATTTTGTGGCGAAATTTGAAAAATTACCTATTCTTCGAAGCACCATATCTCGGTAACAAATTGACACACAAACATGTTTGAGGCAACAAATTCTTAGGGAATTTGACGATCTACAAAAAAGTAATATAACGTTTTTGCTGTAGAACGTAAGGTAAAAAAGTTATTGAGGAAAAACCACACCAAGGTCGAAAAATTTGCAGTTTCCCCCCCCCCCTACTTGTTTAGCACAGGGTCCTCGAGGTCCAAAACTTGAGAAAATATTAATCAACCATCCCTGAACAACATCTTAAAGTTTCATTAACTTCCGACCTTGTTCTATCTGAAACTACCTGTCGACTGATCTATAATTAAAACATCTTTGCAACCATTTTATAGTGTATTGTAACGCGATAACGAATCCAATTAAAAATCATAGGAACTTTTAAACGTTATGATTGAATCTTATCGTATCGCTGTCTGAAAAATTGTAACCTTACTTGTCTCAATAATAACAATATTTTGAAATTAACGTTTCACTAATTAATGAAGTGATCTTTCACGGAATCCCAGAAAAAAACTTGCAGTTCCACATCATCTTGAGATGTGGGATATATCTTTAATTTTGTAAAAAATGAGATAGAATGTCTCTCAAATGTTGTAGCTATTCAAGAAATCTGATGAGGTTTTTTATCACGCATCTATCATCCAGTTCGACAACAGGCCTTGACATATTTTTTTATTTTATTTATTTTAAAAATGATAAAATGTTGAATCAAGGAAATCCGTACAAATATCCAAAGACAAGTAAATCAGTTTGCCCTAATAAGTAACTATAGTACTTAAAATTGTATCAGTAAAACATCCAATACATTGAAATCAATACTTAGTTACATATACGAATGCAAAAAACACTGATTCAAAATTTTAAGCTGGTTGCGAAATTATATGATTTGTTTATGCTCAGTTACAAGTTTGGCCATAAAAAAGGATATAACAAAAAACGTTTATTTATAAATGTTAATAGAAAAAGTTAAGTAGAGGTAAATGATCAACACCAGATCAATTTTTTAATTCGAGAACGGTTGAAGATAGAGTAATTCTGTGAACAGCAATCGATTTAGAATGATGAAATCATGATCTGTGAATATCAAGTTGAATCAGGAACAAAAGTTCTTACTCGAAAAAAGACCCAAGGGGTAGGTAGACCCCTAAAATCATGAAACGTTCGAAATCATCAGATCAAATTAAAATTCGCACTATAACGCAAAATTTCATGCTGGTTCGAAAAATGTATGATTTTTTTATGCTCAGAAACAAGGTTTGCCATGAAAAAGGAACGAAAAAACGGATAATTTAAACTCGAAATTGCAGATGTTCCTTAAAAAGCCTATAGGTACTAAATTGTTAAATGAGACTTGAAATTGAGTTCAAATCCATAGTAAATAAATATTCAAAATAGGTTGAAATTTTGGAAAAATAAAAAAAAAAGTTTTGGAGGCAAACGACCCCTCTCATTTCCAGAGGAATTTTTCAATTCGAGAACGGTTGAAAATAGAGCAATTCTGCGAACTGCAGTCGATTTAGAAAGATGAAATTAGAATGCTCTGTGAATTTCAAGTTGAGCTGAGAACAAGAGTGATTACTCGAAAAAAGTCGCAAGGGGTGGACCCCTAAAATTCATGAAAATATCTAAATCGTCAGATCCACTTAATATTCGTACTATACAGGCAATTCAAATTCGATCCCCACCATTGGGATCTCCTAAACTACAGGAGATACGTCGAAGCTTAAATTGGGGCAAAGTTGCGTATTCTGATGCTTAACAAAATCCTGTTTTGAAACTTGGAAATTTCCGAGTATTTCCGGAAATATCGAGAAAAAACTGAAAATCGGTTTTTTTTTTTTCTATCTTTATTTGACAACAGCTCAAAATCAAAAGTACAATTTCATTGATACTTTTTTCAGCTACACGTTTTCTGTTCAGATTTACTATCCCACGTTTCGTCTTCTGGCATTCATCAACTTTTTTTTTCTGTTATGGGCGCCATATTGTTTTTTTATACAGAAAAATAGTAATTCTCATTCTGATTTCATTGATGTATAATTTGTTATGATTTGCACTTCTGAAACCACAGATATTAAAAAAAACAAATTCATCTGAGATGGTCATGACTCCATCGAAAAATTTTGTTCAATAAACACTAGTTGTCCGAACTCATTAAACATCATCAGTTTGCACCAATACTTCAGTCGAAATGTCCTCATTCTCAAATGAAAAAAACCGAGATATGTTGAAACTTTATTATAAATATGATAGGAATAGTACGAAAACAGCAAACATTTATTTTGAATTATATCCGGAAAGACAACAGCCGGATAGAACATTATTCGGAATTTTGGACAAACACTAGGCTGAGTACGGTGCGTTTCAAAAACCAAGAATGAAATATGGAAGCAGAAATATTAGACGTAACTTAGCCGAGGTAAAATAATTGTTCATTCCATATTCGAAGAAGTATAATTATTTTTGGTACTTTTTTGGATAAATGCAGATCCTTCCAATTCAACACATCAAGTCTCGGCAGAAATGGATGTGCCACAGACGAGCGTTTGGAGGGAATTCAAAAAAAAATGGTTTGAAATGTTATAAGATACATATTTCACAAAAATTACATCCAGGTGATCCTGAGAGAAGGATGGAAGACCCTACAAACTTCTTGAAAAACATTATTTGGACCGACGAAAGTACTTTTTCGAACTGTGGTGTTTTTAATAGAAATAATGAGCACACTTGAACGGGGAAAACTATCTTCGGTTTTTAAGAAACGAATTCGAAGAATATATGGATACGTTTCCCCTTGTTAATTATAACAGCTGCTGGTTTCAGCATGACGGGGCTCCTCCAGTTTGCGAATATTTACGCCAAAGATTTCCTAATAAGTGGTTAGGAAATTCTGGAACAGTGAGGTGGCCGGCAAGGTCACCTGACCTTACAGTTTTGGATACTTTCTTGTGGGGCACTTTAAAGAACAGAATCTATGGAGAGCAAGAATATGACACAGTAGATGAACTTAGAGACAATATCATCACGCAATTCAGGTCTATCAGAAGAAGGGATATTGTTAGGGCTGTTCTTAATTTGAGACGACGAGCTCGGTTATGTATTCAAGACGAATGCCATCATTTCGAACACTTGTAATACTTTTTGTGCATTTTTTACAAGCTCATTATTTCATTCTTGTTTTTTGAAACGCACCGTACTCAGCCAAGTGTTTGCCCAAAATTCCGAATAATGTTCTATCCGGCTGTGGTCTTTCCGGATATAATTCAAAATAAATTTGTGCTGTTTTCGTACTATTCCTATCAAATTTACAATAAAGTTTCAACATATCTCGGTTTTCTTCATTTGAGAATGAGGACATTTCGACTGAAGAATTTGTGCAAACTTATGATGTTTAATGAGTTCGGACAACTAGTGTTTATTGAACAAAATTTTTCGATGGAGTCATGACCATCTCAGATGAAGTTGTTTTTTTTTAATATCTGTGGTTTCAGAACTGCAAATCATAACAAATTATACATCAATGAAATCAGAATGAGAATTACTATTTTTCTGTATAAAAAATCAATATGGCGCCCATAACAGAAAAAAAAAGTTGATGAATGCCAGAAGACGAAACGTCGGATAGTAAATCTGAACAGAAAACGTGTAGCTGAAAAAAAGTATCAATGAAAATGTACTTTTGATTTTGAGCTGTTGTCAAATAACGATAGAAAAAAATAAAAAAAAAATTCCGATTTTCAGTTTTTTCTCGATATTTCCGGAAATACTCGGAAATTTCCAAGTTTCAAAACAGTATTTTGTTAAGCATCAGAATACGCAACTTTGCCCCAATTTAAGCTTCGACGTATCTCCTGTAGTTTAGGAGATCCCAATGGTGGGGGTCGAATTTGAATTGCCCTGTATAAGTACGCAAAATTTGATAATGATTCACTTGATTCCGAAAATATATGATTTGTACATGCCCAGATACAAGGTTTACCGTAAAAAATGAACTAACGGAAAAATTAAATGAATATATAATATATAGACAGTTATTTAGAATAAAAAAGTTGCGGTTAGTAATTGCGACATGATGTCATGTGAATTGCCATAAACGAAGAACAGTCGTCAATGTACAGAAAAAGTAGCTCTATCGGTATTTCACCTAGGGATGGTGACAGACCAATTACCAAATGAGGGGTGCTCTATGAGTCGTCTATTATGAAATAGGCAATACCTTCATTGCAACCGGACTTCACATCGTTAACATGCTCTAGTACAAAATCATTTTGTTATCGAAACCATTCAAATATAAGTATGGAGTTAATCTTAAGTAATTAATTGACCCCAATAATCATCAATCATTAAATTCCTACGCCACGCTATTAGTATCGAGCTTACAAAATGAAAGTAAACAACTAACTCTTAACTCATTGGCATTGGTTTCAGGGAAATACTCACCACCACTCCTGCAATATATTCAGTCCCGTTTTTAATTTATTGAAATCACATTGAGTATGCTTAGGTCAAGGTTGTTAAATTAAATTCTGGCGTATGTAAGTAATATTAATTGCCACAGCGTTTTGTGAAGTATCAACGATAATAAGGGACTGGATTTCAAAAAAATACAAATAATGCCGAAATATGTTTCTCTTCAATAAATGTCTGGCTAACTATACAGCTTCGTCTTCGTAACCATGATTTTTTTTTCCAATGATTCAGATCTTATCAGAAAATATGAAGTCACTGATCAGTATAAATCAATTCACTCGTCAACTGAGGAATCACATTATTGAAATTCATAGAACTGTGCATCATTATTTCAATAATTAAAAAAGACAAATATTTTGCCTCGCTACTTTCAAATACCTGCTACTTAACATTTTACATATCTCTGTTATTATTTTAATGAACTGACTTATTAATTATAGCTCAAATATTTTTTCAAATCACAATACTCAAGCCTAAACAAATGTTTACACAATAATCGGATTTTTTTGGTGTTTTACAAATATGATAAACTTTGGATTACAGTATTTGTATTTTTATTGTGAAAATAAAAGCGTATATTATTATTATTTAGCAAGTTAAATTCTGCACAATCGGCATTAAGAAATATTTACTTAATATATTCTATTATAATAATACTCTCTCATAATCACTCGTTGAGTGTACCCAAAGGCATAGCCTGTGCGGGTAGAGGACGGCTATTATTATTATTTGCCGTGGCGCTCCTGGGCGACATACTGATTTTTGGTGTCGTATTCACTTTTCAGCTGTAGGAAAACTCGGAAAACCTACAGCACCACCTCAGGTGGTCGGTGTGCACTCCAAGCTAGCACCAGACGAGATTGGCATCTAGACAACCCACAATACACTTGCATTTCAACAAGGCATGCGGTCGCCTATCGATCCGATATAAAGTAGATGAGAAAAACTCTCTTGTACCTACATAGGGCTCGAACCGACTATCGCTATGCTGGAGTTTCGAACGGCCTGTGCGTTAGACCGCTGATCCACCTATGGTTCCATAGGTATTCAAAACAACTAGCTTACTAGCATACGACATACAAAATCGAATATGGTAGATTTGATAGAAATGAGGCAATCGTTCGACAGTAAAATCGTCTAGTTATCCTTACCCACATAATAACGACACGATGTTATACATATCGCAACGGACCAATCAGGTATAAGAGTGCCAATTCACAAATATTTATTGAGACAGCAAATGTCAAGCAGTTGACAGTGAACTGAATAGCTGTCAACATTTCGTGTTGTCGGACTGTCCAGAATATCTAGCAATGAACGTCGGCGTAACAACGAACTCATCTTGACAATTCCTTTCATTCTTTTTTTCGGGTATTCTAGGGCACAAATCATGATGACGCTGGTTCCAACTTGGCAATAGTAGATATCGTTTTCGAGGTCTCTGGGAGAATTCCGTGCAGTATAAGCGTAACCTTTCAATGGCCTGGATCGATTATTGCAAGGCATTTGATACAAGATCGCAAAAGCTCATCATGCATTTGCTAAAATGCCTTGCGATACCTGATCAAATAGTGGGATGCATTAAACTGCTGATGCCGCTCTGGAGACTCGCTTCACCATAACATCTGGTCGAGTCCAAACAGAGCAGGTTATCTTTGTTAGGGGCCAGTTTCAGGGAGACTCCTCAGCCCTTTTCTGTTATGCATCTCCCTATTGCCATTGTTCGTTGCCCTACGGAAAACCCGCGGATACAACTGCAACACACCCAGCAACCGGAGGCATGGATGACCTTAAACTATATGCCTCCTGGGAAAAGGATCTTCATCAGTCTTTGAGGGTGGTGCAAGAATACACGCATGCTATCGTATTGAAGTTTGAGATCGACAAATGTTCCGGTTCATCTCAAAAGAGGAAGATGCAAGGAAAAAAAATTATAATAAAAATTTTATGCATCGATTTATACTTCAAAAATCAGCTGATGGGCGCAGATGCGTAAAAATTTTGTCATACTGAATTTTGAAACACCATGAATACAAATAAATACACACAAATACATGCAGAATTATTCTTTCATGCACTGACAAGTACTTTACCTCAGTTTTGGACTGTAGCATGTTAGATATAGCTGTTTTGTGTTTATTGGCAGCTAATTGAAAAGTTTGGGAGGTAAAACAAGTGGGCTATTCGCAGCGATGCTTAGCCGATGAGCTGGTATTGTAGCATTGAAATTTGGTCTTGAATCATATTCATTTATAGCTTTTCAAGTTTTCTATCTACCTGGTTTCCATTCAACCAAGCATACATTATTGAAAATGCATATATTTGGCAGCCAAGTTTTCAACCAAGAATGTGCCATACAAAATTCCATTCCTAACTCTTTAATTGTTCAACTTTACATCAGTAATATGAAATGCCTTTCTTTGATCGAAAAACGAACAAGATGTTTGCTTATCTTATCGAGGTGACTATTTCATTATATAATCATATGATTGCATAATTGCACTTTAAGTTGAAACGTGCGGCTCGAGACCCTACTCGGCCTTTGTCTTTTGTTACTAACACGTAGAAATATTACCAAAATTGTAGATCGATGTGAATACATTCGCATTCTGTTTTATGCTGCAATCTAAGCTAATAGTACCGCGAATAAATCTTCTCTTAATCCACCCCTGTAAGTCTCTCGCTCGCTTTGTTTGAATTTCCAACTTGTCGATTGCCCTCCGTACTATAAATACGTCGTCAAGAATTTCAGATCTCTGATTTAAAGCGAGGAAAAGAGAATGTCGACTTGTCGAGGGCATGCACAAGGGAGTCAATACTCGCGATTAGAAATCTTGTTTGTGGTGAAAGTGTTCGTATAACAATTAGCAGAGACCTGTTTGTTAGTCTTGGGATGTTTTCCGTACTTGATTTGTATTCGAAGTAAAATGTCAGAAATGCATATTTTGGCTTGATTTTGTTATTTCATCGAATACGAACAACAGAGAACTCAGTCTGCACAATGACAACCGTATGAGGGCGACAAGGTGCCTCACATTTTCTGTTAAAAAATGATTGCCTTGCAATTTTATCCTTAACTCATAACTTGAGGTAGATCAGTTTCAATACTGTGTATATTGGCTACATTATACAAATTTTTTTTTTCATAGTATAACCACTAATTTTATTATTCGTCAAACGATATGCAATTTGATGACGTCAACTTCAGATTTTTCAATTTGAGCCCCTTAAAATTATATGGTCAAAGCGTTCCTTTTATTTTTTGTCTTAGGGCGATTTGTGTGTAGAGGGTGCAATCGATAACACATCACATGCCTCCATAACCAGATCCCTAGAGAAAAGGAATATCAGTTCCTCATTGTTCAGATAAATTTAAGCAATGCCGAGAAACAGAATCATTGTAGCGACCCTGGGGAGAGAGACAGTCCGGATGACAGCGGAAAAAGGTTGCCTCCAAAAGGGAGTTATATCGCTTTTACTGTGGTCACTGGTTGTCGACGACCTGCTAGTGAAGCTCCAAGAATCTGAGTTCACGACTCAAGGTTACGCCGATGACCTGATCGTCACCATTAGAGGCAGACATGACGGAGTAATCTCCGACCGAATGCACGTAGCACTGAACACAATCAGAAGCTGGTGCGCAAAGAGGGAACTCGATGGCAATCCTAGCTAAACAGTGCTGGTCCCATTCACCAGGAGGCCTCACCTACCTACCTACGCCTCACTGGTATTGTGGCCAAAAATACAACAAATTTTAGCACAAGTCAAGCTGCAGAAAGTGCAGCGGCTAGCTTGCGTGGAAGAGCAATATTTACTGGCCCTACTGCAGCTCTAGAGGCAATGCTGAATCTTCCTTGCACCTATGTAGCAAATATTGCATTCCGATTGTACCAGACAAAAAACTTAAAAGCAGGAAATCTGATCGGACATCTGAAGATTTTGGAACACATCTCCATAGAAGCCCTGTCCAAACCGACAGATATCATGCCGATTAGGTACGACTTCGAAGTGCATTTTGAAGAGGTCATACACAACCACCAGATTTACAGATGGATGCCTAAGTGTGGTACACAGATGGATCCAAGATGGACGAAGGGGTTGGAGTGTGCGTTACAAGCTCAAATTTCAGGCTCTCTACAACCCTAACCATCCACCAAGCAGAAGTACTTGCTTTAGAGATTTGTGTCCAGGAATGCCTTGAAAGGGGCACCCGAAGGGGAGAAATCTATTTACTATCAGATATCCAAGCAGCACTAAAAGCTCTGAAGTCACACAGCTGTGTGTCTAAGCTGACAACTCTGAGACAACTGGCAGCAAACAATCAGGAAACCCTGATGTGGTTGCCAAGTCACAGGTGAATCAAAGGCAATGAGGAAGCAGACTGCCTCGACAAAAAAGGGGCAAACAGCTGGCCAAGAACCCTTCTGTAGACTCCCACTCAAAAGGAGAGTTTTGACGCTGGAAATTCGATTAAATGAAATCTCACTGGAATGAAGTGCTAGGACAAAGACAAGTGAAAAGTCTAGTAATCCTATCGCCAGAGAATGCTAAACAGCTTCTCGAGTTGGCCAAAAATCTTGAAACTGGTAACGGGACTACTCACTGGGCACTGCCCGTCAGAGAGTGATAGTTGCCGCTACTGCTAGAACTTTGCTGAAACTGTAGAACATCTACTTCGCGAATTCCCAGCACTCAAATTCCTGGAAGGGGCATTCGTAACGCGCTCCTACAGCAGGAACTCAGCTTCCAGGAAACTGATAAACTTCGCACGGGGTCTCGGAATCCCGGGTCTCGAATAGATGAAGGGTCACGCTCACAAGACCTTACAGGCCGAGGTGCTTGTGAGGATGCACAGCCTGCACGACCTGCCTAAAATCTACAATCTAGAGCATGTTGTACAAGACAAGTCCACCAACAGTTCAAGTGAAACTAGTTCAATTGTTAAGGAACTTGAAATTCCATTGGCTAATCCCTAGCAACTGAACTCGGTTCACTTGAACTTGTCTGGTACCATCCTAAGAGCCATGAACTCAAAAATTATTACAAATGGAGAAAATTATTCTACACTTGATTGAAAAAGTCTTGTGGTTTGAAATATGTAAAAACAGTAGAATTTAAACAAATGACAAATACTAAATTTTGTATAGTCAGTTATCGTTTTTTATAGGGCTAATAAAATACATGAATTGAAAATGTCATGAGTTTATGACAGAAACGGGTATTATCTCCCCTTTGGGGTAATATGTGGAGAGAAGGGTACTTCAACTCAAATAATACGAAATAACTCATGCTCAAAAAGGACCGCCTGCCAAGATCGAACCCGTGCGATCTGTTAAAATTTAATTTGATATGAGGCTAATTTGATAATCGGTTGTAAAAAAAGCTTGTCATCGTTTGTACTGGAGAAAGACAATATTTCCAAAATCCTTTTTTATTTAGAAAATGTACTGATTACGCGAAACTAGATGTCAATCAAGGGATATTACTCTGAGACTTTCGGTTTTATCATCACAGTAACTATGTCATAAATCACTCGATGACTTTCACCAAGAGATGATTGCACAATATATTGCATCTTGAAAACTTACCACTGATTTCAGTCATGCTGTGTTAATTTACTCAATATTAATAATAATAAAGCAATTTCTTCATCTATTGATATCAATTACTTCAAACTAAGTAGGAATTTGACCAATCGCACAATCAAGCCAGAAAAAAAAGCATATCTAGGAACAGTCAAAATATATGGCAGAAAATGGCTAAATTGGACATATATAAGAAGCCGCATATAATAATTTCAGAACATCTTGATGATTTTAATGACCTCAACACACACTTCCACAACAGTGCAGCTAACCTTTTGACTCCCGATGTTAATGTAATGCCATTTTTTCGGAAAATAAACAACGTGATGATGAACTATTGGCAATCAAATCGAAGGAAGTTGGCACTGATAATATTAGTATTAAAAGTCCTAGTATCCTTCCTTATATCATCCATATTTCAACACATGCAATGAGTATTCTGTAATTCCGACGCCCCATATCATACTATGTGGAATCTCAAAAGTCTTCGAAAAAATTATAAACTCACAAATGCGGGTCTACGTTTTTTGTATCCAGGCCAACTTTTGCTGCTTGTTGGGCTGTTCAAGAGCTCATTGTATTCCGTCCTACAGGAATATTCTTATACCATGCTCTGCATGACTTCCAAGACGGGTTTACAGTAATAAAAAGTCGATCTGACTTTGATTCCCTTCCGCTTCTCCAAATTTTTTTTGTACAATCGTATAGGACACGAATCAGAATTCGTTTTATTCCCAACACACGGTTTGTCCCCGCCCTGGGTTGTTTTTGAAAAAATGGGATTAAAAATTATTCTTCTCGTCTTTTCACCATTATTATTCTCTTCTTCTTTGAAGAAAAAGCAAAAACGAAAAATACCTTTTTTGCAATCCATCTGGTGTCTCTTTGTCACAATTCTGAACCAAATTTTTGTATTCGTCACCTTTGAGAAACACTGAACTCTTCCTTTCTTTTCTCGGGCATCGTGGAGTTGTCTCCTCTTAGTTTGTTTAGCGTCCCTTGCTGATTTGAATTAAATATCGGTGAACGGATTAAAAATAATACCATACTCCTTGTAATACTTTTCCTTCAATAATTTTGCGGTAACATTCCAGATTGTCTTTATTGTGAATTCCTAATATTCCTGATCATTCTGCTTGCGCATATTAAATGCCCACTCCGTTAATATATATATATAGACATCTGTTTGTCCAGGAAATATCTTTGGCCTTGCAAAAATCCATGAACTGTCGCCATATGTTCAGTTGGATTTGGTGCTTTTTAATTCACTTTCAACTACATTTTCTTCAATAGACTGTATTTGTAAGTCTCTGTGACTCTCTATGACTATCCTGCCATCTGCTATCCAGCGGCTTATATACTCGCATTTACAGTTCTCGATTAATCGAGTCTATCCGGCGACTTCTTAGATGTCCCTAGAAACTTCGGTTAGAAAGTTCGCGTTTCTTCCACGTGCTTCATGTGTTTGTGAACTTAGGAATGTTTTCGTGGGGTGCATACTTAATGAGGTGAATGCGTAATGAGATGATCAGGGCCGGTCTCGAGGCTGGTCTTGAAATCGTTACAATTGTATGGACCACTCACCAAAACGCGACGTTTTTTAATTTTTTGAAGTATATCTGACTTTTATCAGTATTGTCAGTCAGTGTTGTTGTTATTGGTGTTATGTCGACGGGATGTTTTCGCAATGCAATTATCGCTACGCAGTAATTTTTCGACAATTGCATTCCTCTTATGACAAATATTATACATGAGGGAAATATTCGTCAATATTTTGAAAGCTTGTTGAATGTGGGGAAGGTCAACCCTATTCAAACTTAGCCTCATTTTCGATAATAGAAAGAATGAGATCATACAATGGGGGTTCCTATTTGAAAACTTGAATTCCAGTAGTTTTTTCAACTGATAGCGAAAAGAACTCTAGTAGGTTCAAAATTAGTGATACACGAACTGAAAGCTACCGACATACGCAGTCCAAAATTTTGATGGAAAAACTGACGAGGACATTATTTATTCCGTGTCGTGACAGCATATCAGAAGTATAGCAAAGATTCACAATGAATTCATGAATACTTAAGTTGAAACACTTGAGGCGTTCTAGAATTTTAATACCTTTGGAATATGTATGAAGAATGCACTTTTAATCATTGAAGTGTAAAAAACCATAATAAATATCTGGTATAAGAGTAATATTTAATGCGACAATCGTCCTCTTTGGATAACATGTGTCTCCCAGAGTGGAATTTTAGTTTCAACTCTGCATTAGAGACATATTTCAATATACAAGCTCTATTCAAATATGGGACAGATATGAATCATTCTTATTGTCAAGGTCCACTATATGCTAAATGGGTCGACATTTTGAGGACGACCATTAGGCATTTTTTCTCGAAAAGGTGGATAGCCTATTCGACTACCAAGTATCGGTTCAATAACTCATTAGCTAATTCCGAGATACTAATTCTGATCTATTCTTAAAAATTGGCCGAAAGATATGAAATCATGAGAATTTTGCCCAAATTCGTAACGCGGTTGAGATTTTTTTTTTGTCGAAAAATGCATAGAACTTGAAGAGGTACTCCACCTTTCCTTTAAAATGTACAGTTTTTCATACAGGGTCCGTGAAAAAAGTATGATTTTGGAAATTTGGAAGTTTGAATTTGGTTGGATAATTTTTTCTGTGACTGAAAATCAACTCATCAATTGTCGAATGATCAAATCTAATTTGTCGTGGAAAGTTGAAATTACCTTAATCAGAAAAACTACCTGTTATTGGTAAAATTCAATTATTTCCTGTGTCTCGATATTACCTACGCACTGTATGATGATTAAATATAATTTTTTTGGCTTGAAATTTGAGGAACAATTGTCGAACGACGAAAACATATTTGTCGTGTAAATTTTCTTTCTTGAAAAGCCGGAAAATTACTTTAAAACGCTAAATAGTGGAAAAATTCCATTTTCTTAGTAATTCACACACATAATTTGGTTGGATTATTTTTTCTGCTCCTGAAAACTAACTCATCAATTGTCGAATGACAAAATCAAATTTGTCGTGAAACGTTGAAATTTCCTGATGAGGAAAAACTACCTGTTATTGGAAAAATTCAATTATTTCCAGTCTCTCCATATTACATACTGTATGATGATTAAATATAATTTTTTTGGCTGGAAATTTGAGGAACAATTGTCGAACGACGAAAACATACTTGTCGTGGAAATTTTCTTTCTTGAAAAGCCGGAAAATTACTTTAAAACGCTAAATAGTGGAGAAATTCCATTTTCTTAGTAATTCACACACCTAATTTGGTTGGATTATTTTTTCTGCTCCTGAAAACTAACTCATCAATTGTCGAATGACAAAATCAAATTTGTCGTGAAACGTTGAAATTTCCTGATGAGGAAAAACTACCTGTTATTGGTAAAATTCAATTATTTCCAGTCTCTCCATATTACATGTATGATGATTAAATATAATTTTTTTGGGCGGAAATTTGAGGAACTATTGTCGAACGACGAAAACATATTTGTCGTGGAAATTTTCTATCTTGAAAAGCCGTAAAATTACTTTAAAACGCTAAATAGCGGAGAAATTCCATTTTCTTAGTAATTCACACACATAATTTGGTTGGATTATTTTTTCTGCTCCTGAAAACTAACTCATCAACTGTCGAATGATAAAATCAAATTTGTCGTGAAACGTTGAAATTTCCTGAAGAGGAAAAACTACCTGATATTGGTAAAATTCAATTATTTCCAGTCTCTCCATATTACATACTGTATGATGATTAAATATAATTTTTTTTGGGGGGAAATTTGAGGATCAATTGTCGAACGACGAAAACATATTTGTCGTGGAAATTTTCTATCTTGGAAAGCCGTAAAATTACTTTAAAACGCTAAATAGCGGAGAAATTCCATTTTCTTAGTAATTCACACACATAATTTGGTTGGATTATTTTTTCTGCTCCTGAAAACTAACTCATCAATTGTCGAATGATCAAATCTAATTCGTTGTGGAACATTGAAATTTCCGGAAGCAGAAAAACTACCTGTAATTGTTGAAATTCAATTATTTCCAGTCTCTCGGTATTACCAACGCACTGTATGATGATTAAATATATTTTTTCGGGTGTTTTAAACAGTATTCTTTGCACAATCGACCAAAAAAAGCTATTGAATGATTGGTTTTAGTTCTCATCAACCATTCACAACCAATTACATTTCCTGTTCGATTTCCTGTTACGTTTAACCCCGTATATACATAATGCAGATTTCACTTTTTGAAATTGCTTTCTCAGAGCACGATCTCTGGCATTCAACATCCACGATCCACGACGTTATTATTCAAAAGTATATTCTAACAGTTAATTTCAATGGAAATTGTTCGAACCTTATTACCGATTATTCGTGGTGACCTACTTACCGTTGTTCGAAAAACTTTGAAGGTGACTTCGACGGATAAAATGAGTAAAATATCGCCTGCGGTGTTCGTCTGCATCAAAATATGCAGCTCTAATTTACCCAACTTAATACCTACCTATCTGTAATTATAATCATTTGTCAATGGAGTCTTTCATCTTGTTGAGAGGTTGATCTTCGACAATAAATGTGTATTTGATCGATTGGTTGAAGTAGGTACCTTCTTCAGCTTCCAAACCCAATAGAAAGTTTCAATTGGCAAGACATTTTCACACATACATCCACAGTTTAAACGCAAATCTCTCGTCTCGACAAAAAAAAGAATTGACTTCTTGTTGAAACAAGACTTTGCTCTTTCACTCAACCATGGATGAACCGTTGGAAATGGTCACTGAAAAACATTTTCGTCAATTAGTCCACCAGCGTGTCTTTGAAACCACCCCAACAAGTATTTCTATAACGTTATCGTCACCGTGAATACCTGTCATACCTACATCCCTCTATCAGGACTATTCCATCCAGACACTAACAATGTTTTGGAACTCATTTTCCAAGTATTTCTTCGAAAATTCAATTACAAACTAATTGCTTCCTTGGTTCTCCAATTCTTGGAACATACATGCATATTCGAACGAACATTCTACGATATTTTGCGTATTATCTAATTAATCTTCACTTGCATCATTCGAAATTCTTCCATTATCATTTAACGATTTCACCTTACATCATCTAATGACGCGAATTTAATTAGGATAAATCTTCACAGATGGCATCATAACAAGTCTCATTCACCTTACGGAAATTCTGCTAAATTAGTCTCGTCTCGGGAAAAACTCAGTAAGAGTTTATTCGATTTCTCGTCTCGCTCACTCTTTTCTTGTAGCTCTCCCGCATTCAATAGGTTTGCAAGTTTATGGCCGGCACTTCAGATCTGTTTTCCTCCAAAAGCTTATACAGTGAATAGGCACAGTGGAATTCAGAAGATATTATTGGGTGCGCTTTGACGGGAAACGAATATACGAATGTTACAGTTCGATTATTTTATCTTTACCCATGCGTCATCAATTTATGATCGAAACACACAACCTCTATCGAACATCTCTTTCTATCAACCATTATGAGCGAATCAATATTTGTTAACATTTGTCTTCTAAGCTAAGAATTATGGTATTGTGATAATCGATTAAAACTCAAAACAGTGAAAAGAGATAGCCATAAAACCGACAGTGTTTTACATTTAAACTAAACTTGCCAACTATCAATTGCGTCATTGTTTTCTGTCATTGGGGTATTGTTTGTCGCCAGTTTTACCTACTTTGTTTTGCAGTCGAATATATTATAAAAACTGTTTTTTCAAAGCTAAACGTCTCTTGTAAAAATCCTCGGAAAATCCTAATGAGAGAAAAAAACATTACATAAATCTATAAATACAGGTAAAAACATTCACGATATATTTGAACTCTTTTTTAGATTATGCCTGTAACTAATTCACAAGCACAACAATTTGTATTGAAAGGGAAAGAGCGAATGGTAGACCTTTTTTACCACTTTGAAGAGGTAACAATTTAAACCACAAAAGAAGTGTCATAACTTTTCTATGCTGTATTTTAGGGAGTTGCAGATAGATGCACTTAAAATATTTCGAAAAACGGTGTACATCAAAATAAACGAAAATAAACCCATTCCATCAACACACACTGAATCACTCATTGAAAAATGGTACGAACGAGAAAAGCTCCTTTGTGATATGGTTATTAAACCCATCATTATAAACATTGGTGACAGTTCTGAAGTGATTAAATATATTAATTTTTTTTCTTTTCATAACTGGACATAGTTTTACATGCTCGCAATATATAAATAAATGTAGGAATACATTTTTTGTTAATCATGTGTTGAGTATTTCATTACCAAATATATTTCAACTGGTGTATTTTTACTTCTTAGATATTTATTTATCATAACAGTGTGTCCTTGCATCCGTCCACGAATAGTTAATTGAAAAAGTTTGAATACCTAAGTCTAGAAGATTCCTTTTCTGAGTTTTAGTCATGTTTGAATGGAAACTCATTTTTTGATATCAACTTGTGCAAAGGTTTTGGAAATATTGTACTCCAACCTAGTTTTTTGAACAACTTCTTTCGTTAACTACCAGAAATTGCATTAATGTGGATAAAATTAGGATTTGACGGATTTGTGTCAAATGGCTGCGGAGGTATGGATAAAACAACTTCCTTTCATGAGTGTGACTGAAATTAGAAAACAGTAAGGAGGTCAAAAGTTTCTAGTAAACTCACTGGGTAAATGAGGAAATTCCATGAACATATCTCTGCCTCCATGTCTCATAATCCTATCAAACCTGGTGTCACTGGATTCGTAATAATTGGAATACACCGTGTGCTAGGAATCGCACGTTGAAAGGTAAGACCTCGTTAATCCTTGGCACCAGGCAACAAGGACGGAAAAATTAAGAACTTTTGTCTCTTTTTATTAGGTTGTCCAAAGCCATTAGAAATATCTATTATAAAGTAATGAAAATGTAGTTATATTGAACGTTGCATGAATCCGCCTTTATTACATACACGTTGTAATTTTATCGGGATATTAGCCACGGCATTCTACATTTAGATGTTATTTTGACAAACGTCTCGACTTATTTCATATGCATAACATTGATGACGCACGGGTAAAGAAAAAATGATCGAACTGTACTAGAGAAGTAAATGAATCAAAATGGATAAAAACGATGGTCTGCACTGACTGCAGTTTGTTAATTCAAATTCTTTTGACAATCGAACTTCCTTAAACAGGGTATTTGGGCTATAACTGCCATAAGTTGAACGGATGAGACCTTCATCTCAGCCCCTACGGGTTTAGGCGTGGACGTCCAGTAGTTGAAATCTCGGCAACCTCACCTCTATCTTCTAGCAGACAAGGAAGCAGAATGCTTCAATAATGAAATCAAATCCTCCTGATGCTACTAATTTTTTTTCGTGTGAAAATTGAGTTCACTTAGTATATCCAGTTCTTTGTTATATTGTGATTTTTTATAGCTTTGACATAGTGAGTACCAGTTGAATCTCTACTGGTAGGTATCACATACATTTTCCAAATCAAGCTTTCTATTCACATAATCTCTAATTTCAGTCACATAGTCAATCAGTAGTTATGGCTATAAGGTAAGCTCGGGTAAGTGTGACCGTGATTTTCATTAGTTCGCATTGCATTTAGTCCATCTGATGAACCTGAACTAATATTAACAATGACATTTTGCAGGTATTTACTTCGAATATCAGTATTTGTAATACGCCACAGAAAACTGTTAAAAAACGAATTCTATGAATTTTATTTATATATTCAGATATACATCTCCATAGGTCACACTTCCCCGGAAATTTGGGGCAAGTGTGATTCTGGCCAAATTTAAAGATATTAATGCACGTAAATCTCTCTTTGGGACAGGTGTGAGTAAACAGTAAAGGAACTTTCACCACAATTTATTTGTTTCGAGATATCTTTATTCAAAACATAGTTAGGAACTTTTTAATATTGAATGTGAAATGCCCTGTTGGAAAAAAACAAAAAATAATCGTGAAAGTGAACATTTGTTGAAAAGAAAAATTTACAGGTAGAAATCTGAAAAATCGAATGAGAATTTCATTGATCCCATCTTCTGACGAGTGGTGATGGAAGCACAGTTGTTATTTCATCCTCTGAAAGTATATCAATGTCTTCCACATCTGGCCAGGTATATTGTTTGGCTCTCTGAGATTTCCGTATATAATATCGTACTATAGCTGAGAAAATATTACTGTTTAGATTGGCCAAATGAACCAGGTTCACACTTACCCCGACAGATAGGTCACACTATCCCCAATAACATTTCATTTCGGGGTAAGTGTGACATGCAATGGAAAAATGTAAAAAAAACAACTTCATGAAAAAACGGCAATCTATAGTCAGATTCATTGTTTAGGCAGAAGAAAAGTGCACAAAATGGATTCTTACCTTAGATTTTAACAATACACTCAAAGCTTGAAATATACTCGTTATACTCGTTCGGGTTGATGAATTGTAGGTTAGAAAATTGGGGAAAATATTTGGATTTTACAAGATCTCTGTTGTATTTTATATGATTGTTATGGATTCATTATGAGTGTAGGCTATTCGTCAATAGAGGGCATTGGGCTGTCGCCCGGTTTAGCGAAGATAGCGAGCAAACTCACACTTGCCCCAAATTCACACTTACCCGAGCTTACTATAGTATCCAAAATTTCTGCGTACGATCCTGTTCTTCTACGAATTTGCGATGGATACGAAACACTACTTCTAAGTAATATGAGAGATGGATAAAGATCCGCCAGTTCACAGCAAAAGTCATCAGTGATGAACGTCTGGCACCCTGTTAATTGACGCCCACTGACCCTTTATTCTCGATAACCTGTAACCAATTACCATTTTCTGAGGGGAATAAGTCATTTAAGTCTTTACAGTCTAATCCTTTCCTTGTCAATGAATTTTGTTGAAATATCTCACTGGCTGATCTCATTCAATGAATATTGATTCTGAATATTTTGGTTTATTTTGCTTTATTAACTTGGCCAGAGAACGTATTAATTAAGGAAATATTTTTCCAAGAATTCTCGATTCATCCAACAGTACCCTATGAAGGTTTTATAAATAATCGTTTATAAATTGTCGGAGGAAACAAGAAAATATAATCGCTTTAATACGCTCTGGAATACAGAACGCATATACCGAGTAACCACGAGGCGAGGTACGCTCCTCAATTTTTCTATACTTTTAAAGATACAGGTTTCAAATTTGGTACTTTTATATATTACTCATATACGCATATTTTGACTCCATTACCAAAAATTCACCTCTTCCGGTGTGACCGGAAGTTTTGAATCGATGTAGCCGATACTTGATGAAAATCCAATTGGCGAAACATATGTCGCAGTTTTGTAAACTCAAATAGTGAAAATCAAAATTAAAGTTTTATCTAAACAGTAACCGGAAGTGACTCCAAACTTTTTTTTTCAAATGACACCCTGTACAATTTTTTTCATTATTCGGAAGAACAAGTAATTTGTGATGAAACTGTTCTTCAAAATTGAAAGTTGGTTGAAAAATGGCGGAGATGCAGTTGATTGTTCAATCGAACAAAGTTGCCAATGAACATTAAACTCAAATCATCACAACTGGCGAAAGGCGTCAGCATTTACGTGAGGAAGGTTCGAGGTAAGATACAGCTGAAAATTGAGCTTCTCATGTAATTGCAGCAACCATATTTTCCAACAATTATCAAGAATGTAAGCTTTCACGGCTGGCGTCAATATTTTGGTTGGTTTCCGGGTTTTGCCGTGGTCTTCTTTGGTTTAAACCTCCAAACGTTTCGACTGCAACTGCGGCAGTCATCTTCAGTGGCGTGGTCGAAGTACTCTTCTAGACGAGTTTCAGTTGATACGTCTAGAAGAGTACTTCGACCACGCCACTGAAGATGACTGTCGCAGTTGCAGTCAAAACGTTCGGAGATTTAAACCAAAGAAGACCACGGCAAAACCCGGAAACCAACCAAAAAATTATCAAGAATTTTTTCAAAACGGAGTAGTACCCATAAAGAAATGCTCACAACTGCCATTTCTCAAATGGCAACATTCTCTTTTCACATTTTTGTATTGGAAAGTTATGAATTATCGGGGGTAATACCACGAGTGCTCGCAATACTATCGATAGTAATTCTACGGAAATCAACAAGATCAAATTGCTTGGTGAGTATGTGAAAAGAGTATGCCATTTGAGAAATGGCATACATGGTAGAATAGGAGCTGGAAAGTTTGAGTTCAAACGAATGGAATAGCGGCAAGTTCTTCGATGATGTTATTTAATTTTCTCTTATTGTCTCGAATTCAGATGGACAGAGATCACTTGAACATTGTTACTAGGTTGGTGCTTACCATAATATATCAATTTTGAACTCATTAATTCACAATTCAAATTGCAAACAAATGCGGCGTGACGATCCCGACAGCCTCAATAATTCAAATGACAATTGCTGCTCTTTACAAGAAGTGGAACAAGATGGCGCTTGAAGTTACTTGTGCAAGCATGTATATTTACATATTCTCTGTGATGTTATTTGAACCATTGTTAAGTTTATGTAAAGATGTGTAATTTCATTGTAAATGCATGTAAACCTCATCAATTTTACGGTGAATTGCATTATTGGCAGAAAAATTTAGTAAATTTACTATTAACGAACTGTAATGTAATAATACCAACATTGTATTGTATAGTGTGATTTTACACACTTTTTTTAGAGTGCAGTGTTGTGTCCGCTATAGGGAGTCCCCCTATGATTAGACGACGCATAGAGACTGTAAAGACAAGGAGCTACGTTGTCTGAAGCATAATTACTCAAGTCCAAACCCTCCAAAGGAAACTCAATAGTTAACTTTCGTCTGAACCTATCTGTCATGGGAGAGATTAGTTTTAAATGGATTACTATATAACCGAATGAAGATTTCTTATCCCACCTGGATTCAATTCACACCTTTTCGTTTATATGTCGGATGCACAACCACAATACCTTGCCGCCACAAATAGTTGAATAACGTAAATTTTCTTCAAAATTCTCAAAATTGTGTACGAAACACAATAGGTACACGTCTTTTGGGATTTTTACATATATCCACGATTCACCGTGCGATGCCACAAGCCTTTCAGCAGTTTCACATCGCATCGTTTCACGCTGATGAATGCTCTCCGCGACCTCTGTATTGCGGCAGAGTTCGGACCTTTCAGGTACGTTCAAAAACCGTGCATCGCAAGATATGAGGTATGTGGGTCACCAAAATACCAGCAGTGACTCTTGTAGCAACGAATATTCGCGATAAAATGGGATTTTAAAATGGATATTTGTGATCAAAGAGTTCTTTTCTGTAGCTCTCGTCGAGATTGGATGGTAATGTTGTTACACTTGCAATATAAATTATGAACAGGCAAATTGTCATTTTCAGGGTGACTATTAAAATATGATGGTGGGAGACATACGCGGCTTATCTGACAGTAGAGTATACTTTACATACGAGTAGTAGTTCACATACAGTGCCTTCATTTCAAAACTTTCCACCACTATTACTTCTTTTAGCAGGGAGAATTTGCCGTAGGAAAAAAACACGTCAATCTAGATATCGAGGGGGAAGTTTAAAACCAGTGCCAGTGATATTTTAGGTTTAACCCCCTTACCCCTAGCTACCCCCCACTTAGTAATTTTAAATGGCACCCCCTATCTTGTAACACATCATTTTAAAAATCCACACTCAATCCCGTTAAGAAAACTGAAATTGGTTGATCCGTTCTCGTAAAAAGGGCAAAAAGAAAATTAATTATAATAAAAAATAAAATATTAGCTATTGCAATTAAATAAATGTAGGTACCTTACTTTATTAGGTGTTCGAAATGTTCACCATTGGTAGCTAAGCAAAAGTACAATCTATTCTCGAATTCCTGTCAGACTTTGGTAAATGTTTCGTTATTAATTTGTCTGCATGCGTCAGTAATCCTGTGTCTTAGATCCTGAATGCCCTGCGGGGGAGTTTTGTATACCATTGTCTTCAAATAACCCCCAGAGAAAGAAATCCAATGGCGTTAAATCCGGCCATTCCAGAGCGCCTCTTCTGCCAATCCATTTGTCAGGATACCGTTGATCTAGCCACTGTCGGACATGCAATGCGTAGTGTGGCTGTGCGCCGTCTTGTTGAAAATGTATATTTTGTTCATCCAAGAGCGGGTTGTCTTCTTCATCAACTTGGCTTTCTAAGGACTGTGTTATGAGTGGATCGATTACATTTTCCAATAAGTTTAAATACAATTGACCAGTAAAATTTTCTTCAATAAAAAGTGAGCCAATATTATTTCGTTTTCCAGAATTCCAGCCCAGACGTTTTTTTTTGTGGATATTGCGTATGATCCTCTCGAAACAAGTGTGGATTTTCATTATCCCAGTATCTACAGTTATGCTTATTTACAAAGCCATTAAGAAAAAAAGTTCATCACTGAAGCAAATATTCTTTATTAAATTCGGGTCATTTTGAATTCTCGCAGTCATTATTTCACAAAATTCAATTCTCCTATCATAGTCATCCTCACTGAGTTGCTGAAGAATACTGATTTTGTGAGGAAAGAACTTGATTAGTTTTAAAACTTCGTGTATAGAACCAACTGAAATATTTACTAACTCGGCGACTTTCGAAATTGAAGTAGTAGGCTCAACGGCGAATTGGCCTAAAATCTCAATCTGTGCGGCTTCAGTAAGAACTCTCGGCTGCTTTACTGCTTTGTTGCACACAGATTCGGTCTCTTCAAATTTTTTAAAAAGGTCTAGAACATATCGGTGACTCACATTTTGGCCTGCATACCTTTCATTAAAACCCGGGCTGTCGAGCACACCTATTTTCAGCACCATCAATAAAAAAAAAATCAGTTAAAGTGTACACCATTACGATTTGTATTACTGTCAGTGCAACTGACACCACTTGACAGACAGTTTAAAATCAGGAATAACTAATTCTGATAAATGATTTCACCATTTAATTTTAACTGACGCCAAGAAGAAACTGTGTGCCCTTATCTCACTTTCAGCTAAAGCAAAAAACTCTGTAAAAAAGAAACATAAACATACCGTTATTGAGTCAGTGGTAGCGGTTCCATAAATTCATTAGTTTATTTTGCATTTTGTTATAATTTATTTTCTTTTTGCCCTATTTTATTTTTACGATAACGGATAAACCAGTTTTCAAAACGGGGTTGAGTGAGGATTTTTAAGATCTTTAAAATAATGTGTTACAAGTGTGGGGGTGCCATTTAAAATTATTAAGTGGGGGTAGCTAGGGGTAGAGGGATTAAACCTAAAATCCAACTGGCACTGGTTTTAAACTTCCCCCTCCATATCTAAATTTACGTGTTTTTTCTCTACAGGAAATTTTTCCTGCTAAAAGAAATAATAAGGGTGGGAAGTTTTGAAATGAAGGCAATGTATGTTAAGATGACACAGCCGTTTCAGCATTCGGAGCAAGATTCGTTGTAATAATAGTTATTTATTTATTTATTTATTGAGAAAATACGTCCAACAGATCTAGGACCCAATTAGAGGAGTACATAATACAAAATGAAAAGCTTATATTAATCATAAAAAAATTAAACAAAATCTATATTAACATTACCTACCATGTAACATTTCAACATGTAATTAGTTATGTAGTGCATTATATATTGATTTCCTAAACTGAGATAACGGTAAAAAAAATATATCGATGTTTTCTAGACTATTGTAGCTGGTGTTGAGAGTTAGGTACGTCGATGTGAAATGTTATAGGTGATCTGGAAGTTATACGAGGAACATTAAAATTCAAAGATGAAAGTAGAGTAGATGAATCGGTTTGATTATGTATGATTTTGTATATGAAAATCAAGTCGTTAATTTGACGTCGTTTTTTGAGTGATGTATAGTTGAACTCTTCCAAGAGTAATTCATAGCTATAACCTCTTATGGGATATGAACCATGCTTTTTTAGGTACAGAAATTTTAGAAACTTTTTCTGAACCGCTTCAATACAGTATATATATTTTCCTTGGCAAGGATTCCATATGGAGCTACAGTATTCCAGTTTGCTTCTGACCAATGAATAATATATGGAGCTAATTGCCTCTAATGATGAAAGATCTGTCCCAGATCTCTCGATTCGGTAATTCTTGCCAATAATATATTGTCCAGTTCGTAGTTATACATTTGGACAGAGGGTTCCCTTGCAAATGTCATAGTTTTACATTTACCAATGTTTAATGATAGTTCGTTTTTCTGACACCAATCATGTAACTTAGTGATATCGTTTTGTAACAAGATACAATCAGATCGGTCCTCAATCTCTCTGAAAATCTTCATATCATCAGCAAAAAGTAGTTTTTTAGACTTGATACTATTAGAAATGTCATTAACGAATAGAAGGAATAATAGTGGACCCATGTTTGAACCTT
The DNA here is from genome assembly GCA_958502065.1 of Chrysolina americana. Taxonomy (NCBI): domain Eukaryota; kingdom Metazoa; phylum Arthropoda; class Insecta; order Coleoptera; family Chrysomelidae; genus Chrysolina; species Chrysolina americana. The sequence goes on along the minus strand of OY293415.1, from coordinate 6,394,664 downwards.
GAGGAACCCCGGAAGTTGCATTAAATGTAAACGATTTAATTCCTTCATATTCTAAAAATAATTTTCTCTCACTAAGAAATGATTTCAGGAGATATTGGAGGCTCCTTGAAATGCCAAAGCTTGACATGAGCAATTGGTGATGTGAAACCCGATCAAATGCTTTGCTGAAGTCTGTATATACCACATCAACTTGCTTAAGTTGGTCCAGTTTATCGGAAACATATTGTGTAAAAATACAAAGATTTGATGCAGTGCCACGACACTTCACAAAGCCATGCTGGAATTCATTAAATTTTGAGAACACTGATATTATGGCAATCGGTCTATAATTCACAATTTTTGTATTCCTGGCAGATTTGAAGATAGGGCATAACCTCGACAGCTTCCATATATTTGGAAAGTAACAATTTTTCACTATGAGGTTGTAGATGATACAGAGAGGCTTTGCAATCAGAGCAATATGACTCTTAACAATTTTGACTGCAATTTTCTTTGGAACATCTGCAATAGTATGAATGCCCACAACTTATTTTATTCAACACATTTACCATTCCTATAACCAATGAAGTATCGCCGATTTTCCAAATTTGAAGGCCGCGAATCTACGAATTTTTTGTATAAACCATAGGCATCAAAAGGAAGTCCTTTTTGTTATCAGTATACTTCAGTGTAACTAAAACTCTGGTACTGGTGCTTTCAAAATTATCCATAGTCATCTTAACAAGTTCGTCACGTCTACAGGCGCCAAAAATACGACACATTAATATAACTCCTTCAAGCAATCATGTATTTCTTCTTCAAACAAAATGTTTGCTTTCTTTGGTGTGTATCCATCAGAATTTCATCTCAAGAACAAAAATAATTTTCGAAATCTGAAAATACCATTTCTTTAGGTAATACTTTTAAAATAATTAACTTTGAAATGTCAAAGCAAGTTTCAACATTGAAATCTTGGTCCACAGCGAGTTAGGAGAATATAAACCTCTGATTTTCCTTTCGTATAGGCTAATAATACATCTTCATTAACCACCGCCTTTACATTCTTGCTTTTACGCTACTCTTCAAAATTTTCATATTCTTTCTGATATCGCTCTTGAGTTAGTTTCGGCAGTAAATCAATACTCGCTGCACATGATTCTCGCACGATTCTGAACGACACACGGCCGATACGCAAATAACGGATTCTGTTATAATATTCAAGCTCATTCGTTATTTGCTACATCGGCCTCGTAACGTTAATAACCATATTTCTCAAAAAAAGTAGCGATTCTGAATATCACGAAATAAATACAACAATATGTTAAAAAACAAGAAACATGTCGACAAACGAAGAATGACAAATTGATCCGAATGAAATGAACGGGCAATGAATCTGGACATAACATGGATACGAGGGCCCGTGCATATAAACAAACAAAGCCTTCAACAAGGGTGGAAATAACAAAAATGGAAAATGCCTCTCTATATCTTTTATTACTCTGAGGCTTTGACATATAGACCACTATGCAATCACGAAGCTTTTTAATTGATTGATAAGTGATTCGTTCATATTTCCAGACACATCAAACTGGGAGCAAGAATAAATCTCAAAGGTCGCTTTGTGATACTCATCAACTTTTCCCACATACGTACAACAACGATCATATTTTTCAAAAAAAAATGAAACCTTCACTACTTATGTATTATAAGAAGGCAATACCACTCCATACTACTATAACTTTCATCGCGTTCAGCTCTAATAATCTTTACGAATTTATAAGGACATTTGAATGTACAGTGAACCGGCAAGTGGGCATGAAACAAGATCGCGGTATACAGCGTGGAAAACACTTATGCAATTAAATAATTCAGGCGAAATCCGAGTAAAATAATGCCCAGACTTTCTTGAATGTTCTAGCACTGATATTCCACTATATGAGGAATCCGATTCAAGATTTAACCAGAGATATTCTAATAAAAGTATCACATACTTTAAAACCCGACAACGGCAACGTAACAATATTTATAATGATGGTAAAACATCGCCAAAAGACCCCGCACTTTTTATAGGTAAAATGGTTCTCGGTGTCTGAATTTTTGGTATTTGAGACTCACTCGAATTTTCTTCAGATTCGTGTTCAGGAGACAAAACTATGCCAGTTAAACCACTTTTTTTCACTTTGAGGCGGAGCACAGTAAACTTCCCTTTACCTAAAACTTATCCATACCTGCGATCACAAAATGGAAACTGAACATTTATGAAAACTCAAACAGATCAAAGATTTATTATTATCGGAGTCAAGGCCGAAGGTTAATTGTTGACTGATTCCAGAAGGTATCTTAATATCACAGTTTCAACATTATATTAGATAACATTACTCACACCAAAAATATCCATTTATTTGAATATTATTACTGCAAGGCGTGCTAATTGTCATTTCTGATAACCGGAATACCCTAATTCTATATTCCAAATTTCGAATGTTGATTAGCGTTAAATTACTACCTATCCTTGTTCATACACGTTTATGCTGAATTATTTTATAGTTAGGGAAGCCGTGTGAAAACAGGATGAAGGATGCGATCCATTCAATATTACAGGGGATGTTTGTTGTCTGTGTTCCTTTTTTCCATTCTCGATTGACACGTCCTACAAGGAATATTTTCCGTACTATATTTTTTCACATGTAATTTAACTTTTTTTGGAACCCATATAGTGGTCCTGAAAAAAAATCACTATTGTTGACTTTTGGCCATTTCACATACGTATACGTACTGATTGAACGCATTTTAAAAAATCAATTTTTTTGTACTTGATATACTCATGACCTGACATGAAAATTTGTTCGCCCTGTATCTTCTAAACAAGTCTTTTCAAAAATTACCATGAGACAAAATATTCTTAAAATAGGTCAAGGAATAACCCTTGAATTTTTGCCGCATGTTTACCTAACATCCTGTACTTATTATTGTTTGATCTTTCTCTTATTGAAATACTAATTACAGGGTAGCACAGTTCCAAATTAAAGTAAAGCTTGCAAATGCCGACCCACATGGGTGACCTGTCTCACGAGGACCATGTATCCATGTAACATGGAAATCAGCAAAAGCCGACACGACCATTTGTACTTTTCCCGCATCGTAAACTAAACGCACAAACACGAGTTCGAGAAGCAACAGTTGAATAATTCACAAGAAATCCAACGAATGCTAATTAATTCCGAAGTTCAAAGTTCATTAATAAATCATTTGGGAGCATTGATTATGGAGGAGCAGGATTACGAGGGGAGGGAGGCAACGGTTGTATTCACGTTTAGGAAACGTTCATCTACATGATTTCATGCCAAACAACTAGAGAATTATCCAGAATAGGGTTGGAATTACACTAGCTTACCGAGTGTATTTTAGTATACCTCAAGAACCCGATCTTCTCTAAAGAACACCGCACAGACCTTACGGGAAATTGGCCCTCTGTCAAATTGGCTGATACTTTGGGAATATGAAGTTTTCGGAATCCCGAACAAAAGTCCCCACGGGCACAAATAGTATATTATATAACAAGGGACTAAAGCGGATGTTTTAATCCCGCTCGTAATGTTTATTGCCTGTGGGCTCGTAGAGCAACATCGTCAACAACATTTTCAATTCAGTGACATTTAAATTATTAATGTTGACATTTAAACGAATCGTAATTTAACTAACAGAATATGAAGAAAATTAATCAAGAAATGAATAAATCTATAAATGTTGATATAGATAAGGCAGCTGACATGATAATTTTTGTCCTACTTATTAATAGTATAGCTGCGGTTTGATTTTTTACTTTTTGTCCCTAGGGATTTGAAATGCAACTTTATCTCCCTAGGGACTGAAAGATACATTTTAGTCCCTGATATACGGGACTAAAGTTGGCACTTTAGTCCCGGAAGTGCAAAAAATATCTTATCAGTAGTTTCGGAGGTAAAGGACCTACAAGTCCAAGACTTTTAATGATGTTGTGCCTGTAAGTAGAAGCTGGGAGTCAAAACAAACGTTAACATGAGCTAAGGATGTTGAAAAATAGTATTTTTGAACCCTACCGTTTAAAAGTAAGTGATGTAAATGTCGAAAAACCCGGGAAAACCTGAAAAATCGTGAAAATTCGCGTAAATCTACATTTTTCGCAGTCGAGAAGAAGTAAACAGCCTAGATTTAAAAAAGAAAGTTTTTTTTTTCAGAACTTGAAACTTGTCGCTTAATAATAAAGTGTGGGAGAACCGGAAAATCTTGAGTAGTGTAAGCTGGGTGTAGAGTTTTTTTTCAGTCGGTATTGGTGCCTGGCCTTCAAATAGCCAAGGTCGCATCTTTTCAAGTGACCAGATTTAGGAGGCGTAACACCGGGCAACCTGTACCCGAATCCGGCACAACGTGCGTAAAGGCATTTTCCCTCTCGTGTAAAAAAAAATTTAATGATATTTCCAAGCTTTTCAGTATTTTCATTGATTTTCCGATTTTCCACACTTTGATTTTGAGCGAGAGCTTTCAAGTTCTGAAAAAGAATTTTTATTTGAAAAAATCTAGACTGTTTACATCTCGACAGCGAAAAATGTAGATTTTTAAGCGAGTTTCCATTGTTGCAGTATGCTAACCAGGCTGAGAGAAGGCATGCTTTGCGCTAGAAGTCCTGGAATGTCGGTTTTTTGGTATTTGTCTCGAAATCATTAGCCCCAAAATTAATCTGAAAATTGATAAATGGGTTTTCATAATATAAACAATTCAGATGAAATTTGTCAGTCCTAGTAAACCACAGTTGAGTTCTATGTACTTAGTAAACACAAAAATATCAATATTCACACTGCACATACGAATGTCATAATTTTCCACTGAACAAAAAGAGAAGAGCTTGATTGAAAATCTAATGAGGAATTCAAAAAAGAAGATAAGTTAAAGTTTCTGGTATATACAACTTTGTTTCATCAACTTGAGTAGTAATTAGTTATTTATGATACAAGTTCGTAAAGTAGGCCTTTTTTGTATATGAGCGTCAACTTTGTTGAATGATGCGTAGTCAAGTACAAAAAAGCTCTTTACGAAAATGTAGCATACTATTTTTTTCTACGACAGTTGTTATATTGACAAATTATAGCAATTGTTGAATACCGTAACATCTAAAGATGACTTTCGAGTAAACTTTGATACAAAATACAGTTTTTTTCAAGAATTGGTAAATGTATGAACAATGGGTGAAAAAATAATTCAGGCACCGTTAATTTTTTACGCCCTTGCGCTAAATAGTACCACTTTTTGCACTGTGAACAGTGCCTAGGAGCCTAGGTAAAATGAAGTTTACTCACTGTCATAGAAAATTGTATGACCTGGGGCCTATATCACAAACACTACAATTCTACTAAGGGTAATTATAAACGTTTGATGTCTAATTTATCATATAAAAGACCCCGTCCTTAGTGATGATTTTTGAACAATTCAAAATTCAATAATACTCTCTCTCTCAAATTATTAAACGGGTTTCAACACGCCACCAAACAAATTGGAAAAACAAAAATACTCAAATTCCACAGTGTTCGAAAAGTACTCAACATACATTCGATGAGTTTTTTACTGATTCTGTAACATTTCACTCATGCGACATTTATTTTATATTCCAACAAATATTTGTTACAGTATTTTTCAGTGCTCGGATGATGTCACATAACGATCCGCTTAAATGGCATGTTAACAAAAGTCAACCTTGATACACCCATATCCGATTTACTTTATACTAATGATAAAAATTATTTCGAGTATTTTTTATGAATGAATGGCAATTTCCATGCATGGAATTCGCTTCAGTTTCTTCAATGATGTCATTGAATACGTAGCAGCTTGATTCCGAGCTTATCCTTGGGCACGGTGTTTATACATTTTTGATCAGATTTCAGATCACTGTAAATCTACAAGATATTGACCGCCCTTGTTTGTATCTTATCTGAAAATTTATATCTCGATCAATCTCATTCAGTCATGGTGACCTATTCATTTTGTGGAAATTCATGTTAAACATAGGATGAAGCTAATAACTTTTGTTTGTGTTATACAGTGTGTTGCAATTTACTAAGCCCTACCCCCGTATTTCTGAAGATTTTGTAAATTTATTTATATTTTCTTTGTCAATATGTACTTCTCGAAATGCTCTATCTTGGTAAAAAAGTTTCATCAACCACCTTTTCACAACCTACTAGGACCACAGAATGCGTGCCAAAAAACGCAAAAAAATATTAGGCATTTTTTTAGAGAAATTTTGGATGGGACATTCGATTCGGACCAGTCTCGAATAGTTTCATGCAAAATTTCAAAATGATATTTCTTACGGGGTGTTTTCTATACCTGTTACAATTTTGGAAAAAGGAAATCTTTCAAGTCACTCTGTATAAAAAAGTTCCGAGAGAGGAAAAAACCAATTAAGCTCAGAATATTCTCAGTGAAAATATCCCTTGGGGTAAAAATTAAAATAAATATTTAGGTGAAAGATATCATTTTGAAATTTTGCATGGAAGCTATTCGAGACTGGTCCGAATCGAATGTCCCAACGAAAATTTTGTTACAAAAATGCCTAATACTTTCTCTCGATTTTTGGCATGCATTCTGTGATCGTAGTGGGTCGTGAAAAGGTGACTTCTGACACTTTTTCACCTGAGAAGATAAAGAATGAAACCATTGGAAATGCAAGAAAATATAACAAAAATAAAAGGAAAATTAATTCACAAGCCATTTGAGGTCGAGAGGTGAAAAGGGGTGAGATTTTAAGGGTGGAAAACGGTTTATCACGATTTCAGGCAAAACTACGAGTTCTATCGAGAGAAATTAAATGACAAAGATGTAGGTCCTGGAAATATTCACAGCTTTTGTACTAACACTTTTTACAGAACCTCAAAATTTATGCGAACCATCCAAAAATCCGACTCTTTGATATTGTATTTTTATCCCCCACAAATTTTGTTTCTCACGAAATTTTGATGAAAACTTACCTTTTTAATGTCCCAAACACACTGTAATTTACAGTCGAAAATATTCATGTAAAAATACCTGCGTTATGAAAAAATCGGGATGCTTTCTGTTCGTTGAAATCTTTACTTTCTGATGGTATAAAAAAATATACATTACTATGGCAAATTCTTTCAGAAAGTGCAAAAACGATGAAACACGAATGCCACAATTTATTTTTCTTCTATAGGTAAAAGTTTGAGCTATCTATCAAAATTAACACTTTAATTACTCGAAAAATGTGAGTTTCCTTGTTACATTGATAAACTAAAAAATTGCAAATCCATGAATCATAGAGATTGCAAAAATAGGATTTGAAGGGGATTTTATATTCTTAAATACTTCATATTGAATTCTAATCACTTATCCATTAGTTCTTGCTTCTCTGTTGGCATTTCTTCATCGTTAGATTCGACAAATAATGTTCCTGATTCTAGTACAGCTTCGAAATCTTCAAGCCCATTATAGTCTTCGTCTCCAATATTTTTTCCAGTATGTATTGATTCTTCATCCACAATTTCATCTGAATCATCAACTTCCTCGTAGGTTTTTTTCTTCAACATTGAATCAATTTGTGCATTTCATATTTTCGGAAGCCACAATTTTACATCCAGTTTTACAGCTGCAGCAAATAGTATTTTCGGAATTGATGTTTTTTTTGCCAATTTACCTCGTTAATGTTGCTTCCAGTCCCAATATGTTGCTGTAATTTTATTACCCAGTCAAGTTTGAAGCTGATAATATGCCAATATGAAAGATGAGTTCATTCTTACTAATTGATATTTTCGAAATCTTAATTGATTCAGTCTTATATTTTAATTTTGGCCAAATTTTCCAAATTTTAATTGTCTAATAATAAGCTTACGATAGTATTCTTTCCTTTCCGGCAGATCGAGATTTATCGCAACCAGAAATACAATGCAGAAAGGCAATGATATTTTTGAAGGATTCATATTTCCATGGCTTGAGAGAATAAATGTCATAAATAATTAAATTCAATTGATCGAAGAAGACCAAAAGACCAATATCTTGACCTACAACTGTGACAGTTTTATTAGAATCTCTGGCAAGTTCTATCGAGGTAAATTATGTCAGGATCAGCATCTTCTTCTGCTTGTTTACAGGCAAATCCGTGTAACTGTAATCTTTTCATTATCGTTTTTATTATTTGTTCTTGTTTTTCTCGTTAGATTTTCGAAAAAATGGTATTTTTGTATGGTTTTGAAAAAACCTGGAAAAAAAAATATTTTTGCATTTTCAATTTGCCGTATCAATGTATATTTTTTATACCATCAGAAAGTAGAGATTTCAACGAACAAAAAGCTCCCCAATTTTTTCAAAAAGCAGATATTTTGAGGTGATATCAGTCGATATTATATCAAAATAAGGGAAAAAAATTAATATTTTGGATCCAAAAAATTACAGTGTGTTTGGAACATAACAAGTTAAGTTTTGTGAATATTTTTTTTTTGGTAAAAAAATAATCACCATCACCAAATTATCACCAATTATTAACATTATAACATCACAACAACACAAAATACATTAGTAACAAAATATAATACGTAGTTTACTTTATTATAAGTACCCTGGATACCAATTTTATTTTAAAATCTATTTATGAAAATTGACATGAACGTTTTGACAGTTTTCAAAATTGATAGATACACCTGCACCATTCTTGTCTAAAATAATAGGCATGTCTGCTAAATCTTGGCCAGCAACATTCTCATTTAGTTCGATGGTCTCTTTCTTACATGAGACAGTGTTTACAGAAACGTCTTTAACTTGAATTTTTCACGCAGTGGAATTCTTACTCAAGCTGTCTTCTAAATACCCTCGCAACATTGCTCGTTTCCCAACCACCAAGTTCTTGTAAGTCTAGTATGTCTCCCACCATTAATAAGAGTTGCTGAAGATCTTCTAATACAATGACCAGTATAATACATAGTTGGATTTTCGAGTTTGAGATATGTAGCAATCTCCGATCAAGTAACACAACCTAGATGAGTATCACTCAAATAGAACTGAAGGTAACATCTTTTCATAATGTTATCCCTCAAATCATGACATTATTGCCATGTCGCAATTTCTTCTTTCTTCTTTCTCTTTCTCTCTCACTCCTCTCTCTCTCTCTCTCTCGCTGGCTCTCTTTCGCTCGCTCTCTCTTCCAGAATAATGTATATGCATATTTTAAGTTCACGGGTGCTCATCATCAAATTTTTGTTATTAAAATTGTTGGCTTTGGTGGAAAAACATACTCAGAGGTTTATCCCCTGACTTCTGAACCATAGTGCCATTTATATGCCTACCTTTTCAATTGTTATTGCCAAATTATGTACTTTTTTTTGTTGTATTCATGTGTGGGTATATAATAAACGTATTTATTATTATTATTATTATTACAATGAGCACGTCAGCTAGATTTTGATATCTGTCGGGTATATTCATGGCAACGAAAACCCAAAAATACTGTCTTGGATGAAATATATGACAATAAGAAGGCAATTGGAACGTTCATTGCAGCTTGTTAGTATATATAGTCTTGTCAGTACGACAACGCTGCATATGATATTTGATAGAACAGTCATTTGAAGCTACTAGTGTAGTAACTATCGAGAAAGAGAAACCAAATTGGAACAGAGAAAAATGAATGAATTATGAAAAAACCTGTGGAGATTATGTCATCATAATTTCAGGTTTCCATTCCTATTGGGTTTCCATTATTTCTATTTTGTTGAACCTCAATATTTCTGTTAACAACGCACGACACTGCCGTTGGGGGAAGATGTCCCTTACACACGAATCTTAATGCGTGTGCGGAGAGTTACTCATCTAGGTTATGTTATTTGATCGGAGGTAGCAATTTTTCCAGGTATTTTAGAAAAGACATGAATATAGCAAGGCTGAAGGGTGCATTGTCCGTTTTTGTATGATACGAATAATATTCTGTGGAGTATGAGCTAGACGTAACAGCCAGTTCCATAATCAAAATTAAAGTCCCCTTTATTTGAAAAAGGACCCTTAATGACCTTTACCGTAAAGCCGACTTTGAATAGAGTAGTCTTTATTGATTATGGAACTGGCTATAAATGATATATATTCTTTAAATAATGTCACAAGATTAACGTGTCGATCCGTCAGATTTCACCGCAAAAACCTTTCCTTATAGGTTCTTGAATCAGGAATTGTGATTACCTGTTCTATATTTCGCCACTGAAGTAATCTTAGGTGTAAGCAGCCGCAAGTATATTTTCAGGAATATCAGTATCTGCCATGATTTTTGCCACAGTTTTGAATAAGTTTTGAGACTAAATAAATTTTTATGGCACGCTAAAATGACAATAACGTGACAATAGATAACCAAAGTTCTTGATTTTATTTTCAGATCATCGTTGTCAATGATTCTATAAAACTTCAAATGTAACTAGATTATTATACAATTTGAATGAATCTCGGAAGTATCAGGCGACTCAGCGCGAAGCGCCTCGTCGCGTGGCAACGTCCTCGATTATTAAAAGTCGCATAATATATTATAATCTCGTTACATTAATAGTTATAGTCTTGGATTAAAAAGCGGTGACACGCAACATTACGTCAACCGTGATTTTGAATCTGTCTTAAGAGCTGAATCCTGACTGAAGCTTTTGGTGAATCATTTGATTAATCAACTACTTTCAACTGTTATAAACAAACGTCGACCATCACTGCTCTCCTGTAAAATTTCATTCCTTAGGGAATTATGAGTTTATAGAAATTCTAGAGAATGTTTTATGACATCATGAACTAGAACAAGAATAAGTCTTTCTAGATGCTTCCTTGGAGTCTTTCCAAGGTTTGAAAAAAGTTCCACGTAGTTTTTAGAACGATTCACGATGATTCTATTGAATAGTAAGTTCGTAACAATACAATAAATGCCAACCAATAACCGGGCATAGAAACTAAAAAACAGTTTAACAAAATGATACGTTCACTCACGAGAAGTGGACGAGATCGACAATATAACCCTCGAATGCCCTTATAAAGGGCGTATTGGTGAGATAAATCAAGGCACGCTGCGTACATTGACAAAACCGAAATTGCCGGGCGCTGAATCCTTGGTTATTATCGGCTTTCCATCGTCAGTTGAGTGCTTTGTGATGTTAGCTTAAAACTTTTCAATGAATATCGAAATTGTCGTGTCGTAGTTATTGCCATAAAAATCACACCGATATAAAACGTCGCCAATGAAGTATTTGTGTAGTACAAACACTTGGAAAATACGTAGGTGGGTTTATCAGATATAAAAAAATATCAGAATTTATTCTGATATCGATAATCGAGAATAGAATAAAATCGAAATTGTCGAAGTGCCCTTCCCTTCAAATATTTCCATCAAACTGAAAAATATGACGTATTCGTCTGACAAAAACCAACTAGGTACCTCCTTGGCTAATACGGACGGACATTGAATCACATCTGAACGATATTTGCCAGAAGGTTACTTCATTTTTGAATAGACAAGATATAAGAATGGCATATAGAACAGATAATAAAAAAGTGTATCAAAGGTAATACCTCAAATGCTTAGAATTGTATCGATAATTTTTGATTTTCCACGAAAACTCTTTGGCAAAAATATAAAAACCCGATTGATAAAATCACGAGTCCTTTAGGATGAGTGATATGGTTTGTTTGAATGTTTTTGCCTGATAAACGTGTTTGAGTGGTGAAAATAAAAAATCATCGATAAAATTTGAAGAACGAGTTGTATTTGGAGAGATTATTTTTTTCGCCAATCTGAAAAGTGAACAACCATTGATAATAAGGCAACTTTTCATTCATTTTGATAATATAATAATTCATTATAACGTTTCATATGACCCGGTCAATAAAATCGTCGCAGATTTAGTTTTGACAGTTCAGAGGTAAACAACGTTTTATCGAGGATCGCAGTCAGTTCTATCAGTATAAAACCGAATGATTGGCCAGAACAATCCGCTGCTATTGGTTGAAATACCAGAAACGTCAAAATATGACATGTGAAACAAATATTCAAAAATAATAGAGAGAAAACTTCCAAATTTGAAAACATTCGAACACATTAATTACCAATCAACGGGATTTGAATAATTCTGCTTTATCCAACTCATTTTCTTAAAATTGGAATGAATCAGGATTTAATCTTATTCTTTGATGTTTTCTATTATAAAGTGAAGGGAATGTTTTCAATTTGCTTCCGGGAGTTCCATCACCCGCCGACAGCTATTTCGTAGTTTCCCACTCATCAGGACGACTTTATGGATTCTCTCGAGATCAAAACGAATACCCTCTGAATAAGTTCCCTATGACAAAGACAGTGAGTGTATATAAGTAACTTGTGACATCTGCCGTCACCAGTTGAAACTTAATTTGAATTGAACCCTGGAAACCAAAGTTAAATGATTATCTAAATATTTAATAATTGGCTGTCTGTTAATCTTTCGCCATTTGAGCAGACCATACTTAATTTATCATTTCCAATCCCTATGAAAACTTCATTGAAGTCACTAACCCGTTCTAGGTTAAACCTATTTTTTAAAATTTCGTAACTTCCAGAATTTAACATCTGTTTTTTTTTTCAGGTAAGCCACCATTTCAACTAGATACTTACGAATGATGAAGTTCAAGTAAGTTTTTCGCATTTACTCTGGTAATATGATGCCATTTTACTAAATACAACATACTTTATTAAGGTGGTACTTTATCGAATAGAAATGTAACTCAACCAGAAGAATAGTAATGTTACTCAACTATACAGAGTGGCCCAACGAAACTTTCCACCCAGATTTACTGGAAAACAATTATTTTCGGCAATGCTCATAAACATCGAATTAAATTTTCAGAGGTGGCAAATTTTAATGATGGATTCAGTCACGCAACTTCATCCCCTTAGCGGAGGCGGCTACCCCCATGCAATGATAAAGTCTTCTTTGAAAATTATTGCGAACGTTTTCCAATAAGTACTTCTGGAGTTGATCCGCCGCACTCCTTTACGATTCTATCACTTTGACAGAGTTGCAAAAACTTTGCTTTTGAGATTTTCCCATAAAAGTAATCCAATTGGTTGAGGTCTGGCGATCCAGCTGGCCACTCAATTGGTCATCGTCGCCCTATCAAATGACTATTGAGTATATCGTTCAACCTGGAAGTTTCTAAAGCCACTGCATAGTGAGATGGGATCGATGATATTGATGAAAATTCCACACTAAACATTCAAGTTTGTGTGTGGACTTCACATATTAATCTGGGATTAATATCGCTTCAGTACTGGCAGTTGTGGCGATTTACGTTTCCATTAACATAAAATTGTTGTTGTTGTTATTTCCGTCAACCAGCTGCACATCCTTGAGAGTACAACCCTCAAAAGTCTTCGAAAGACTTGTCCGAGCTAGGGAAGACGCAGCCCTTACCTTTTAACGTGTGATGCCATGCACGAGACCGATGACCATGCTGGGAATCGAACCCATGACCCTTAGGTTAAGAGACAAGCGCTCTACCATCATGACCATCACGGCCCACATACATAAATGTAGGTACTCTTGTCTGAAAAATAAATATTGAAGAGCAAATTGGGATTTGTTCTCAGACACTCGGACATTTCCTCATAAAACTGTTGACGTCTGTCGTCTTCGTTCAGTTCGATTGGGATACCATCAATGGTTTCAAAGTAAGATTATAACGAACACGATTGGTTTAGTTCTGTGAATTTTCATTTCACCAAACCCTCGTAAATAATCCAACACGAATAGCTGCAACACAGTAGATTAGGATATATCGTTTTGTGGCTACTTGTTTTTCAAGGAGTCATAATCGTAAATTCTTGGGTGAGCAACTTAGTAGCAAATTGAAATTAAAACAATAGTATCCACACAACGACAAAGGTTGAAAGTCGAGAAACGAAGACGGCGACCATAGAAATAATATCCGGTTAGAGCGATAGTCGAATTCCAAGCAAGGTTGTTCGATAGCGTTGTTGCCGATTCAGCGAACAGAGTGTTGTCGGTACAGTACAGCAAAAATTAATGCTCGATTGGGCCATAAACGAGATATAAACCCTAAAAGAATTGTCAAATACTCGGTTTTGTCTCCCTATTTGTGACTGAACTAAAATATCACCATTGTAAATGCCTGTGCTTGACATCACACGTAAATGTTGAGGGCCTCGTCTTTCCTAGATCGTACATGTCTCTCGTTAACGTATAGAACAAATAATAATAATAATAATCAATATACTTTACTGAACCGAAACAATTCAATGCAGGCCATTGACCAAAGTGTTTCGGCCGTTCATCGTATTAGATTTGAATTTATACCTCATAGTGTGTTCCTTTAGTCAATTTGCCACTCATACACATATACAGAGTAACCCATTTGAAAACGAGCCACCTTTCTAAAACTGTTATTCATTATCCGATCCAGATTTTTTTTTTTAATAGATAAAGCATCAATGGTTCAGTAGATTGCTATAAATTCGAAATAGAAATAAAAATTTCCAGGCCTACTTCGAATTTTTTTCAAAGTAAAAAATACAGAAAACAATCCAGCGATTTTTTTTAAATGAACTTTGACGACGCCACTGGATTAGTGATGTTTTCGAAAGAGTGTAACTAAAATTTCACGATAATTTTTTTTTCTAACAGAATTTTAGCATGAGTAAAATTCTTACCATTTTATCTGAAGATTTCGAAAAATAAATCACAATTTTGATTGAATATTGTTTATAATGCTCTTTTGGGTCGTTAGCAATCGATTTGTAAATAGCAGTTATTCAACGTCTCAAATTCTGTTTCTTCCAAACATAACTCCATGGTATGGGATATAGTTATATCTATCAGAACCCTGCAGTTATGCTATATTTCTGTTAAAAAAACTAATTTTGTCGTGAAATTTCAGTCAGACCTATTTGGAAACTTCACAAATGCAGTGGCCACTTTTGACATTGAAAAAAATTCCAAGTAGGCCTTGAAATTTTTATTTTAATTTCGAATCCATGGTACTCAACTAGAACCATTGATGCTCCATCTATTAAAAAAAAATTCTGAAACGGATAATAAATAACAGGTTTAGAAAGATGACATGGTCAATCTGTATACAAAGGTATGCACATATCCGGAAAAAATACGTTAAAATACTGATTACTTTCATCAGTAGACGAAAAAAATGTGCGTAAATATGTGTACAGACACTTTGAAACAAATCAAATTTAACATAAAATCAGTCAGTTACATTGATGGTAAATTACTTTTTTGATTCTGATGAAAATATGAACATATTAAACTATTCAAATTAAAATTAGATTAAAAAAAAATTATAGATCCTGATGCAAGAATCTACGAAATTCTGGAACATTCACCTAATATTAAAAAATCTGAATTTACATTGACTATGGAGGACTAAAGGATTATCGAGTATAGCACAAACTGATCATTTGTTGATGTTGAAACAGAGTACGCTACACCATTCTTTATTTTTTTTTTGTATCTCGAGTTATTTTCAAGTGAAGATTATCAATCATGCGCTAAGATCGTATGGTATCGTCTGAGAAAATTGTAAATAATCCAACAGTTGTTCTGCCAGCCAAATTATTGAAGTACAACAAAAATAAGATTGGGCTAAGAACCGACCCTTGGGGAACTCCACAATGAATTGATTCACTGGCTGATAACTTGCCAGTTCTAACAAACTGGCTTCTTTGATTCTGGTAAGACTGTTATCCACTTATGACTCTGATTCCCGGATCTGTACAGTTGTGTATACGCAGCAAAAATTTTATGATCTACGCAATCGAAGGCCTTCGACAGTTCACAGAATATTGCTGCACTCAATTCACCCTGATTCAATTTAGTGTGTGGCTTGTTGAGAAATGTGAAAACAGCGTCTCTTGTAGATTTCTTTAGCGGAAATCCAAACTGATGGGTATTCAAATATTCAAAAATATTGTGCTCTTTTATAAAATTCATTAGTCTCCTAATTTCTCATTTATTTCACCTACAACTGTTATCACAACCTTTATGGATTGGGATTACAATGGAGGATTAAACAAACTTGAAAGAGGACCGGTTACAAATGAATTGTTGATTAGGTTAGGTTAGGTTAGGTTTGAACGTGAGTGGGCAAATATCAGGCCTCCACTGCGGCCAATGGCCTATTGTGGCTCACCCTATGGTTATATTTCCCCCAGTATATCCAATCTCTTAACGAAATTAATGAGTGCATTGGGAAAACAATTTACCAGGTTCTCTGGCGTTACTGTTGTATTGCCAAATGTTGAGAATCTGGTTCTGGCCGCTGCGGGGCATGTACATAAAATGTGTTTAGCCGTTTCATCCTCCTCCATGCACAGACGTCACTCTGCATCTTGTGCAAGTCCGATTTTATGCATGTGGTGTTTGTTTGCAGTGGCCAGTGAGCAAACCTGCTATAACTCTGATATGTGCTCCACTGAGTTCTAGCAGTTTGTCGGAGTCCTGTTATTAGCTGCACTAATAATTCCAGCGAATATTTTTATCGAGATGTTATCAATCTTATGCGAACTTTAATTTTTTATATGTTGATATATTGATTGAGGCTTTCGCGGCCGGGATTCTTGATAATGTTACTCTTCTTCGGGTTTGTTGGCCGTCGTGATATGGAATTGCTTCCTAACGTTTCGCCCGCACGAGTGGCTGGCTTCTTCTGAGGTTCCATCTTGAAAGATTTCCGATTCCGATTTTATATGTTCTACAGTTCGTCTCAGATAGTATGAAAATATCTGTACGTATGTTGAGTAAGAGTATTACACATACATCAAGAAAACAAGCTACGTATTCCATCAGTTTTCCTCTGAAATATGTTCAACAATATGTTCAAGACAAATTATTGTATAGATAAAATAAGTTATGTGGGCTAACGGAGCCATAAGCATGTAGGCCTCTCAATCGGGCCCGTTATGCACCCACCACTGCTGGAAAATGGTTCAGATTTGAAGGTAGCCTATTTCGCGAGCTTCTTCACGCTCTCCGGGTTCAGTACGATGCTCCCGAGGTGTGCTTTCCGTATTGTTGCCACTGCCGGGAATTTCGTGAGGATGTGGCTAGCTGACTCCTCATCCTCCAGGCACCACCTGCATTCGGTATCATCCGTGATACCTGAAACGTTGAGGTGCTTGTTAAGAAGGCAGTGCCCCGTCAGGAGCCCTGCCACTATTCTGATTTCATCAGTGTGAGCACAGTCTTGGTCCTCCTAGTTGAAGGGCCTTCGATGTGGAGATTAGATTACCTCATGCTCGGTGCATCTTTCTATGCATTCTGGAATTTTATTTCCAGGATTTCCTTCATGGTTGAGACGCTCCATGATCTAGAAACTCCTAGGATAGGTTCGGGACCAATCGTTGAGATTTTCTCTGACGCAGGCGAGTATGGCACACATTTACAATACAGTAGCAAAAGTTCCTATAGCGTTACAGAGTTTCATCCTGGAGCCATCTGTGTACCAGATAATCCCCTTAGTGGGAATCAGGCGGTGCTCGATCCGCTCTCGGTCCTCCCTTTTGGGAATGACTTACTGCGGCCTTTTGATGAATCGTATGGCAGGTAACGAACTGTCACCCTGCTTTTCAAGAAGGAGACCCTTCTTACCATATGATTCCATAAACGAGAATGTCCATACATTCCCTCGCTCCGCCATTGGTTAGAATTTCTTAGTCGAGCTGCGGCTTTGCGTACCTCAAATTATTGTACTTATTTTCGCTACTGAAAATATGAACTATGATTAAGTTAGGAGCAATAAAATAATTTTAGAGCTCAAAATGGTCTTTACATGTTTCCAAATGAAATGTGAACTCGCTTTCGAACTGCTCTCTGTTATACTTTTCTGATAATCGCTCAATATCCTCTTGTTATTCGATTTCTCAGTTTTTGCAGCTCCCCCCCTTTGCAGTTATTGCCCCTTTTTAATATTCGGTCCATCTGAACATAAAGCTCAAAGTTTTCTTGGGAGATCGTTGAGAAACGTTAGTCATTGTCGACCGATGTTTCGATCTTTTTACTCGCACAGAAACTTACTCTACTGGCTAATGACACTCTGATGAGGCATCTCGCTAACCGAAACTACAGACTCGAGCGAAAATAATTTTGTGTTAACATCAAATGGACATAATTAATTGTGTGTCATTTTTTATTTATAGATCAAGGACTATGCCTTTTTATTCTATTTTCATTGTCGCTTTTTCAATTAAAATGAAATTATCTGAACATTTGTTTTAATTTATAATAATCGCAAAATACTTAAAACACTCCAGCGAACAAGATATACCGGTACAAATCACAAAAACTTTCAACCAAAAAAATACAGACCGATTATAAAATATGCAATGTTTTTGTCTGGGAGTGTATATTTATATGGTAATTTCAGGCGGGACAGTGATAAAACTAACTACCATTACTAATCATCTGCTTATATTAATAAATTAGTCAACTTTTGGTTTCGAATGATAATAGAAATATAAAGAATCAAAATAGAATTCTAGCTAATGGAACTTTTTGTACTATCCGTATAAAATCATTGACTATGATCAAAGGTAATATAACAAGACCTTGATAAATAGTCGACTATTTTTATTGCATCTAAATTTCGACTGTATTTTATAATAATTTAACGAGACATTATTTTGGCATTAATAATCTGATGAAAACCCGAGAGCGAAGCTCGAGGGCTTTCATCTCTGATTATTAATGCCAAAATAATATCGAGTAAAATTAATAAACACAAGAGAAATTTAGCAGCAATAAAATAGTCGACAATTAATCAAGGTTGTGTTATATTGATGAATATTATTTCTTGAATCCAATTCTTATATCAGTCATATGAATGACACTGTATTGTCAGGGATTGCTCGATTACCCTATCTATCTCTTCGTTTTTGGTTTCTCCAAACCGATGATTCATTTTTCTTTAACACGATTGATTCTATTTGACGTTTAAGATGTATTTATTTCGAGTACTGTCAGATGCACAGGTTCCTTGATATAGTCCTTGAATATTGTGTACCATGCAAATAGTCGCTAATAGAGCGTGTTGATTGGTCCTGTCAAATAGGAAACAAACGTATGATTGGTTAATGACTGATATTCAATAGACAAAAGAAATAATCAATCAATGAAACCCAGTACCAAAAATTCCCTACTTCAAAAATAATCTAAGGGGTGTGAGTCGGCATATTTCTCTTCTAGAGAAAATCTGGCAACTGTGTAGTTGTTTCGGTACTAGTTTTCTATGTTACTTACCGTTGTCGAACGTGATTGGCGGGTCGTTGGACTTTAGAAAGTCGACGACGTTGTCTACTGTGATGGTGCTTAATTCGCTATCAGATCCATCGTGTTTACGGCAAAAATTCGAATAGCAATTCTCGTCAATTTGGAACACTGACTGGATGGAATGTAGTTTGAGAGAACAATTAAACGAAATATTGCACAACCGCTTTCTCTCAACCCTCAAAGAGATAATCAATAATTGTTTCTAACGTTTTTTTAGTCTCGTTGGACCACTGGCGGATCTAAGAGGGGTCTTGGCCCCCCTAGAGTTCTGAATAAGTGGATTGGTTCAACAACTAGTCTGGATATGCAACTAAACCTTGATTGATTTTCAACAAGAAAACACACGTTATACAAACCAAAATTATTCGTATTTCGTATTGAATGTTTTCTCAAACACTCAAAACATCCCAAATCAACACGTTTTTGAATTTCATAGTCATTCATCATCCAATATAATTATGAAATGAAAATATTCTTCTATGCAGGGCGAATATGTGAAAAAACAGGCGGCCAAACAAGAGGGCGGCAAAACAGATTACGATAGAGGAAAAATAATTATTTTCGGGGACTAGGCCTCAGTAAAATGCATATTATTATTAGAGGTAAGCCGTGAGCGATAAGAATCAGAAACAAAGAAAATAAGTAGTTGTTTTTTATCGGAAAGCGCACAAACAAATAATTATTCACTTGGTTTTGAAGGAAAAGGATAATTTTTTAGATGTCCCTTTCAGAGCTTGGTACAATGCAATTAAGAAAAAAATATATTTCAAGCATTCATACTAATATTTCAATTCCAAAGAAAACATTTCAACGGATATTTGAAAGAAAAAATTTAGTATTGGAAACTCACTGCATATAAAGAAAGAACAGAAAAAACGATAGACAAACTAGACCTTAAGCAAGATCAGTTATTGGATCCAAATTGAATAAATGACAAAAAAACTAGATATCAATCAGCTCTGGTGAGTTGTAATGACTAACTTGCTAACGTGTATCAACAGGATCAGAAATAACATTTGTGAGTCTTATAGCGAATATTTTATTCTTGTCGAGCATATTCCATGAACCACAAAAATAACACTGAATATATGAGAACATGAAAAACTTTCTTGGAATTTTGAAATCGTGAGAAACTCCCTTATTAGGCCAGGTTCTGGAATTCTGTTTGCGTTAACATTTCAAGTTGAAAGTCCTCCTAATCTTCCTCTCTCTAGAGTTTATTTTGAAGGGAGGATGGAGCTATATAATATTTCATACCAATCGAAAGTTCCTTCAGGTAATCTGAAGTTAAAATCGGAAAATCTGGTACTTGTTGAGAATTGAAATTAGATTTTCAATTTTCACCAAAGCTTGAAGAAAGTTAGGTTTTCTCGCTTAACATCACGTTGAGAGTTAACCGGTTAAATAAGTGGTAGAATATCTCAAATAGCCTCAACTTTATCTAGGTAATCAAAACCAAAGATCTCTACGTGGTATTCCTAAATTTGTTCTTACCGTCTTCTCTACGAGCAACCCTCAGAAGTCTCTAGACCAGAAGACTTATGCGAGATGGTAATGACAGGGGTCTTTCGTTCAACGTGCGATCCCAAGTATGGCCTCTAATAAACCAGTCTGCTAAGTCTACTAGAAGACACTGTGCACATGGCAATGCATTTCGATCATCAGTGTTCAGTTATCAAATTTAGAGCCAGTTCTGAACGACTCTATGGGTAGGTATGCTGCACCGGAATTATTCCTAGACGCTTTGTGTGATTGCTGAAATTTCAACCGTTGAAACAATCGAATGATCAATGCTTTTTATAATGAATATTACCTTGATATTTATGTTCAATTGATTTCGAATTCAAACTCTCTGACTTCATTTACCAATAGCGGTAGGTACTCATCCGTAGTCTACCACGGTCGACCAGACTTTTATTGATGTATTTATAGCGACAAGGGTGTGCCAAAAAACGTTTGCAAAACATTACGGGACAATTCCTCATAGAAATCAATGTCAGTGTTGATCATAAAAATATTATATTCCTGTGGTGTTGATGTTAATTAGACTTTAGATAGAACAGCATGGATTTTCGGATATTGTACTGGTGAGAGAGTTTGGTAATGAGAAAGAACCATTCCAAATTGTCAGTCTGAAGTACACTGTCAATAGTCTTGAGAAATTAAGAAAAGAAGTTCAACGACTATCCAGTGAAGCTAAGGAGTCAGGCAACTGGGCTACTTCAACAAACTATAACAAGGTGATCAGAAAGGCAAAGTGGGAATCTTGAAGAAAGTTATGTATATTCGACATACCTCGCAGAACTAGCATCCACTAGAATCCGACGGCACATCCACGACCTCTAGGAAAACAACGTTGAAGCCTTTGATAGAAAACCACTTTCCTGGAAGTTTGGCTCTTGAGGGCGCCAAACCTCCAAGAGGGAGTTATCACAGCACCGGCAGTTGAATGGTCAATTGAAACATTTCAACCATTCTAGGGTGGTATCCATACCAAAAGTGGGCCGCACAGACCCACACCCCAAATAAGTACGACCAATCAGCCTGACATCCTTCCTGTTAAAAGGACATGAACCGGACTGCCACTACATATCTTCAATATGAGGTCATTAGGTTCAGGGTGTCAAGGGGATGTCCACAAGATGGGGTACTTTCCCCCCTTTTATGGCTACTCCTGCTCTCAAAGTCCTCGAGAGGAGAGAGGTGGAGCTTATTCAGACGACCTTGTCATTCTAGCTAGGATCACGTCGGGAAGGGTAGCCTCTAATATCCTCCAAAGAACGTTGGACGACATTCACAGTTGGTACCAGATGGAACAAATGTCTGTCAACCGCAGCTAACTACCAGGAAAAGAAATCTGGAAGACCCAACTCCACTATCTTTTAGTGGAAAGGTTATTCCATTTGCAGCAGAAGTGAAATATCTAGGGGTTACCTTCGATAAAAAACTCATATGAAACGCTCATTTGCAAAAGGTTCTCTAGCCAGAATGCCAGAATGTCCTCATTTATTTGTAGGAGGATTTGTGGAAAATCTTGGGGCCTAAATCCCAAACAAATCCACTGGATATATGTGATGGCTGTTAGATAAATGATCACATACGGTGCTTTTGGCTGATGGCCAAAAACTTTACAGTGAACGGCCCATGTGGAGCTCTCAAGTTCACAGAGACAGGCTTTTCTGGCGATCACTGGTGCCATCACAAATTTTTCTTCTGCGGAGAATGAGATTTTGTCATTGTATGCAGAATGTGTCTTCTAAAATTAATTTTTGTTAGTTTTGAGATTCTGTAGTATTTCAATAGGATAACGGCCCACAAGGTTTTATTTTCAGCAACGAAATAATATAACTTCATGCCCCAGCGTCTGTCATCAAGCTGAATATGGTTCGAAATCCACCCACCAACCTGGGGGATTCGCAAACAGATATAACGATTGATTTGAAAATAAAAAACTCAGTTTTGTCAATAAAATCGTATTCTGAAATTTGCCTGTCTGAAAAGAGTGGGTAGGTTCAATATAACTGAATAATACTTTTTCAAACGACGTTGCATGTCTCTTGACGTGACAAGTAGAGTAAAACACACAATACTTACTCTGTGATTTCACATAATACTGTTACGAGATTGATAGAAATCCCCTAGCTACGCTGCTGTCCAGTGCCGACTCTGAAACGTAACTCATTTGCATAATAAAAGAGCCGACGGCCGATCTCAGTTATTATTTCCCCCTCTCAGAACAGTTTATTTGAATGGTTTTCTGAATAATTTGGAGAACGGAAGGATCCCGAAAAGTCTCCTCTGCTCGATTGAGTATATAAGGCGACACAGTTCACTCGGAAGAGAAGTTTTTAGGAAGTTATAAGGAAGTTTAAAACTTTTTGAAGAAGTTCATAAGTGTTTGGAATATTTAGCTAGTTGAAGTCAGCTGGGCAGTTTTAAGGAGATCTAAGTGATTTATGAGTCAGTATAGTAGTTGTATGTTCATAGCGATGTTAATAAAAACAGTTTAGTAGTGTGCTCGGCTTATTATTTAGCAAATATTGTAACAATACCTATGTGCTTGTTTTCACAATTCGCCTTCTAGAAAGCTTCACATGTGATTATCACTTTGGGAATATTTAATTACTGGGTTTCTAATTCAGAATAACAGAGATATGAATTTTCACTTGACATGTCGAGATCTGTAAAAGTTTCTTAATTAATTATGGAAAGCTACAACGGGTTTAATCAGTGATGAGTAACCGAAATGAAAACATATAAGTCGCAAATGGCTTTATACACGTTTCTGTTCGTGATATGTCTTGGAAAATGCTCTTTCCTTCATCAATGATTTTATTCTGTGGGGATAGTGGGGCAAGCAGTCAGTTGAAACTTCTCAAATTAAAGTTTTATTTACAATAATGCCAAGCTTTCGCTTTATTTAAAAGCTTCTTCAGGGCGAACTGGAAAAATACATTTATAAAATCTTTGTAAAAACTATAAAAAGGAAAACTCACAGCAA
This sequence comes from Chrysolina americana, assembly GCA_958502065.1. Taxonomy (NCBI): domain Eukaryota; kingdom Metazoa; phylum Arthropoda; class Insecta; order Coleoptera; family Chrysomelidae; genus Chrysolina; species Chrysolina americana. The sequence goes on along the minus strand of OY293415.1, from coordinate 6,370,850 downwards.
ATAAGGTATAAATTTGAATATAAAAACATAAAATGAAAGTAAAAGATGGGTGCAATGAGGGTGAGTGTACAGTTCGATTATTTTTTCTTTATCCGTGCGTCATCGATGTTATGCATATGAAATAAGTCGAGACGTTTTTGTCAAAATAGGTAACGTCTAAATGTAGAATGCCGTGCCTAATATTCCGATAAAATTATAACGTGTAGGTAATAAGATAGGATAATGAATTAGTAAATTAACTAAATTAACATTTTCGAATTCATGGAAATGGCCGTTTGACACAAATCCATCAAATCCTAATATTATCCACATTAATGCAATTTCTGTAGATGTAACAGTTAACGAAAAAAGTTGTTCAGAAAACTAGGTTGGAGTGCAATATTTCCAAAACCTTTGCATACTTTGATATCAAAAAATGAGTTTCCATTCAAACATGACTAAAACTCAGAAAAGGAATCTTCTAGACTTAGGTATTCAAACTTTTTCATTTAACTATTCGTGCATGGATGCAAGGACACACTGTATAATGATAAATAAATGAATATGTGAAAAGTAAAAATACAGGAGATGAAATATATTTGGTAATGAAATACTCAACACTTGATTTACAAAAAATGTATTCATACATTTATTTATGTATTGCGGGCATATAGAACTATTTACAGTTATGAAAGCAAAAACAAAATTAATATATTTATTCACTTTCAGATTCAGAACTGTCAGTTACCAATGTTTATAATAATGGATTTAATAACCATATCACAACGGAGCTTTTCTCGTTCATACCACATTTCAATGAGTGATTCTGTGTGTGTAGATGGAATGGGTTTATTTTCGTTTATTATTTTGATCTACACCATTTTTCGAGATATTTCAAGTGCATCTGCAAATCTCTAAAATACAGTATGAGTAATTCAGTGTGTGTTGATGGAATTGTGGTTTAAATTGTTACCTCTTGAACAGATGAAAGTGGTAAAAAAGGTCCACCATTCGCTATTTCCCTTTCAATACAAATTGTTGTGCTTGTGAATTAGTTACAGGCATAATCTAAAAAAGAGTTCAAATATATTGTGAATGGTTTTACCTGTATTTATAGATTTAGGTAAAGTTTTTCTCTCATTAGGATTTTCACACTATGAATAACTCTTGTGTGATTATCCCGGCAGTACGGGATTATAGTCACAAATGTCAATTGTGAGGTTACAAATTTCAAAGAGTGTTTGTGAATAAAACGCATTGTATTGTACTTACTTTGATAGTAATGATTCCAAGAGACGTTTAGCTTTGAAAAAAAACAGTTTTTATAATATATTCGACCGCAAAACAAAGTAAAACTGGCGACAAACAATACCCCAATGACAGAAAACAATGACGCAATTGATGGTTGGCAAGTTAAGTTGAAATGTAAAACACTGTCGGTTTTATGGCTATCTCTTTTCACTGTTTTGAGTTTTAATCGATCATCACAATACCATAATTCTTAGCTTAGAAGATAAATGTTAACGAATTTTGATTCGCTCATAGCGGTTGATAGAAAAAAATGTTCGATAGAGGGTGTGTGATTTCTTCGATCATAAATTGATGACGCATGGGTAAAGATAAAATAATCGAACTATAAATATTTCATCGAAACAGTCGACTGGAATTGCCCAAAGTATACTCCTCATGCTACCATACATAAAATTTGTTGTATCTCCACTGGAAACACCCGGTTGTTGAAGTTTTATGGAATATCGCAATACAAGTACAAGCTACTCTTTTGGAGGAGGTAATCAACTTTTTCGATGGTGGCACAAAAAGTATGCTTCGAGCGATAAGCTACTGTTTCAATGAAATATCTTTACTGAAAACAATCGGTAAGCAAATTTTTTTAAATTTTAAATTCCCGTCAGCAGTGTATTTCGTTTTTATTGAAATGTAAGTGTATTCAAAAATCTCTCAATAATTTGTCCCGCCAAAAGGAGAACCAAAATAGAAGCGACCACAATGAATTATTTCTGTATGAGCTTAAATTGAAAACCGAATCGTTAATATTACGACGGAAAATTCTCGAATGGAAACAATTCTGTGAAGTGATATGAATGAAGCGTCATAATTTTCCGGAGTCTCCTGTAAGTAAAGCCGCAAATACACAGGCAAACTTTCCTTTCATGGTTTCTTTTACGGCGAAATGATATTCCAGTGTGCAACTTCGGATGCGTACCAATTATATGAAGTACAGAGTTGACCAGTGGCGTGGAAAATTGTTAATGGGGCCCTGATGCCGACTGGCACACTGGAAATGGATATTTCATAGTCGGGTGGAGTGACACTTGAAGAAAGGCTATTAAATGAATTAGAGAGAAGTGGATATCCTTTCACAAAATCTCATGCAATAGACATTTCATTTGCGAAGGATAGCATTACAACTTTTTTTGTAATGCCCATATTTCTAATTGCTAATTACAAATACTTATACAGCGTGTCCCAAAATATATGCAACAAATTGAAAGTTCTTTATCATTGATAAAAGTTTGTGCTTTTTGAAAAACTTATAATGGGTTATCAAAAAGTTATGTTAAGTTGTGGCTCTGTGATTTTTTTCCGAAAAAACATTAGGAATAAAATCTATTTTTCAAAATACAAAAAAGGCCTTAGGAATATTTTATTGAACCATTTAGATTCAGATTTTCATCAACATGCTAGCGTATTTAGATATCGTGCAACGAAGATGATGAAAAAAGCATTAAAAATTAAAAGCAATTTATCTCTCAAATACTGTTATGAATTCATCATGACACGCTAATATTTTAGTAACTAGAGGATACCTCATCAAAATTGATGAAATGATTATACGCACCAATAGGATGTCAATGAAAAAATAAATCAATTCGATGAGGACTTCCTTGATGTTCAAAATATGAACGAAATATTTCCAATGCATATTTTGTGTACCTACATAGAGATTATTTATTCTTTAGCAAGATCTTAGCATAACTTTTCGAAACTCATTATGAGTTTCTCGATAAGCACAAAATCGATAAAAAAGTTTTCCATGTGTTTGCATACTTCTTGGTTCGTACACGCTTGGTACATATAGTATAATATAACGAATTCAATTTGGAAACTATGAATAGAATAGTAATTGCTATTTTCGTCTTGATGATGGCAGTTTCGCTGGCGTTAATGAATTGTCAAATCTAGTGAAGAGTAAACAACTACTGATCTGGCTTGTAGAAGATTCCATTAAATCCCTGAAGATGAAATTGTCGTAACCCTATGTGTGTTCACAATATCTTTTTTCTCAAAATTTCAACTAATAATAATACTCCCTCATAAAAACTCATAGAGTGTACCCAGGGCAGAGGACGGCTATTATTATTTTTAACCAATGGTTTTGATGATATCTGGATTCACTTAAAGTCACCTTTCAAAATCTTCTCTAATCATTTTCACCTTCGCTTTCGAGGATATAAGCATGAATCACAGATCCAGGTGAAAATATACTGAAGATCATCATTCACGTCCTCTTTCTCACCGAAGAATGGAAGCAGAATATCGCCAGCAAAAAGTTTCGGCTTACATTTACTAACGTGGAGTATTAGAAGGTAGTAGATTTTCTTAAGAGCTATGACCTTGAATATATCTGCGCGTCGCTTACAGGCAATAACTCACAAAATTATTGAAATAGAAACCGACAACATTGACTCAACTACTTCACTATAATAGCCTAGCCTAGCCTATAACATCCTACGTTCAGTAGACGACTGCCGGAACGTAAATTTGTTCTCTGCGACGGTATGAGTCATAGCTCTTACGAAAATCCACTACCGCTACATAATTCATGAATGAAATAAGTAATATTGGTCTCAATACAGAACCTTGAGGTACTCCTTACTTCACATTTTCTATAATCGAATGAATGTTATTCTATTTGACGAGTTGTTCTCTATTTTGTAAGTATAGCTCTGGAACCAATCGAAAACTTTTTCTCCGATTCCACACTTTCTTAGTGTTTTTTTTTAAGTAGGTTGTTATTCACAGTTTCAAACGCCCTATGCAAGATCTATATTTGTGAGAAGGGAAGGTATTCAGTTCATGAGTATTTTACAGAATGGTAATAGAAATAGTCTGTTCTCACTTCTTATAACGCTGGTGTTTATTTTTCGGAGTTCCCTGTTACCACCCATCCTCTATGCTGTGGAGGTTAGCAAAGTCGTCAAATTTATGGTCTTTATGTAAGTGAAGCGATATGCCTAATCCATCGAGTCCAACTTTTCCGCAGTCGATGGCCTCAACTCGAAATTCAACTAAGATTACTTTTCTGCAATCTCATCATGTCACCAACAGATAGGGCCACCAAATAGTTCTCTATCTCTTTCTCTCCCTGTCGCGGTCTCTTTCTCTTTCCGCCTGAATTTATCCTTAGACAAGTATATAACTTCAGGTTCCTCCCATAATTCGGTGATTATAGAGCAACAGAGCGGCGGAGTCTCGGCTTTAAGGGATCGGGGACTTATTTCTCCCAGCAGGGAGTGTGTGAACGAACGTTGCCAACAATCTCGGAAAGAATCGTTATTTAACGAAAATTGATTTTTTGAATTGTTGAATTGTTGACTTTTGTCACGCTATGTTTTCGATAATTTCGGTTGATTCAAATAAATGCAAAACTTCAGTGTCTGTCTATTTATTTAATGAACTATACAGGGTGGTCCAAATTAAACACTTTCAAAGGGAAATCCTGTTTTCAAACTAGGTAGATGAAAACTGATGGTTCTTCATATGGACTTTGAAAAGCACACTTTGAACAAGTAGGCTTTGGACGACGTGGCGATAAAACAGATGCAAGTGTTCGCTAGTAGCTATCAAAGCTGTTAACAGCAGTAATAAGTACTATATTCACCACTAATAAATGAACTCCAACGATAATAATAATAAAGAACAAACAATAATAAAATATTTCTTCAGAGGAGTTGTTCGAAATGTTTACCAGCTTCTCTAATACACAGACGGCACCTTTTCTGAATATTTTTTGCCAAATTAATCAGTTCAGTGGGCGTGAAAGCAGCAAAACTGAGGGCCGCTTCCTACTCTTGTCTAGAGTTGATCGGCAATTTAAAAGCCTTACTCAGAGGTAAAAAAAAGTCTATAGGCGTTAGGTCCGGTGACCTAGCCGGCCAACGGTTGGGTCCTTCGTTGGCTATCCGATTATTCCTAAAATTTACAGAAAAAAATTATTTCAGAATAATTGAGGTGTTGTGAAGTGGAGCCCCGTCTTGCTGGAAATATTTTCCTGAGCTCCATTATTGGCCATTCTTCAACAAGGGGTTTAATTTGTTGTCTTATGATTTCTGAATGCCTCTGAGAGGTGAGAGTGTCATTATTAATGAACGGGCTGATAATTCTACTCCAGATAATACCGGCCCACACACTAAATCTAAATCTCCGTTGACTTCTCCTTCGTTATTTGGAGACACGGAAGGGACAGACTTAACCTTTTCCTGAACAACCTAATTGCTCAACACTCTGATATTAGGTTCACCATGGAGACTGAACAGGACCAGCGGATATCCTTCTTAGATGTACTCATCAACCGACGCACACGGAGGTATCTTCATGCACTATCGTATCACCTTCCGAGTCAAAAGCGTGGATTAATCTTCAAATTGATGGAACGTGCTCGAAGAATATGTGAACCGTAGCATCTACAAGAAGAAATGGAGCATCTTCAAGGGGCCTTGAGATCGAATGGATATAGTGGAACCGAGATCAACAAGGCCATTAAACCGAAGACTTCTACAAGTCATAATATGGAGGTGGCTCAGGCGGTTGCACGTGTATACCTACGGCATATCCCTAGGGTCACTGACAAAATCGGAAATCTCTTAGGGAAATACAAAATAAAAACATTTTTCAAGCCGACCAAGAAATCAGCTGCGGGGGTATGTCGCATACCGTGTTCTTGTGGAAAAGTATATATCGGAACCACGAAATGGTCCGTTGATACAAGGCTGAAGAAAAATCTGAGAAACTGTAGATCAGACCAAACGGACAAATAGGCAAAAGCGGAACACGCGCTCAGTGAAGGATATCACAGGATACTTTGTGAAGACGCAATACTCTTTGCCCCAAACCACGGTTATCATTGTCGACTTGCGTGAAGCAATAGAGGTCCACAAGCAAAGGGAGAATTTTCATAAAATGATATTTTTTCATGCATTTCGATTCGTAACAACATTCTCAACAACAAAGCTCATATCACCGTGGAAAATGAGCGACTTATGTGGAAATATTTCTTCCTTTCACTAGTACAAAAAATTTCTTTGTTTTGGCGAATAAATCCTCATGATTGTTCAAACACCCAATTTTGGTACTTATTTATACGTATGACAATATTTTGTTACTAATAGCAAAATAAGACAGTAAAAAGAAATAATTGCGCTGGGATGTCAACTCGTGAAACCCGTGATCATCATGTCGCACCACTCAATTGACACCACTGAGCTATTTGGTATTAATGTACAAAACGATAATTTCCATCTTGAAGCCATTCCGCTAGCCGCATTTATTTTGTGAATCAAAATATGTCTGCTGTAATAACTTTGAAGCCGTTTTTGTACAGAACAGAAAATACTGAAGGGTCACATGAATGTGGTTGAAAAAAATGTGTTTGATTCGATGAAACATAATTATTATGAGCAATCAAGTTGCCTTGAAACTTTGTTGAAATACTATTTGTCAAATATTCTCAAGTATATCATGGCAATGTCATGAATTATTGTAACTGTCAACTACTGTTCGAATATTTTTCGAAATATCGATTTTCCATAAAGAAAAATGTGATATGTTAGAATCCTACTTGGTTTTTGGATTTTCAATATTGGAGTAGACATAATCCATTTCTATTCCATCCTCACAATCCGCAAAGACGATTTAGTATTAATGTTTGGTGTGGTCTATTTAGAGGCAGAATTATCGGTCCATTTTTCTACCATGGTTCTTTGAACGGACCCCGCTACATTAATTCATTAACAAGAATGTTGGAAGAGTTTTTCGATGATCTTGATCCGGAGGCTCGTCAGATGATTAATTTTCAGCAGGATGGAGCACCAGCACATAATGTCAATGGCGTAAAAAGAATGCTGCGAGGCTGTTTTGGAAACAGATACGGATTGCTACAAATGGTCCTGTTCACCAGACATGACACCTCTAGATTTTTATTTTTGGGATTTCTAAAAAATGAGGTGTACAAAATAAAACATAATAATGTAGATGAACTGAAAAATTATATTGAAACTATAATTAATAGAATTGATGGCCGAACTGCGTTGAATGCCACACGTAGTGTCAATAGAAGGACCCAAATATGTGATCAACAAGAAGGCGGTGTTTTTGAACATTTACTCGATATTTTATAGCGCTTTATCAAATCCGTTTGTTATAAATGTTTCCTATTGATAAAACTGTCTTATTTTCACCTTTACGAAAAAAAGTCAGATGAGATTTGTTGTTGAGAATGGTATTAAGAATCGAAATGCATGAAAAAATACAGAGTGTTCCATTGAAAGAAATATAATTTTTTTAAATTTTCTGAAAAAGCGACTGTCAATTTTTTTTTGTTTTCGGCATCGAGAAGGCCATTAAAAATGCTACTAGTTTGTCATTTAACCGAATTCGTAGCATCAATAATAATGGAGTTGGCAATGGTGCCGACTTGATTTGGAACACCCTGAATACTAGATTCCATGAGCCACGTTATTAATATTACAACACTTCCAACACCTGAACTCTCCCATTCTGCATAAATAATGCTATCAGGTATCAAATTTGCAGACATTTACACCTACGGATTCGTCTGGCTGTGAGATGCTATCACGGAAAGAAGACTTTTCGGTTTTAGTGGAATGTCATAAAAAAAAGAGGTTGAATAACTTGCAAAAAACTGATGTAAGTGAAACTAATCCAGTCTGACCCTCTTTGAAAAATCTGCTGGATACTACTTACTATTGAATCAGAAAATGTTCCGCTTGAAAAATTCATTACTATAATAATTGTGACGTTGGGCAACCGCCCTAAGTAATGTAATGCAGTGAAGCAGATCACCTATTTACTTCTATCTGACCCAAATGTTTTCCCGGAGGCAAATCCGACAACGCCGAGTTCGATGGAATGAATCGGGAGTATCACCTACCCACTTCTCGGGAGAGCGTGGTGTGAGGAGGCTACGTCATTGATTTAACCGCGCTGACACATTGAAGGGTAATGTCCTAGCTCTGTGAACACAGGCAGACGGCTGTGGGGGTGCTCGACGCCGACTCCTGCCTTCGCAACGCCGCCTCGATTTCTCCAAAAGACCGTCGCGTTGGCGGACAGAGGAGGACGGGTCCATTGGGTATTATTCGATAGCCCGTGGTTTTGAAATAAGTTTTTCAACTAGGACTCAATTGGACATTCAAATGAATCAACGTGGGAGCCATGGGTAGATAATTGGAAATGACATTAATTTTTTTAATATTTGAAGATTTAAAAAGCTTTGGATGCAGCAAAGTGTTACAGTTAGAGGGAAAAAGCGATGTTCAATCAATCAAATATACTTTATTTTGAAATAGATAATTCTTATTGACAAAGTAAATGTTAGTTGTATAAAGTCATGAAAAATATGAAAAATTATGAATAATCATTATAAAAGTTAATTTGTACATAAACAAATAAAATATTGCAGATAAATAAAAATATCAACAATACTTGCAACACAAATAAAATACCTATCAATTCATCATTGCAAAATTCCTTTGTCATAGTAAGCTTTTTTCAGAAATACCTACCTGTAACTAATTTTCTGAACTTTTTCAGATTTGTCATCACAGTGTAGGGAAAGGATTGTTATATATTTTCTTGATTTCATATATCAAAGAAAATTTTGTGATTGCTAGTTTTGGGATTGGCAAGGGTAAATTTCGACTTCCTCTTGTATAATTTCGCCGGTCATCTACTGCTGAATTCCAATACTTTTTGTGCATTGGCCACATGGTTAAAAGGAGCGAATAGGGAACTGTTGAAATTTTTCGACCGATGAAGAGTGGTTTGCAATGATCTTGTAATTTTGCTTTTTGCAAACCGATAATTGTTGACTGCATAATCCCCAGAAAGCAACTCCATATATCAAATGCGAATCAATCAGAGAAAAATACATAATTCTGACTGAGGATTGAATGAGTTATTTCATTTGAAACATCTCGAACTTCATAGCAACCAGCCAGAGACAATTCTTTTACATGCTTGTCAATTTATCATCTATACCTACTCCTAAAAACTCTCAAGCAAATTTTTATATTTTTCCTCTGGGTGATCTCAGTAAATGCACTCTTAGTCACTCTGAGCTGTGCCATCGAAGCCAAAATTATAGACACACTTTTGGGAAGTATGTTGAGTATTTCCTCTGATGAATCGTCTATTGTTGTCTTTCTGCCAGAAGTAGTCGTAATATCAGATCAAAAACATGTTTATTAGCCATTCTGAGCCTGCCATAATGGCTTTCTTGACTTTCCGTACCAGCCAGAAAAGTAACGTGTAACTCCAACACCTACTCCATTGTCCAGCAGATCAGTGAACTAAGATTAGATTATATATCAGAATGGGGCTTCCGTGCTATCTTCGTTATGAAGCTCCATGATCTAGGGAGGTCTTAGAATTTAGAGTGTATTCATGTGAACATAAATTATAACAAATATTTTTGCAGGACTATCCTAAAGGCGGCTCCACACAATCGAGTATTTGGCAACTACAGGTATATCTGTATATTTGTCTGTATATTTGCGTTAAAATATTTTGCTTTATGCCAATTATATATCCTCACATTTGCATGTATGTTTTGGTGTATTCGACGCGGGAAGCACAAATATTCACACGATGGAAGTGGAAGGTGAAGACGTTTCAATGATTGCATCAGCAGCATTTTTGCTAATGAATTCAGCTTTTTTACTGCTATAAAAGATGACAAAACGGTTCTAAAAGAATATGTTGTCGCTTAATAGGATCAGAAACAGTTGAGTTACTGATAAAATATATTATTAAAACATGTAACTTTTTCAGGTATAATGGCACACATCTTCTTGCCGATTTGTTAAAGAAGCTTTCTGGTTCATTTCGGTTCATTTGCAAACTTCTGCAGAATGTCTGAAATAGAGCAGCGCACTGCTATCTACTAAATGATCACACCGTACGAATATGTGGATCAGACAGGTCTTTGCTTGTTGTGCCAATATTTGCGCCGTTGATTTGTGTTCATTTACCAACATCGAACGGCAAATCTTTATATTTGCCGAATATACCCTTTTTAGCGAATATTTGTCTGTAAACACTCCACGCACATATTCGTCTATATGCCAAATATTTGGATATTTGTGACAAATACCCGAATGTGTGGAGCCGCCTTAAGGATGACATAATATAAGTTGAAACGTCGACAGTAACCCATAGTGGTTTCAGTTATTTAAACCTTTTCTCAACCAACTGCCAACTATATCTGGAATTATGTCGGAAATAAATTAGCATTTGCGCTAAATCAGAATGGCACGACGCAGCTTTGATGTTCTCAGTCGGTTTTATTTTGTTAACGAAGTTCTGTAGCAGAAATGCAACGTAATAGACGTTATTAAAAAGTTTCCGGGCAGGAAGAACGGAACGCATTTAAATAAGTTTGAAGTACTTTCTGCTTCAGAAGGCTTTTATTTTCACAAGGTTTGATTTAGCTTTGCGGATTAGGGATTTTTTGTTCAGTTGTCTCTCATTGACCGTCATAAGAGTGGAGTGAGTAATGAGTGGGTTAATTCGACGGTGAACAAAAACTTGAAGTATTTGTTCTTCTGCTTGAAAACAAAGAATACTAATAAAGGGTAACATAGAGTTCAAGAGGCACAATAAAATAAGCAGACGAAAACTTAGGAGTGGACAGAAATCCATCAGCCCAAAATTGAAAACGCAAATAATTAGTGACCGTTGGCTGAGCAGAAACAAGTGAAAATCGAGTTTAAAATTCGGAAATACTGATCAGCTCAAAATTATTTTTATGCATCTGGAGCTAGAGGCGACAGAAATACTAGAATAATTATAAATCGTTTATTTACTACCAACTTTCACTCTTGACAAAAAACAACAATCCATTTATTCAGCTTGATTTCACTGATATTACACGAATTTATTCGCAGACTCAAACTTTTCTCTCCTGTTATTTTCACATTCTTCACAGTTTGATCAATTTGCCTTGTGTTCAACTTTAATTGACTCCACATCTCTTCATCTTATACAGGGTGTTAGTGAATAAGTACGACAAGTTTCAGGTTGTGATTCTGCATGAAAAAATAATGACTTGGCTACATAATTTTTGTCCGTAAATGCTTCGTTTGCAGAAATATGGGAGGTTTAAAGTTTTTCTTAAAAAAAACTATTTATTCCTCTGAAACCGAAATATGCAAATGAAATTTGGTTGGTTTTAAGAGGTAGTTATTGCACATTACTTGACGGTAAATAATAATAATAGCCGTTCTCTACCCGCACAGGCTATGCCAGTGGGTACACTCAACGAGTGAGTATTATTATTATTATTATAACTGACAATTTTATTTTCATCATTGGCGCGCATACGGGTAATGATCTCAATTTTTTTGGAGAAAAAAATGGTACGCCACTGAAATATTTCAAACTAGAAATAATTTTTGAATTCCCAGTTCAATTTGTAACAAAAAGTATATCCTGTCTTTTTTTCGTATGGGGCGCCGATTTGATGAAAAAAAATTAAACAGTTCAACGCGTTTTTTTCATTTCATCAATACATTATCAAGACATTTCTAATACAATAACATTAAACCAGAACAGTAACATAAAATAACAGTAATAAATGAATAGGCACAAAGCTACAACAAATGATTTAACTCTTCGTGTATTTCTTACTGCCGTCTCACAGCAGGCTATAATTCGATTCCTCAGGTCTCCAACATTTTCGACTTGAGTAAACCCCAAATGCAAAAATCTGGAAGATTCAAATCCGGCGATCGAGCAGGCCAATGTTCTGTACCTCCCCTACATATTCAACGATTTACTGATTACATACATTGGGCTGGTGCACCATCATGCATGAACTAGAGCTAGAGAGGAATTTCTTCAAGAAGAACAGGTAACTCTTCCTGTTAGTTAGTCGTTGTGGGAGGAGATATGGACCGATTAAATGATCATCAATTACCCCAAGCCATGCATTCATTCAAAACTGTTGCTGAAAATGATCTTCAAACTGTCGTCCAAAAGTTGCCTCGTCAATAAACAAAACGCCATTTAAACAAGTAGGAGTTTGAGCTAATTATGAAGAATAATAAAAATGAAGAAACGCTTATTTGACATTCCGTTAAAATATTCGTATTTAAGGAAATGTTGACAGTAGCTTTACTAGCGTCGATACTTTTGGTTAAGGTGTTTTAATTTTTTCCATAAAAACTGCTCCCCTTACGAAAAAAATGCACGAGAGATTTTTTTGTCACAAATTGAACGAGGAATTCAAAAATGATTAGTTTGAAATATCTCACTGGCGTACCATTTTTTCTTTAAAAAAATTGAGATTATTCTCATATGCGCGCCAATGATGAACAAAAAAATCTTAATTGCTTGTCAAAGAATGCGCACTAACTACCTCTTGAAACCTACCAAATTTCATTTGCATATCTCGACCGGTTTCAGAGCAATAAATAAATAGTCAGTTTTTAAGAAAAACTCAACACCCCATATCTCGAATAAAAACATTTGCGGATAAAACTTATATAGCAAACTGTCATTATTGTTTCATGCAAAATCACCCCCTGAGGTGTGTCGCATTTATTGACTAACCCCAGTATATACCATTCGAATTATCGAGAACGTCGAGAATCGCCTAATCCCGCTCACCTGTGATCCAGATGCTTGACAGGTGGCTCGCCAATGTCTGCGGTGTCCTTGAAGAAGACCTCATGCATCACAGAAAAAAAAAGAAATTCAACAATTATTGTGATTCATTCAAATTCTGTTTAGACAGTAATTGAATTCTGAATTTTTTTTCGTTTATTGATCGCTAAACTTTCCGAAATACTCAGCTTCATGTCTTTTTTTCCGATTCTTATGAAGATTTTCAAATTCATGTTCGGAAATATGGTCGTTAATAACGGCAAAAGTTTTGTATTTTTTTCGATATACATAACTATTTCTATGTTCAATTATTCTCTTGTTGAGGGGTTCTACTTGTTTGTCCAATGTAAAAAAAGGATACGTATCACAAGATAATTTATAGACTCAACGATTTTCTTCTTTTTCTACTGTATAGGTACTTGTTGTTTTTGTAAAATTGAAGCAGTCATTGTATGGTGAAACAATTATCGTGGTTTTGTAAACCCATAATCTTTGGAAGATATTTTTGTTGAAGTTTCATTATCAAAGTTATTTACATTGCTTCTCTGGCAATTTTTTTTTGAGTTCTATTTGATACAAATAACTTCATATGTAGCTACCAACGTGTGTATAATCTGTAGATAGTCCTTTGTTATTTACTCATCCAAAATTTATATCTCCTTAAATGGCATTTTCACGATAACACAAATATATAACTCATATATCATTATTTAAACTGTAGGAAATGATTCTTTGCTTTGTTGACCACATAAATGAGTGAATCAACTGATGTGACGTCAGGTGACGTCACGACTATATGCATTACGCAATCGAGTTGTGGAGGAGTCAGTCCGCTTAGGCCGGAGAGCAGGCAGAAAAGTATGAATTTCCGGATGAAATTGAAATATATGGTTGTTAATTAATTGTGTTTATTATACCTAAATTATTAAGCAATAGCTCGTGGTTAGGTTAGGTTAGGTTAGGTTAGGTTAGGTTAGGTTAATTTTTCAAAATTATCCATCTTAATGTATAAATATGACAAGAAATCTATATATACACATTTAGCCAAGTTTTTTTCTTCTAGGGTTATACCTATTAAATACGATTTATTTTATTTCAAGAGTTTTCGCTATCACCATCGCCTACTTTTTTGAAAACCTCGTGTTGTCACCTTTTTGGCAATTTAAATAAATAGACCGGGAGATGGTGACACAAAATATTAGGTCATTTGTACCAGTATGGCGGTTCTTCGGGGGCCTAATTACGGAATGAGAAAACAGAAAATGATGGTCATAGCGCTGGTACCGGCGCGGCGTTCCAATCGCGTGGGCGTTAATCGAACGTGTCGGATAAATAAAGAGTATCCAACGATTTGTTCCACAAAAATGCTTGTATTTTCCGATAGTCGATAAAAAAGAAGTAGGCGGTAGCGTAATGCCATACTTCTCCGGTATGACTTACAGCCCGCCATACCGACACGAATATATTAATAACAAAAAAAAAATCAACCATTTGTACCAGGCTCATTTTTGCGCAGCTAATCATCGTCGAGTAGCCATTCACGGTAATCACCTTGCCATACGTTCCCGACGGTTCCCAATGGCCGCCATACCACCGTCGATGGAAATACTATCAGTAGTAATACTATAAGTAGGTACTTCAAAATAATCAGGTTATACATCGATAACTTGTTGCATAATTATAAAGAGTGTCAGTTTGACAGTTTAAATAATCCGACCGCGAAGCGGTATTACACATTGGTGATATAAATTACATTGAATTCTAGTTGTTGAGATAAATTTGTTATTTCAACAGTATAAATAAATTAGAGAGTGTTAATGGTACTTTTATTACAATACGGTTACTATCCTGTGGATTCCATAACACCCAGTGGTGGAGGGTAATTTTTGGAAACTGAAATGAGTAGGACATCGCAAATGATTTGCCAGCCGTTAAATCCTACTAGGCCCAATGGAACTTCCTCATCATGGACAATGGTGTTCTGAAGCGTGTGTTGGAGGCCGAGGATGGTTGAGAAGAAAGATGCCAGTTTTACCTTGGAGAAGACAGAAAGTACATCATGAAATCCATGGATGGGATCAACGGAGGACATCTGGGAGTGACGAAAATGATCCAGAGTGAAGCAACAGTTTTACTGGATCAACTGTCAAGTCGACGTCGAGGACTGACGCATGGAGTGTGCTGTTGTGCTGCCAGCTGTAGTATAGTCTAGTTAACACTCATAAATGAAGCATCTGGCTCTACGGTTTCTTGTTATCGAAGATAATTAAATAAAAAGCGAAAAATATGTTTAAAAAAAACGAAATAAAAAAGAATGGTTACGAAAAGTGAAATGTGACACTTGGTTCTATTTAAAATGTTATATGGAGACATAAGAAGTGAAAATATATCAGATGTCCCATTTGAAAAAAAAAGTAAACTCTTCCTGGAGTCTGTGCTTTTCGAGAAGTTCGTTTATTGATTTTCCATGCGGATGGCGCTGTGATCAACTTAGGTATGGGTCGTAGTTTCATCCATAGGGAAATATTAGTTGAACAGTCGATCATTATTCATTTGGCAGGGACAGGACAGTTATAATGTTGTCGGACCTGCACTGGCACTGATGAGATGCAAAACCTCGAAACATGCATGTCTGCAGGTGGTCATTTCCAGCCAAATGAAGGATAATCTACTGTTCAATTACAACATACGCACTTGCAATTGGCTCTTCTTGGAAGAACGTTGCTCAAATATCGATCAGAAGCAGTTCCAGTAAATTAGTTGTTTTCTGACAGATGATTGCCTCATTTTTCCACTTGGTGGAAACGTGTGGAGAGAGGGGGTACTTCGACTTTGTGGGTTTTATTCATTTCATTATCACCTCCGGTGATAGCGAAAGTCGTATTCAGAACCTCCAAATTCCAATTCAATTTCTGCAAAAACAAAAGAGTTATAAGAGCAATCCATCTTTTTCGGATAATTGAATTCAATGAGTTGTGCACAGTTTGTAAGTCTTGAGTACTTATGCCATTGTTGCCTTGAAACTACGTGCATCCAGGAATTAGAGTCGTGTTTAAATAAGTTCGAGGGAACAGGGATTTTCCACACGTTGGTTTCGAAATGTTGACACAATCGTCAACCTCGCATAATAAGACTTCCTGTTAAGTTAATCATGTTCACAATTTTTTTCTGTCACATCTATTACCTAGTTACTTCTTCACATGTGACAACTTTTTTTCTCTCCTTTTTACTATTTTTCAAGGGCTAAACCCTTGTTGCAAGCTATGTACTTCTTTTTATACAATAACAGTGACTGAATCGAAATGTATTGAATATCTTTCACATTTTATTTATATTATAAGAGAATTATTTTTATGTTCCTCACTATTTATGAAGCAAATTGTTGTTGGATTGTCTCATGCAATCATTATGGAAGTAGATTCTCATTTCAGTTTACCCGAGAACTGTTCAACAGCTGAACGCAAAACTGTGGCTGTTCTACTTCTTTCGAAGTGAATGCCAGCGCGTAATTTTTCGCGCAACCTTGACCCACTGCCCAAATTGCTAATCATTCGATATTTGCTAAGCTCACAAATATATCCCACATCCTTGCAAATTCACTTACCAATTCATACAAGGCTAAACTGATAAATTCGATAGATTTAATAGAGTAAGTTGGCAGCGGGATATACTGCATACCTACACTGAGAGAAATGTATGGTGATTATTACAAGAAATATGGTAATTTTTACAAAAATTTCTGATACTATATGTGACAGCAATACAATGTAGTAAAGTTTAAAAAAAATATAGTTTAACCATTCATGGTAATGACTACTATACTAGTATTCTTATCACCATTAAAATATTTGTATTATGGTCCTAACAATATATCATATGAATTTTACAATACTCGTACAGTTAGTTGATCGGAATATTATATTATCAACGAATATATCTTGTTTATAAATATGAAGATAATTGATTGTTACATTGAGGTATATTTTTTGTAATTTAAAACATATATCTACTATATAAAAATAAGTCGGGCTTTCCTTCCTGAAGCTATAACTCCAGAACGCACGAACCGATTTCCACGGTTTTGCATTCGTTGGAAAGGTCTCGGGCTCCGTGAGGTTTATAGCAAAGAAAATTCAGGAAAATATTTTTTCACATACAGCGCCATCTCTGATACATAGCATGTACTACAAACCAATATTTTAAGTAGATGGCGCCGGTGCGTGATGCATTGTTTGACAGCTACTCATTGTTCTCTGTTCAGTTAATTTCATGTGACAAACCGGTATTGTGTTCACTGTGAAATTGTGAAAAAAAATTAAAAAAAATAAGTTATTCGTTTCCTAACATTTCAATTGGAAACCATCAAATCAATCACGTGTATTGTGCAAATTTTTATTCAATTTCAACAGCAGGCATTTGTCTTTAAGGTGGTAAGTTGAACTGTGTAAATTATGTGGATCGTGCATTTGAGGTTAAATTCACCACTCTGTCCATAGTCCAAAATGCCTAGAGGACGACGTGCGAACATCGGCCGCCGCACAAGACATGCAAGCCAGCAACAAGTGTATTCACAGAACTTAAGCGAAGAAAGACAAAATATAATAAGAGAAAATGCCCGATTGAGACAACGCGTGAGCACACGAAGATCATTGGCACCATACAATCGCTTGGCATTCCAATATGATCCCACTGCGAACTACAGTGATGATGAAAATTTAGATATTGGACCAATGACGACTATATGCCGATATTGCAATGCGTTAAAGTTCAAAAGAAAAACGGCTGGATTGTGCTGCGCAAGTGGAAAAGTCAAACTGGATCCATTACTTACACCACCACAGCCGCTGAAACCATTGTTCGATGGAAGTGATCCCGATTCCAGCCATTTTCTTCAACACATCCTTGAAAACAATAACTGCTTTCGCATGACTTCCTTTGGAGCTAATATCATTCGAGAAGGCGGCTTCATGCAAGGTAAAAGATACAACACACATAACCAATCACTCACACCAACACAATGAATTGCAACACATAACAACTACATATACACCACTCACTACACCATCACACGATCAGAAGTTACACCGTATTCTTCAACAAATGATTGTTTGAAATTACAGATACAAGGACAAATATACCATTTGCATGGTTCAATGGTGCTAATACCGGATGAACCGCATCAGTTTCTGCAAATATAATTCATTTCGTCGATGGTGGATCAGCTGAATGTGCGGTGCAATATACAGGGAACACAACAGTTAAAGAGACGAATTATTGAACAGTTGCAAGCATTTTTTCACGCTAATAATGCTGTGGTTAATATGTTCAAAACAGCATTGGAACGAATGCCATCGGATACGCACAAATTTGTCATAAGAGCGGATTGTATCCCAACAGGTGAACATGTGCGAAGATTCAATGCACCCACCGTTAATGATGTTGCTGCAATTATTGTTGGCGATCCAACTAAGAGACATTGTCGTTCAGCGAAGAAGCCTTTTCGAATATAAAACAAAAAAAAAATTTCTTCTTTTAATCACCAAACGAAATGTTACATAAAACGAAGCCATCTGGTGGCGAAACGGAATTCGCCGGGTTTGCTAGTTATACATAATTTGGAATCAAGTATGGTAACCAAACAGTCTTCTAAAAGAACCTCCATCGATGTTTATTTATGTAGGTACCCAAAAAAACAGCAGACGTGCTCACAATGGAGGAAGGAGCAGGACAGGACCAGTTGCACCACAAACCACATTCATTGAAAATCTTATTTTAACAATACAAGACAATTTACACCGCAACAAAATATTTTTGTGGTTAACTGAACTCTGAACTGATTGAAAGCTGAGAGCTGTTGTTGCCTGTTGCGTACTGACCACGAACTACGACTACTCCTACTGCTGCGTAATTTCTCGGTTTCTTTCTCACCCCCAAACACTTCGACAAAAAGACTGTCAATGTGTAGGCAGCAAGTAGCAACCAACAACCAATCACAATGCAGGCGACTGAATTACAATATGATGCTTATTTGTATTCTATAAATCATAAAGTTTTGGAAAATTGTATAATAATAATTGGCATATTTTATACCTAACCATGTTACGATAAAATATGGTAAATCAGTGCAATATGCTAATATATAACTGTGTGTCTAAGCACTATAATGTAGTATCCTAAGAACAACAATAATGTCATTACTATAAAAATATTTTGCTGTTTACAGTTCAAACTGTTGTCAATCATAATTTGAAATAGTAACCATAAAATATTTTTTTAATATACTAGAATATTCTTCAGATTTCTCTCAGTGTATATATACCAACTTTTCATCATCACCATCATTTTACTATTTTCACTATTTTACTATTTTATGGATATGTCTCTTACCACTTACTCTCTCGACACAAGTGTTCAGTCACTTATCTAGTTATTATAATAATAATTATAATAATAAATGCTTTTATTGATAAGTATGAAGTTTACAGAGTAAATTGTCCGAATAAAATCACACACTTGTACCTATCAAAAGGTAGATATTCAATTTTTGAATACGTTGTCAGAGACAAAAAACACTTAGGAGTAACTAAAAATAGATGAATCAACACGTGACAAAAAAAAAGTGAAAATATTTTTTTCTAGTTTCAGACACAATTGCAAGAAATGCAATAATTACAACTAAATTAGTAGATTCAAATGTTCATTCTGGAGGAGATGAAATAACCGTTCTCTGAACCTTTCCGGGGATAGTGCTTTCAGATTATTGGGTAACCGGTTGACAAGCCATGCGATATTGTATGAAAAAGAGCCACGATAAGCAGAGGTCCTGTGAGCTGGTGCAGTGAGCTGGTTTTTAAATCTCAAGTTCAGATTATGAATGTCAGTTCTGTATTTGATTTTTTCATGTAGGTAGCTCGGTTTTGGTGTCAAAATTATTTTGTGAAATTGAACGCACGCATGGAATACTCTCCTGGTTTCCATATTCAACCATCCTAATCTATTTAAATGTTGCGACACTTGTTGACGCCTTCTTGTACCGGTGATGAACCTTATGCATGAGTTTTGTAATTTTTGTATCCTTTTTTTATCAACTTGTAGGGCCGTACACGGAGTCGGCATAATTTGTATGAGAGAGTACTATATAGAGATTCGCAGAGGATTTGCCTGAGTTTTGGGTTGAGGACTTTTCGATTAGAGTAAATTGATTTCAAATTACTGAAACCTCTCTTCAAGATTAGAGAAACATGGGAAGAGAATCTCAAGGTGGAATCTAACATCAGGCCAAGGTTTTTGGTAGATTCGGAAAGGGTTAATTTCTCATTCTGAATTCTAACAGATATTATTCATGCATCTGTGTCTCATTATTTTGCGACCGAAGAGCATAACTACAGTTTTAGAAGAATCAATAGATAAACAATAGTTTCTGGAGATATTCACAAGATTATTTAGGTCTTCACTGATTTGCTCGCAAGCTGTATTTAGGAGAGTTTCTGGGAATGTTTTATAAATTTGTGTATCGTCGGCGTAGCTCTGGATCTTGGTGTATTTGAGACATTTGGGAAATTGAGAGGTATATATGACGAAAAGAAGCGGTCCGATTATTGATCCCTGGGGCACTCCACAATTTATATTTAGAAAATTCGACATATTTATTTAGACCTAAAATAACTCGTTGCGAGCGGTTCAGTAGGTAATTACTAATGAGTTCCACGGCATTCAACGAGAATCCCAGATATTTCATAAGCGACAACAAAAATTGATGGTTGATTTTATTGAATGCTTTGGAATAGTCTATCAACACTTGAAGACATAACTGGTTATTATCTATGGAATCCAATAAATTGTCTACAACCTTAAGTAGAGTTGTTGTGCAGCTGTGATCGGGTCTGAAGCCCGATTGACTAGGGGGTAAATCGTTGATCTAAATAATTACGAATTTGTTCATTTAGTATCTTTTCAAAGATTTTAGAGATGACACACAATATACTAATTATATATTTGATTACGTATTGTATTTCTGAAATGTGAAATTATTGCTCTCCTTTATTATGTGAATAAGTATTATTATTACTTATACTACAATCGGCTAAAGACGTAGTGGGTTTGAACGTTTATCATGACGACAGCACGTTGAAGTAGAATGACAGATGAGTGCAATTAAAACTTTATTGCACTAGTGCAATAAAGAGCTTCTTTTTCCACTGAATATAGTTCAATAAAGTTTTGCTTTTTGCATGAATGTAGAAAAAATAATATTATGACGATTTCTCCTCAAGCCGGTCCTGACGGAGCTTGTAAACAGCACAGAAACAGCGCTATTTATAGCCGATGATGTCACCATTAACTTCGCCGCTGGCGATTGACACAAGATCATTCGAGAAGCGACATCTTGTCGCCAGTAGAAATTCGAGAAAGAACTGGAGCCATTTCACCACGCTATATAAAAGGAATCTCCACGGCGAGAGGACAGTTTTTTTGGAATCAGCCGGACTACGATATTTGAATAATAGAGAGTGTCAGTAAAGAAAAATTAAAATAGTGACTTGTGATATAAATTATTGATTAAGACGTGTGTATATAAATTATAAAAATTAGTTTAGTGCAGTTTTGATACAATATTTTAAAAAAATTAATTTGTTTTCTGCTGATTTTCTTAGTCGTCTGACGAACATTTTTAGTGTTTTTTATTTGTTAATAAGTAATTTTACAATACTATATTTTGACTGGTTAGTGTTTGTACAACTATCTCTTTGTTTTTTATGATTGTTTGCTGTTAATTTTTTTTTTCTTTTTGTGTTCTGACGAATATTTTTTGTGCTTATGTCTCTTTGTATTTTTATACATTTTTACTTGTTTATAATAATAATAATGTACATTTCTAAAGCTTTGCCAATAGGGACTGGTAATTCTTAGACAATAAAGCATATTTTCATTGATTGATTGATTACATTGCGTTGAAAACTCGTGTCGGCACTCGCAATTGTTGGTTGACATTAATAAATACGTTTTTTTTTGCCCAATTCCGTTGGAGTATAAATACAATATTGCCCCTCGGCATCGCACGTGTTGAGAGAATATCAGCAACAGCGTACGTGATTCACGGCATACGCCGATTGCCGGTTCTGGCCACGAACGCTAGAGCGCTCCACTTGTCCATGAAGCGATTCCCGTGGTCCTCCCCCTCGCTCTCCATAAGGCAATTTGTGAATGCGCTCGGCGATGCCAAGTTTACGCGAACTTACGTAATAGCCACGATTTCTTCATCGTGAGTTTGTCATTATTTGTTATTGTTGCTCAACTGTTTTCACTTCTGCGGTAGCGACAATAGATATGTGTAGGGATGAGTCCACAGTCCATGATGATGGTTTCAGTGGTGATCGATTCAAAACACACGGGAACAACCTCTAGAATCACACACAGACCGATCTTAATAACGTATATTATCGATAAATTGGTTCTGAAAGAACCAATCAAACAATTCATCTGGCATCTGAAATATTGTTTTTGTTAAAGTACAATGTCTGAAACTCTGGTAGACAGCATCTTCAGCTTCAGCAGTAATAACTTCAAATTCTTTTTAACGCTTGCATTTCAAAGGAAGAACTTCCTCTTCCTGACATCTTGAAGATCACTGAAGTAATATCAATATTTAATCAAAGAGATATATCACATCTGGCAAACTATCGATCACTATACAGGGTGTCCCAAACTGATTTAGCCAGGTTTCAGTTACTAAACTAGCCGAGAGTCGAGATATTTAGTTAAAAAACTTTAAAAATTAACTCCTACTGTAAAATTTCAAATACCACCTTGTACATTTTTAAACATATTCTAATAATAATAATCCTAACTCTGAAACTCTTCAGCAACTCACAGAAGTATCAAATTATTACAACGAATCAAGCTAGAAGAACATGCAGCTGACTGTGTTAGCTTTATGCAGTCATCGTTCACTGCGGTTCTGGAGCTGATTCTGGCCACTATTATACCTTATACCTTGGCAAAAGACAGAACGGACTGGCACAAATTTTATGATAAATTCGTCAATAGGATGCATTCTTTCGAATTGGAGCCTCTGGAGACACCATACATCCTTTTTTACAGAAAAGAAGATAATCCTGATTCGACGAAAATCTCCACAAGTTTTTCTTCAATTATTTCCAAAATCTCCGGATGTGCAAAACGAATGCGCCACGTATTCATTAAGTCACCCGTGAGCGCTGATTAATTATTTTTCATGTTGATTTTTTACTGTTGTATTAAATTTTTAATAAAATATCCATTGTTTGCATTCTTATAGAAATTGCTGTTCCACTGTCTGGTATTCAACGAATTCTGTAGAAACATAAGATTTCTCCTTATAAGTTAAGACCAGTGCATACACTAGAACCTGGTGATCCTGAGAGACGATTGGGGTTTTGTCGGTGGTTCATGAATAAATGCAGACAAGATCCAAACTTCTATGGAAATATTATAAGGAGCGATGAGGCTAATTTCCAAATCGTGGGATGTATAATAGAAAGAATTTTTACTATTGGAGTAGACATAATCCATTTCTAGTCTCTACCCACAATCCGCAAAGACGATTCAGTATTAATGTTTGGTGTGGTCTATTTAGAGACAGAATTATCGGTCCATTTTTCTACCATGGTTCTTTGAATGGACCCCGTTACATTAATTTATTAACAAGAGTGTTAGAAGAGTGTTTCGATGATCTTGATCTGGAGGCTCGTCAGATGATCTATTTTCAGCAGAATGGAGTACCAGCACATAATGTCAGTGGCGTAAAAAGAATGCTGAGAGGCTGTTTTGGAAACAGATGGATTGCTACAAATGGTCCTGTTAAGTGGCCCTCTCGTTCACCAGACATGACACCTCTAGATTTTTATTTTTGAGGATTTCTGGAAAATGAGGTGTACAAAATGAAACATAATAATGTTGATGAACTGAAAAATATTGAAACTATAATTAATAGAATTGATGGCCGAACTGTGTTGAATGCTACACGTAGTGTCAATAGAAGGGCCCAGATATGTGTTCAACAAGAAGGCGGTGTTTTTGAACATTTACTCGATATTTTTTAGCGCTTTATCAAATCCGTTTGTTATGAATGTTTTCTATTGATAAAACTGTCTTATTTTCACCTTTACAAAAAAGTCAAATGAGATTTGTTGTTCAGAATGTTATTACGAATCGAAATGCGTGAAGAAATATAGGGTGTTCCATTAAAAGAAATGTCATTTTATGAAATATTCTGAAAACTGTCATTTTTTTTTTGTTTTCGGCATCGAGAAGGCCATTAAGAATGCTACTAGTTTGCCCATTTAACCGAATTCGTAGCATCAATAATAATGGAGTTGGCAATGGTGCCGACTTAATTTGGAACACCCTGTATATATATAAATTAACAAGCAATAACATCATCAAAAATATTGTAAATAAATCCAGAACGCGACCTTGTGTTTGAATAACATAGATTCAAATATGCACATCACATCATGTAAATTCATCATTATAATACTCTTGCAAATTATAATAAGGTCTATCAGTTAAAAATGTTTGAACTGTGTTTCTAAACTTTTTATTGGTCAATTTTGCTTCTCTTATATCTGAAAGCAAGTGATTGAACGTCTTGATTCCATTATAATAAATAGAATCCCTGGCCATATTTGTTAAGGGAATTGGCCATTTAAACGCGTTGGAACGAGTGTTGTAACGATTGGACGCAGTCTCATATATGGGCAAATTTTTGTAAATCAGGCAAAATGATTCTGAAATGAATAATGCAATCAAAGTCAATATCTTTTCTTCTGCGAATATGCATCTGCAAGAATCACGAGGTTAAAGCTTATACAGATACCTGATCACTCGTTTCTGCAGTCCAATACAGTCTGAAGTGCTGATGAGTTGCATATTCCCCAAAACGGTATTCCGTAACGCAAATGGGACTCTAAAAGGGCATAATACACCGTTCTGTCAGTTTGAATTCCCAAATTTATTGAAGTTACTCTCACTGCATAACATCCAGAAGACATTTCACTTCTAAGATGCTTGATACGGTCGTCAAATTTGAGTCTATTGTCTATATGTATACCTAGAAATTTTGTTTTAGACTTGTTCTCGATCATCAAGTTGTCGCCAAATGATAGGTCATCTAGAGAACATCTGAATGAAATAATATTTGTTTTTGAGGCGTTAAAGGTTGATAAACTCGCATCGCACCACTTTTTGATTTGATTCATATCTGTGGATAGGTATTGCGTCGTGTGAATTATTAATTTTCCAGAAATGCTCAAATTGGAAAGGTCATTAACATATTATTAAAATAAAATGGGTCCCAAAACTGATCCTTGTGGTACTCCAGATATAATATTCTTTTTTTAGTCTTAAATATTGATTAAACTCCCTCCTCTTTGTGCAGGAGATTGGAAGGGTTGTTTTCTTATCCCAAGCATCAGTCCAATCTTCTTTGTCGTGCACGACCCCCTCGTTATAGTATACTATTAATGAAGTTACTTTTTCAATATTGCCCAACCCCCTGTATACATTTACGAATATATCCATTTGCTAAATATTGAGCTTCATTGGATTCCCTAATTTGGTATAATTTGTAGGTTTGAATCTGCTTGTTATACCTCTCAGTTAGAGGGTAGATATTAAATCTGTTGGCGCCCCTTGCAAAATTATCTTACTTCATCAAACTCACCCCATCCCGCTGTCTAAAGGCTACCTGTGAGCAATTAACCCCTCTCCATATTATATCGTATAGATAAATAATTGTATATCGACGAATTTACGTAACAGGGTTTACTGAGATATACCATATCCAGAAAAATGTAAGGAGGAAAGGTTAGCCGAACGTACATGCGTTGGCTATGAAATTATTACCAAACCTGTTTTGGAGGAAGTTACTTCCATGTGTGCGTTGTGAGCAGGTGCTCCATTCTGCTGCCACCACATTTGTTGTCTTTCAAGCAACGGTATTTCTTCTGAAAATTCTGGTAAAATGTGTTGTAGGAAGTGTAGATACCTCTCTCCCGTTAACGTTGCTTCATAAAAGTAATTTCCAATGATCCGTCCATTAAACAATCCACTCCAAATGTTTTGAAATCTAGTCTCCATTACCCAATGTGGATTAACAGGGGATCAATAATTAGAATTATTAGTCTATTAATGACACCATTATTGTGGAACTTGTCTTCATCACCCCACATTATTTTGGTAAAAAAGGCTGGGTTGTCTTCAAGTTTAACCTGGACAGAGTCCCTGCCCAGTGAACCAGAATCCATCGCATAGAAGTTGCGAAGAGTTACTGCTGGGATCTGCGACTTCGCAATGTGGATACAAAATAGAGGCACTGGTAATTATTTGCGAGTACTTAATGTCCGCAAACACGCTCATCGCCAGTAACTACCCATGACGTCGCGAAGCGTACATTTTTAAGTTTCTATAGACAGCCTCAAAGCGAATTCACAAAGCAGCGGTTTTTTGAAAGATTATAAATATTTAAATGGAATTTAAATGCACCTCTCACGGAAATTAAATGAATGTACACATTTGTAATTACTGCATTGTACTTTTGAAAGCGTTCCTTTTATATTTACCAAATTGATGAAATAAATGTAGGTTTGGGAATTTCTCTGGAATGAATAAATGGAAAGCAATTTGATATAATTTTCAACATATTCATTAACACTAACTAATATAAAATAACATAAAACAACAAAATAATAACATAGTCTTCAAAAAAATATATTTATATATATATATATATATAACGAAAACAAACAAAATTTTCAATTGTGGTAATCACAGAAATCGACGCAACTAAAAAAAAATTTCTTCATTGAAATGAAATGTTGAGGATAAGTTGCTGCGCTATTTCAAGGCAGTAGTTTGGGGAATACATTTAATGCGCGTTATCCTAAAGGCACTGCCTGTAGCCATCCCCACTACACCACTACATAATATTCAATATTTTTACTCCTTCTCAAATTGAATATATGAGTGAAAAATATAATTATTTAGAGAACACAGCATCAGAAATCAGAAAATGGAGGTTCTTCAAAATTATGAACTGGGTGTGGAAAAAATTATCGAATACTCTTATCAAATAAGAAGAGTGAACGACCCTACTTGACGGTATATCCGCATAGACATACATTTTTCGTTTGCAAGTATTCAACAGAAAACAACTATTGAATTTTTATAATTTTCAGTTGCTCATTTTCACTAGAATCATTTTTAGCTACCCTGTATAATTTGAGGGCATGAGAATGGATCAAAAATATCTTACATCTGTCTATCAAATGTTATTATAATTATTTCCTCTATTATTTCGATTTGCATCTGCATATATAGAAGCCCATGGTCCATCAGTATATTTTTGTATCTAACCTAATGATAATAACGTTTTCAGTTATTTATAGTTGTTTTCACTCTAGATTTTTTCTGCTGCTACCTCACCTTCCACTTGAAGATGAATCGCGTAATTTTTCATCGAATATGTTTATAATTTTGTTTATTTTACGAAGCAAAGTCAAAAAGTTTCACTTACCTTTAGAAAATTTGCAACTTTTCTACACTAAGGGACTGAACTATGCACGAATACCTACAAAATACCCAACTTTATAAACAACCGATACAATAATTAAGTTTTGTTAGCAAATTACAATTCTAAAACTAAACAAACAATAGCGCTAGAAGCTACAAGCAAAGAATATCTACAATGTAGAAATTCTTTGCTACAAGTTCATCAACATCAAATGACAAAGTCAAAATGTCTGCCATGGGCCGGCCGTTGCCAGTTGATATCCTCTGCCGCTAGTGTCGAAAGAGGCGCTGTTCACTTCTCAAAAAAGTCGCCCGATCATAATCCATGGAACTTCTCGAGTAATATATTATTGGAAATTCAATAAATATCACGAAATGAACGTTAATATAAAACAGTCAAAAATATGTGGCATGGTGGTAACATTGTGACAGTCGTAAGGACTTCTCTAGATCGCATTGATTTTAACTGCTTTTGAATGGTATTTTGCGAAATCACAAGGTTAATATTTATTGCATATCATTGTCCGCAAAGCGAAATCGCTGGTAATTATTTGTAAAATCGCATTGTTGATCCATATAGAGACATTAAATTGAATTCCCTGCCACTTACTGCGACTTCGCTGGTTGACTGGGTGCTTTGAGGTAACTTTAAATGGATGGTATTTAAAATCTTGTTGAATTCGTTCAACGGAACTCTTTGTTATACCAAGGTCGTCGGATAGTTTTCGAGTGAAAACATGATGATTAATATTCACATACTGCAACACATTTATGATATTTTCCTCATTACGTCCTTGAAGCAGATTTTCTTTCAGAACTATTTTCGAGACGAGGGTGTTGCCATTATGAATCCCTCGGTTTCTGACTTCAGCCCACTTGACCTGAGAAATGCAAAAGTCAGGTTTCTGGATAAGCTTTGACGTGGGCCTTTTGCTGAAAGGATTCCAACTTGGTGACAGAATTTAGGTTCGTCAGTTCAGTATCGAATAAGAGAGACCGAGTTCATCGGCTGCACGGATTGCTGCCTTGAAGAGAAATGATCCAATCAATCCAATATCCGTTCATTCTCGCCAAATTTCAAGGTAATCGGACGACTAGAAAAGGGTCAACATTTTTTTGCAAGATGTCACCTGAACGTAAAGTTAAATAAACAGGCAAATGAAGCAAGTTAAATAAGAGCTTGTAAAAATGGAATGAACAATTTTTAAGATTGATAACTTTATTTTGATATTAATCCTTTTACAATGGAAATTTGAGCAAAAAGTTGATTAATATAGAAGCCATGGACGCAAAACGCTGCCTAACTTAGTTTCTGTCAAAGCGATTGAGGCCGGAGTCCCATGCATTCGTTTATCCGATGGTACGATGATACGAAAGTGTTTCTATTGGTCGAAATTCAAATATGGACAGATATAATTTCAATTTGGACCAATATGAACACTTTCGTATCATCGTACCATCGGATAAAGGGATGCATGGGACTTCGGCCTAAGGCAAGGCGCACTTTGGGACACACGCGACGCAGCCCATGCAACACAGCGCAGTGCATGCAGCACATGACAAATTGATAATGAGCGCATATTGCGAAACAGTGTTGTGAGTTGTGGGAGAACTTTGTGTTGTGTTTCTCAAAATGCTAGAGCTAGATTTGAGTTCCGAATCAGACTGCGATGGAGCATTTGAAAATAAAGTTTACCTTTACTGTTTAACAAAAAGAAAAAAGTCATGTCATAGAAGTAACTATCTAACTAAATGACTTGTCAGTCTTAATTTACGAATTATCTCCGATTAAATAAAGAGCAGTTTGATGATGTTCACAACCTACTACAGAATACAAGAAGAAAGCATCACTAGAGAAAAGGCTTTAGTATTTACTATTGGCTGTTTGAGTACTAGAATATTATTGCAACGACGGAGCTGTCATCCAACCAATATTATGTTGTTCGATATTTTCCATATTCAACATTCAAAACCGATATTACGAATCACTCTTAAGACCTGTTGTGCTATAAAGACCACATATCTTTCTCAAATATTTATTCATGAAATAGATAGTGAATTTCAAATTAATGTTTAACTCAACTTTGTCTCCTTTTTTTACTCGGTCATATTCTGTTTCCTTTCTAAATGAACATAAATATACTTATTACTTTTTTTTCTAGAACTGTCAAAAAAATCCATATTTTTTGTGTGGTTTATAAATTGAAAGTGACGAAGAGTGAACATTGAAAATCTTGGATAGTGCAAATGGTTTTTATGCAAACAGCGCAAAGAAAAGGACATTCGTAGCTTCTCTGACTATTACTATTAAGTACTATTATGTACTTATCGTCTGCTAATTGCAGTTCACGAGCAATATTATTCCATATTTCATCTTTCAGTTTAGATTTCATATAGCCTGGATCCCTTGTATCATACAAAATTTTATGTTTTCTTACGGCTTCAAATACTTTTTCCTCCATAATTGACGAATGCACGCACACGAAATTCTGTCTCGACTAGTGCGCGGCACACGCTTGTTTCGGCACATTCGTGTGTTGCCCTGCGCTGTGTCTCAATATGCGCATGTACATGAACACCCGTAGAGTAGAAAACCGTGCCCTGCGCTGTGTTGCATGGGCTGCGTCACGTGTGTCTCAATATGCGCCCGGCCTTAAAGCGCAATGTTCCAATTTTCCACGTTGATTTACAGATACGCAAACATTTCATAGTACCATAAAGTGGATCGTAAAACTGTAAATGCCTCAGAAAGACTTCTGTGTAGCATAAACCGACAACACTGTCTGGAAAGAAACGACGACAATCTCAACATGGCTTCCGCCAAGACTTCCGATGCCAAGTGCAGAGACGCCAAAGACAGCAAAGTGCCGAAGTGGGAGGTTTAAGGATCGGAGTGTGTCATGTCAGGCAGGCTATTTATTTATTATATGATTTGTTTATTGATTATGATCGTGTCGATGCGGTGATACCAGGCCTTGTTTTTCACTTTTATGGAGGCATGATAATGGGTTTATCATTGCTTATCTCGTTCGTTTGTCGTTTTTGCGATTCGCATAAGATATGCGATTGAGGTGAATGATAAGATTAGTGACGTGTATTGTGCATAAATACTTGATATTTATTCTCCGGAGAGTAACATGATTCATCCCGAGGGATAAAAACCGTTTTTTTAATCGATTCATTGCTCCTAGCATTTTCTTCAAATTCAGTAATACCTATTTATTCAATTCACAGTATCGATAACATTCGTGAATTATTTGTCGTGTGGCAGACATATTTGAAATAATATTACGTGTCAGCCAATCAATCGTAATGGTATACTGAGCGTGATTAGGCAAAGCTAACTTCGGCATTGACTAAAAGTTTGTTTTTGTGGAGGATATTCGTTTCTTGGCATAACTTTTTGGGAAGTCTAAAGGCTGAAACACAATGAAAGTTTTAAGTTATAATTTTCATAATTTTGGATATTTTTTAACACGAAACTATCATTACCATTATTATTCTGATCACGCCTCATGAACAATCTTGTTGGTAAAATTCAAGCTTAATTTTTGAATTCTGTTTTGCATTTTGTTTCATTTGTAAAATTGAAATCCAAAATCCCAAATCATAAATCTTATTACATAAAACTTACTGCCTACGGTTGTCTACGGCTTAACCTTACTCAGTCTGAAAATAAAAATTGTTAATTCAAAGTAATCTGTACACAAGTGTAGGGGCAATGAATCATTTTGCCCCCATACGTTACTGCGTGGGAAAAATCATTTTACTTTTGTCAGTATTCTATAACGTATCGTATTCTGAATTAGCCTATCTGAAAAAAAATTCACTAAGCTAATAATACTTATAAATTTTGAAAATATATTTCATCTTCTTATCGACGTGCCATCTCCTTTCCGCAAGAATTGTATTGTATATGAATTACATATAATTGAAGACGCGTGACGCATTTTTTCAAAAAATAACTCTTAGCAATTTTTTTATACATCTCTGGTATAGCTTCAACATCTTATAAACGGATAATTGGGAATTTCTAATATTTTGAAAAAAATTCTTGATAATAAAAAATTCCGAAACTTCTGTTAACGACAGACCATAAGACTCTGTCTCATTTTGTGGTTATTATCATATTATCATACTGTGAGATAGTTTTCTTTTTTTTCCATCAGAAATTTACCAGTCAGGCCCTGTCCCCGGAGCTCCGATACTACCGGAGGACGCGCTGGTGTATAATTAACCCCAGCAAACACTCCCCACGTCCGTGGGGTGAGTGATTACTGGGTCCGAGAATCATGTGCCTCGAATAGGCGGAGTCAGCCCAGAATGGGTCACCTTGGGCCGTGATGGTCGTGATGGTAGAGCGCTTGCCTCTTAATCGCAGGGGCGAGGGCTCGATTCCCAGCATGGTCACTGGTCTCGTGCATGCCATCACACGTTAAAATGTAAGGGCTACGTCTTTCCTAGTTCACACAAGTCTCTGACGTCTGAGGGTTGCTCGTAAGGGTACAGCCGGTTGATGGATATAACAATTTTAACAACAATGACGGCCTTCTGCATTCGTCTGGCTAAGATTTCTGCCATATTACGGCAAGCCGATATGATTTTTAAATTTGAGAGTAGTGTATCCATCATTCCACCAAGGACCCCTATTATCAGAACCACCATTTTAACAGAGTGGTTTGTGTAAAGCCTGCGGAGTTCAAAGAGTTGGTCTCGATATATTGTCCGTTTTTTCTCCTCTTTTCGGGCAATGTTCGTTTCGACAGGAGCCGGAAACTCTATGACGAAAATCGTCCTATTTACTTTCATGGTCGACAAGGAATACATCAGGCTTATTGGCTTGTATTTACCTAAGTGTGGGAAATGAGTAGTTCCTTCAGATTCGGAACTTCTCATTCTCCACCGGAGCATGAGGTAACACCGGTGTCTCGTCTATACCGTATGAGTGTAGTAGATGGTAGAACAACACTCGTAGCGCCGCGTTATGCCTGTGGATAAAGGCTTAGACCGCATAAGCTGGACAGGCTGACTGCAAATGCATTATGGTTTCAGCTGCCACACGACAAGCTCTGCATCTAGTGTCAGGGACCTCTATACCCATTACACGACTACGGTAGACGAGGGTTTCCGACTTCAGCCCACTCGGCCTGAGAAAAGCGAAGGTCAGGTTTCTGGATAAGCCAAGGTCTCTTTTGAAGATGCATCATTTTACGTCGAGTTGTCGCAGCTCTTTTTGAGTCAATTTCATTACTCCGAAGTAGTAAAGTAGAATCGGAACGGCAAGCAAATTAGTTGCAGTAACTGTTACTTCTGAAAATTAGGTCGTACTAGGGAACTTTTGACATTTTAATCCCTTTTTCCGCTAAACTTCATATCAGAGTATAAACAAATCATATTTTTGGAGTCAGCATGAAATTTTGCATATACGGTGCGAATTTCATAATACCAAAACTAATTGCATCATTCTAAATTGATTGAAGTTTGCAGAATTGATCTATCTTTAACCGTTGGCGAGTTGAAAATTTTGAGCTATCATAGTTTGAGTTAATTCGAGACCAGCCTTGAGACCGGCCCTGATCATCTCATTACGCATTCACCTCATTAAGTATGTACCTCAAGTGTTAACATTCCTGAGCGCGTAAACACATGAGTCACGTGTGGAAGAAACGCGAACTTTCTAACCGAAGTTTCTAGGGACATATAAGAAGTCGCCGGATAGACTCGATTAATCGAGAACTGTAAATGCGAGTATATAAGATGGATAGCAGATGGCGATAGAGACAGTCACAGAGAGTTACAAATACAGTTCGAGAGTTCGCAGATAGATAGCCATAGTAGAAAGATATTGAAATAGTGTATTGTATGTTTAAGTCGAATAATTGTTTAAGAAGTATTTTAGGTAAATTAAAAAAATTAGTTTAGTGCAGTTTCACTACAATTTTATTGTAAAAAAATCTTTTTTAGATCTTGGTGATTTATTTTCTGGTGTAGACATTAAGTAAAATATAGTCAAAAAAACTAAAAATAAATGAAAA
The DNA here is from genome assembly GCA_958502065.1 of Chrysolina americana. Lineage (NCBI taxonomy): Eukaryota > Metazoa > Arthropoda > Insecta > Coleoptera > Chrysomelidae > Chrysolina > Chrysolina americana. Next base: position 6,337,359 of record OY293415.1, on the reverse strand, counting down.
ATATTAGTATCACTGTGGGGCGCTTTGTTTCATATTTCCTTATATCGAGCACCCTACGCTTTTTTCAGAGTGCATACAAATATTTTTCATTTATTATTGTTTTCTGTCTGAAAATAACATTATCAAGCGAAAGCTGTTGATACCATTGACCACCAAATACTCATTGTAATAGTGGAGAGTTATGGGTTTAAGAAGTCACACCTCAAACAAAGTGTCCAATTTGTTCAAAGTAAATGAAGTTATGAAGTATATAGAGAACCAAACGAACATGATAGAATGTTGTGTACCACAGGGTCAAGTATTCGGACCCATTTTGTCCTTCATTTACATAAAAGTTATTATCGATTAAATGGAGAAGTTACATCGTTTGCTGATGATACATACCGTTATGCAGTAAACAAAAAGTTCTTGGGAAACCTCGCTCAAAATTATTAAATTGCTTCGATTATTTGACACTTACAATAAATTTCGAAAATACAAAATATGGCGCCCTCGGCTACAATAAAAAAAACAACGTCCACCGGTACAATTATAACAAGATCAGATCACATCCAAGCATTTAAGTCATGAATAATAGTTTTTTAAATGTCCCAAACAAAAATCTAACCAATCGAATTGAAATTTTCATTGAAATGATATATTTTTATATATGCAGATGGTTTTTCAGACAATTTGGACTAAAAAACCCACGAAAAATTTATTGTTTGCTCTTTTGTCGTATAGACAGCCTTGAAATTAGCAATTAAACTGGTAAAACAAATATATATCTATAATTCAACGTCTTATTTTTCAAAGGCATTAGCTTCTCTCGTGTAGAAAGCGCTACAGTTTTTTTGTTAACATTCAATAATTTTTTTTCATTTCAATTTTTTATTTAATTTGTGGTATTCTGAAGTCCACTATCAGCTTGGTTTTTCTCCTAGTTTTTTTTTCATTTCCTTAGCACTCATCTGGATGTAGTCTGTAATAATTTTTAAATCAACCATGTTGCTTCTACTTCGGGAACGTGTTTAATTTCTTTTCATCGTAAGAGCAAATTTGTTTACTTGTGTTGTTGACACTTCACTGAATTATTTCTTTATCACACGAAAATTACAGCTCACCGCGGTCTAGCAGACCATATGTTTATTTATAGTCGTTAGAGTACTCATTTCTGTATAAATAATGCTTCTTTATCTTCTTTCAGGTACGTACTATACATGGGAACCAGGTTATTATGAGATCGCTGATCGGGTGAGTTCGAAGGGTATGTAGTTGGGTAATTCAATTATAAACTTTCGCAATTGACAAGTTCTACATAGATAGAAAGATTATCACATATATGAATTTATCTGACAATTTTGCTAAGTGTGGGATATCCATTTTGAGATGTCCAACCTGTTCAGTAAAAATAATGAATGCACCAGATGCAGATGAGCGTAGATACGCTCGCTGTGTCTCACAAATCATTGGGGTACAGAATCACCGATCCTTACAGAAAAAACGTACGAGCAGATGATATTCAATTTCATTTATCAATGCAATAAAATTAAAATTTCAGTTGATGATATTAATAATTTACAAAAATCTATTTCAGAAAAAGTATGAATTATTTCATAAAGAATATATTGATGAATTCCGAAATGAATATGATATTTTCCGAAATATGATTGGCTGTTCTAAAATTCAATGATGGTTTCTGAAATCAAATTGATTATACTCAAATAAAATAAATGCTTTCTGAAATTGAATTAACTCACTATTTTGAAAATCAATTGATGCTTTTGAAATTCAAGTCACTATTCTGAAATACATCTTTCCGAAATATAAGTATTTATTCTGAAATTCAATTAACGCTTTCTGAAATGAAGTTGACACTTTCTGAAATACAACTGGAAAAGGTGTAGTAATTGATGCTACAGAAATTTTCTTACAAATCTCCTTTAATTTTCAATAACAAGATAATACTTTTTCTAGTTACCCAGAAAGATTTTAGTCTGCATATTTCCAAGTGATGCAATTTTTTTAGGCTAGTGAAGGATATGAGGGTGCAATATCTGACAGAGAGGTTTTTAAAATATGTGACTTGAAATCGTTTTTACAAGAAGATGATATTATGGCTGATAAAAGATTTTTGGTAGAATACTTGATTGAGTACTCCTCTTCTCAAGAGTTATAAACGATAGACTGCTAAAGAAGAGCACACTATAAAAAAAATTGCCAAATCTAGAGCTCACGTAGAAAGAGCTATTGGTCAAATAAAGTGTTATAGAATTCTTTCCAAAAAATTCCCCGTGATTGTATTGCCTATGAAATATTTTCGTAGATTTGGTTGATTTGATTCCGAAGATAATTATTTATTCATGTTTACCATCTGTTAATCACTTTGAGGAAAATATACAAAAACGAAATTTCACTTAATTCTAACTACCTAACCTAACCTAAATATATAGTGAGGACCAAAGTCCGTCGCCCCCCCCGTAACTTCTTCAATTTCCATATTACAAAAAATTGTTAAATACATAAGTTGTAGTGTTTCATTCGATCTCTTTAATGGTTTAAGTTTTATTCATACAGAGTGTCTCAAAAAAGCACGGTGACTTAGAAGTTAATTTTTTTTAATGGGACACCCTGTATTTCATTGCATTATTACATTCTACGTTGAATTCTGAACAAGTTTGATAACTGGTTTTCTATCAAAAAAGTTAATAGTTTTGGACTTATGAACACTTGTATAAATAATTATTTCGACTACTTTTGCGCCAGTTCAATGAGAAAATCGTAACAAATGGATCACAATGTTTTCCACTTTCCTATCCTAACTTTTTGAAAGCTATCCAATGTTGCAAACTGCTGATGGCACCATGTGTAACTTACCTCGTCGTACCATTTTACAATTGTTAGAGTTGTTGAATCTCACGAAAAACTAGTACAAATGAAGTTGAAACATTTTATTAACAAATAAGGTAGTCCATAAATACAGATCAAGAATCATTAAAAACTGAAGAGATATTTTAATTTATAACTAAAAACGGTGAGTTTTTATCTATTTCAAAAGATGTTCGACATGTCCACCATGCATTTCTTGACACATAAATAGTCGGGTTGTAAACTCTTCCCTAACATTAATCAAGGTTTGAGGTGTTATTTCTGAACACACTTCAATAATTCGACGGCGCAGTTCATCTAACGACCCACAAACTGTCTTAAAAACTACGGATTTCACATAGCCCCAGAGAAAGAAATCAAGCGGTGAGAGGTCCGGTGAGCGAGCTGGCCACTCTGTTGTACCTCGACGTCCAATCCACCTACCTGGATACCTTTCATCTAAGTCATTTCTCACCTCCCGAAAATAGTGTGGTGGCGCTCCATCTTGCTGAAATGTTACATCCAAGTAAAATTCATGTGGGTTTTGCGCAACGATCTCATCGATACTGGGACTTATTGTGTCTTGCAGCATTTGGAGGTATCTGGGACCATTTAAATTTTCTTCCAATAATATGGGACCTACAATGTGGTTACCTAAAATACCAGCCCAAACATTAATTTTCTGGGGAAATTGAGTATGCCCCTCGCGGAATTAATGGGAATTTTCATCACTCCAATATCTACAATTCTGGGTATTCACATTTCCATTTAGGTAAAAAGTGCTTTCATCACTAAAGCAGATGTGTTGCAAATAAAGTCGATTTGCAACAATTATTTCTGCCATGGTCTCGCAAAATTCAAGTCGCCGGTCTGGATCATCTTCAACCAATTGGTGCAAAATTTTTATTTTGTAAGGATGGAATTTATTTTGTTTTAAAACCCTCATTACTGATGTTTTAGAAACATTATATGTCTCAGCTACTTGCTTAGTTGATTGTTGTGGGATATTTACCATTTCGGCTAGTACTTGAATTTCAACATCTTCCGTAATTATTTTCGGCCTCCCAGATCTCGGAGCATCTTTCCCGGTGCCAGTTTGGTTAAATTTTACCACCAATTTCTGCAGATATTTTCGACACATCGGACGTTCTGGAAACCGTTCATTGAAAATGCGAATAGCAGCGTGGTAATTTCGGTTAGCTTCACCAAATATGATAACGGCTTCAACTTCGTCTGCTACTGAACGAGCCATATTAATCAACAAGAGAAATTGAAAACCGTTTGAAACAAAGTTTTGAAAACCTACAAAATGTCAATGACATTTGGCAAAAACAGATAAGAGTTTTTTTTCGTTGTCATGGATAAAATAAACGCGCCTAGCGTGCATAGCCTACCTCATTAATTTATTCGTGAACTGGTGCAAAAGTAGTCGAAATAATTATTTACAAGTGTTCATAAGTCCAAAACTATTAACTTTTTTGATAGAAAACCATTTATCAAACTTGTTCAGAATTCAACGTAGAATGTAATAATGCAATGAAAAAATTTAAATTCTAAGTCACCGTGCTTTTTTGAGACACTCTGTATGAATGAAACTTAAACCATTAAAGAGATCGAATGAAATCCTACAACTTATGTATTTAACATTTTTTTAATATGTAGAATAAAAAAGTTACAGGGGGGGCGACGGACTTTTGGTCCTCACTGTATTTACCTATAATAAAGAATAGATTGAGATCAGAGCTAGTTGATTATTCTATTCTATTTCTACTTTCTTGAGTATTGTTGAGTGAAATTCCTATAATGTTACAGATTATACAATTGGCTTCTCGCGTGAACATTGATATGGTAGTAGCCATAGTTAATCTTGTTTACAGACAGTGAAAAGATCTTTGTTAATGGTCATGATTTGTCTACATTGAGATGTAGTTTCGGAGGCCACAGCTCTTCTACATTGTCTCCTTCAATTGTTATCATCGTTACGTCAGCTTATCTTGTTACATGAGCATTTATAACATATTGCGGTAGATCATTCACGCACAGTACAAAAAAAGGGTCCAAGAACTGATCCTTGGAGAACACCCAACTGTACATTGTATATACATTTGATCTTAAACCGTAGCACCTTGATATATATTGATATCTTGATGCCCAATATCTGAAAACACACGGTATAGAAACCGTTCGATAAATCCAATATGATAGAGATCACAAACTTATAGTGTATTTCTTTAAATTTATTAAATGGGGAGTACCTCAGGGATCAGTTCCGGTACCAACACTTTTTTTAATTTATATAAAATGATCTAACCTCAATTAATATTTCCGGAGAATTCACCCAATTCATAGATGACACTACAATACTTTGGCATGATAAAAATGACTCAAAACTGCATCAAATGATTCTGAATGATATTAGTAAAGTGAAAGATTGGTGCGATGCTAATAAACTGTCTTTTAATACATCAAAAACTAACATTCTGACTTTCAAGAACTCCATCTAGGTAATCGAATGATCAGTTATAGGACAGAAACAAAATTTCTGGTTTTACATATTGATGGTAGATTGAAATTTGAAGATCACATTGAAAAACTCGGAAGAAAACCATCATCAGGGTGTTTTGCCGCAAGAACCACTTCATGAGAACTTGATAAAAATATGGCAAAGAGTGTGTATTATGCATTAGTTGACTCACATCTGAGATATGGAATTTTTTTTTGGGGATCATGTAGTCAATATTATTTCAATATGGTTTTGCTTTGCAAAAAAAGCAATTAGGTATATGCGCAGGGCTAAATTCCAGGATTCTTGTAAGCCACTCTTCATTAAACACAAAATTTTACCACTACCGTGCATTTTTATTTTAGAAGCAATGTGTCTCATTCATAGTAAATTAAAAAATGAAATCTATACGACAACCCATTATAACAGTATACAAACATTAAATATAAAATTACCAATTCCATCATCGGCACAGGTAAAAATTATATAATTCATATTTGCAAAAAATTATTTAATCACTGACCTAACAAGATTTAAATCATAGACAATAAAAGAAAATTAAAAAATTCTGTAAAAAATCTTCTGGGGAATGCTTTCTACTAATTAAATGAGTTCTACTGTGTCAACTTTTAGTGTTGTGAAACTCAACTTTGATCCTAGATATGCAGGATTCAATTTTGAAATGATTTATTGAATTGTACTAGTATTTTTTATATTTATACATATCTGTTGTTGACCAGTACGCTGAAAATGATGTACTAATATGTTTTTCTACATTCATGCAAAAAGCAAAACTTTATTGAACTATAATTCAGTGGAAAAAGAAGCTCTTTATTGCACTCATTTGTCAATCTATTTCAACGTGCTGTCATCATGATAAACATAAACGTTCAAACCCACTATGTCTAGTTCCTAAGTTGTAGATAGTGACTCATCGTACATTTTCTGGTTTTTACGGGATTTGAAAGTGCGGAGGGAATGTACGAAAGTGGCAAAGTAAAACTTGATTTGAAGCCAAAATACCTAGCTTATTTCTGTTCTATTTTTTGACCTGCTTCATATGAATTATGAACCGTACAACCGATGAGTCACTATCTACAATTTAGGAACTAGACATACATTTTTAGCAGATATTTTGTGAGATTGGCCATACGTTTTAAACAGCTACATATTTTATATTATTTTGTATTATAATGTTAGCAGTCGGAGTTGAACAAACAATGCCTTTTCGAGAATAACTCCATAATCAAAACCGATCCGCTATGTTCTAAACCGTCCACCTGCATAGAGCAAACTGTCTGACTGTGACCACACCTCGTGATAACATACGCGCTCATGGCTACTATGATTTTGATTTTTATAATGCAACTGTGGTTATATAAACGTCAGTCAAAGTTTAATTCTGACAATTACAGAACTGAAAGTTTTAAAATAATTAATATTAATGGAAAACTAGATGATGGTGATGAAATCGATAGTAACAATTATTTATTTTAATTGCGTATTTCATTTTCCTTCACCTAGTGCCGCACCTAAATAAATAATTTTTTGCTTTTTGCATGAAGTAGAAAAAATATTGTATGCAACTCGTGCAAAAATGTTTATTGCACTCGACGTGTTGTCCTACTCGGCCTGACAGCCTCGTCGGACAATTTCACGTCGAGTGCAATAAACACTTACTTTTTGCACTTGTTGCATAAATAACTATTATTCTGAACCCATGCTGATGCTTACACAAAAATTCAATCACATTTAGATGTTGCATTATTCTATTTGCTATAATTTTCACAGATGCTTTCGATAATGAGTTCAAAACTGATTTTTGCCGGTTATTTACAATGTCTTTTTTGTAACTTTTTTTATGGCGTGGAATAATATCTATACACTTAAACATCCTTCAAAGTGCTTGTTCCTAATTCATTTCAGTTATCCAGAGATTAAAGTCGGTATCCCCAAAATACAGATAGGATCCCGAGATTTAAAAAAAAATTAACTTTTACCATTCAATGCCTTCGTACAATAGGTATACCTCCAATGTCTCTGCAGATAATTTAAAGTTAAGAACGGCAACTACTACAACACAATAACAAAGTTACGTACATAACTTTCAACTAATCGTTGTTGTTGATAGTTGATGACATCAGCAATTCAGGGTTGCCAACAGCAAAATGTCAAATTATACGTCAATTATAAACAGAAATGGTTTTTTTTCATGATTTCTAAAAATTGAGTGCATTGTGACTCGAAAAACTTTCACAGTACATGGCAAACACTGTACAATGGAAGTCGAGTCGTTGCCAAAAAAAACAGTTGTGTTTTATATATTTCAAAGATTGGCTGCCGTAAAGGCACTCCCCCATTGCTCCAGACTGAAGCATCAAAACGCGGCGTTCGTAATGGCACCTGAACAATCCGGTTACCCCGTTCCCACAGGCATCTTCCGCAGGTAATTGTCCGCATAACTTGGCAACCCGGCATACCGTCGATGCCCGGCATCCGTTAAACTTCGTCGGCCGGATGTGTATGCATGGAAAATTATTCGGCAGCGTAATGGGGGCAATAAACTGTTGTCTCGAGATTCGGCGTGAAATGGAAGTAGGCTATGCGTGGATTCAACAGATTGTCGATTGCCGAATGTTTCTCGAAGGTGGTCCCGTGCGCGAAGGGTGTCTGAGTCGCGAGTGTTTCCCAAGCTGATGTATTCCTACTCAACACAGGAAATAGGCCTACGGCGAGGAAATTATTGAAAATTTTACGGATTTAAGGCATTCGACGAGATACGACTGTTGATCGAAAACTACTCTTCTATTATCATCCATTAGAACTCGCACAGATCACAAATTGAAGGAGTCAGTACCGGCCTTAGGGGGAGGGGCAACATGAGCGTTCGCCTGGGGGCGCCGGGGCTAAGTCTTCAATAAGATGTCCCAATTTCTTTTGAGTGATTATTCTGCAGAACCTTCTCGAATATACTAGCTTGATCGTTGTTCGCTGGTACTTTCGGCCTCGGGATGTAAAGGCCGCCTCCACTTCTAGAGACCGTACCAAGGCATCGTTATTACTCTTCTTAAAGTGTGTTAGTTGCACCGATTTCATATATACTAGATAAAGCATTCCCATCCATACGTGAAAGCTTTGTTTGGCTCAATAATAACGCAAACAATTGAAAGTTTTCCTACGCAACTAGGGAACACCAGCCCAGTAGCTCACGGTCACAGAGTGTGCTCATGACACCACCAGTGGCGGTTACTTGAAAAGGAATGATACGCAATAACTACTGTTCACAAAATTCACTGCACTACTGCTGCTAATCTGATAACAAACCGTAGAGTTTTTACATTTCCTTCGTGTTTCCCGCCTAGATGTTTATCGGCGAATCACTTAAGCCCAATATTTCTCGCCGTCCTGCGAACTGCGCAACTACGTTAACAGAACCTCCACGAACCGCCACTGTTAAAAATCAAATTGGTTGCGTTATTTGTGTAGGAATAATTAGCATAATTTTTGTATCAGCCAATGAGCTGCGTTATTTGCGTAGGAAAAATCCGAATAACTGTGCATAAATTTGCATTGTTTAAGGGCCACTTTTGTTTGTTTACTACTTTGGTTAGTCGCAGAGTACTTTGGATTTCGGTGTCTCTCAGTCCATCTATGAATAACTGCACTGTCGCACATCTGCCTCAAATTCTTGCAGACTCTCCCCCCCATTTTTGAGTGCGCATTTTCATTTGAGCCCGATACAGCTGTTCTCGATGTTGATCGCCATTCCGTAACTCTATGCATCGTTTTTGCTTTTTGCGTCGCGCATCACACCTTCTTTACGCATTCTGATTGGCGAATAGCGTCGATCGTCGTAAAATTTGCCAATCAGGATGCGTGACGCGCGACGCAAAAAGCAAATATGATGCATTGGGAACTCACCCTTATGCAGTATCTAATGTCTTCATATTCATTTCACTCTCTATTGTTTCTTGGATCAGCTTCCGAACGGCGCTATTATCCAGCTCTCCCCTATCACGTAAGTGATAAGTTCATATTTATTTTGCTGTTCGATAGGCATCGTCCGCAACATACTCAAAGCTGGCCATCTCAAAGCTACTATGAGTGCCGTAGCTTTTTCTTCTTCGCCGACTGTCCATCAAAAGTCGGTGGTTTTACGGAAATCCCTGATGTGGCAACCTTGTTTCGACGATCTTGGTTCTTGAGGAGAGCTATCTGGTTTTCGAGTTTTTTCATAGCCTCTCGCACTTTATCCACTTTGTTATTGAGCTCATCGTCGTTTTCATGACTTTTCCTTAAGTTCTTTCAGTTCCTCCATTTGTACTTTGGTTTTCTGTAATACATGTTGGAAAAAGTTTTCTTCATGTTCTAGAAATAGTGCGATTAAAAGGAATCAAGAAGATATCAGAAAACATTCTACTTGCGTATTTTGCAGAGAAAGCAAGGTAATGAAAACGTCTGGAGCCTGTAGAAGGGACGAACTTGTCGAGATGGTATATTGGAGACAACGAGTCAATCCTTATTGTAAACATACACTAGCAGAACATTCACTGTTACAAATAATGCACCACTGAACTATATACAAATTTATCGAAAATATATCAACATCAGGCCCAAAAATTGTAGAATACGTATACTATTTTGGAAATATTCGAATGGCATCTACTACAATCAAGTAGTTGGAATGAATTATATTGCAAAAGTGCCAAAAAACATAGCGCAGTATCTTGGACTTCCAGAATAATGCAAATACAGGCTTCAGGCGAACTTCTGCCTCTCTTTTAGTTAATGGAGGAGGCGATATCATGCTTGAAAAAACATGAAGGATGGAAGAGTACTAACATAGCAGAAGGTTATATAGATGAAAATCTTACTAACGCCAATAATCGTGGAAGGAAGAAGCTCAGAAAATATCCCGGTTCACTCGCAACCGCAGAAATTTCATAAAAAGTTGTGAAAATGGCACATTTACCTTTAATATTGCAAATAATAATAAAAATGATAGTTTTTAGATGTAGATATTCACATTATGTACGGTTCCTAACGGCAGGGGGTGATACTGTAACGATTTCGAGACCGGCCCTGATCTAATTAATTATGCACCCTCATTCAACTACAACAGCATATCTGCTGGCCTATCTCCGAGAACAAGCTGGAATAGAATCGATCACTTCGATACTGTTCGAAAGCCATCTAGACGAAATGTTCTATACTCCAGGATAATCGAGATAGCCGTGGATAGAATCTGCTTGCGACTATATAACCGCTGGAGGACAGTCAGAGTTCAGAGTTAGTTACAGTTCCAGAGTTCGCAGATAGGGACTGACACCGTAGAAATAAAATAGTAAAGTAAATGTTTTAGTGAATAATTGTTAGTGTTTTAAATAAATTAAAAAAATTAGTTAGTGCAGTTTTACTACAATACGTTAGGACATTTGGTTGAAATTTGGTACATTTATTTGAACTAATGAGGCGCTCATTTAGCCCGAACTAGATTGAAGTTATGAGAGGCCAGTGGCGTCTCAGAGGGTACCACAGCCAACAATATTGTGAAAAAAAGTACGCAACTGACTTTTTTTCGCAGATTAAGAAGCTGAAAATATAATTTTTTGGTCTCCTGTATTTTCTTCATATTTATTTTCGTTTGCGAGAAAAACATTAAAGCCACTCTATTGCATATCATGAACACCTGCGTTGGAGACCAGCTGACTTTGATAGTAGGGTTTTTCCTACACATATTTCATTTCAAATTGAAGAAGTTTATTTTTGTTTTGGATTGTTGGTTGTTATTTGTTCACCATCCGTAATAGGTATACAAAGCAACTCCGGACATATGTTAATGGGAACTTTCCTTCTTAAAATGACCTAACGAATAACCCTCTGCAGTTTGGAATCGTTGGTAGAAAACACCCTGTATATATGTATACATTTATGCCCAAATTATCGCGTTAAATAAAATACAAAACAACCAACTATAGTTACGAAAAACAGTTCGAAATTGATTGAAGATTGTTCTTCTTTTATTTTAGAAAAATGTTGTCTCAATAAATAACTTGTTTTGTTCAGATTAAATTTAATTGTTTTTGATTTATACTTTCTGTTGTGGAGAAAATATAGCCGGTTTTTGTTGTTGTTACTCAGTTATGATAAAAAAATTCGATACTCGTGGTTCCTCACGCTCGCTAGCGTTCGCCTTTGGAATTTTCCATTCGTATAGAATTTTTTCATTCTAAACTTGTTACAGAATATACTACTAGCACTATTCCAGAACAAACAACTCGTATTTTGGTAAGACAGTCGATTGAAAGGTATGTAACGATTTCGAGGCCGGCCCTGATCGCCCAATTAATTATTCACCCTCGGCTCGTAAGTAAACAACGTTCGCATATCTGCTGGCCAACGGATCAACAACGATGAACTATGACTCATCGCCGAGAACTAGTTCAAATGGAATCGGTAGCTTCCATCCGCTTCCATCTGCTTCGAGAGCCATTTGAATGAGTCGCCCTGTAGGGCGGGAAATACAGTCGCAGAGAGTGGCAGATACAGTTCGAGAGTCCGCAGACAGAGAGCGGTAGTGAAGATAAATTTGAAATACATAGTGACTGTGATATAAATTATTGTTTGATAAGAGTTTTAAATAAATTAACAAAATTAGTTTAGTGCATTTTTACCGCACGTATTTGATTTCTTGATAATCTTCTGTTTGAATTATGAATTTCAAAAATTTTGGAAAATACTTCTATAATGAAAACAATTATTGATAGATCTGTTACAATAAAAAAAATAATTCATTGGTACTGTTGATTGAACAGAAGATGAAGAAACTTTGTGATGAGTTCATAGTTCAATATTAACTTCCATTCAAATACAGGATGCGTAATGTTTTTTTTCGGCGACACACATTCTTGTGAAATTATTTATACAAAAATTCAAGCTTCGAAAAAAAAGTGAGATATTCGTTTCACTAAGTAAATAATAGACTTTAATTAATGAGTTAAAACCACATAAAAATATTCCTTTCGATGGTGACAATGAACAAAAATGCCCAAAAATGAGGGGAAATATAGGTAGTTTGTTGATTTAATCAATACTTGAAATTTTTTTTTTTTATTATTTTTATCTTCATGTACTCGTACATCTCTTGATCAATCTGACTTCCTTTTCTTCCAGGGATGAAGACCTTTGATGTGATTATAATTGGATATGTTAACTAGTTTCGATAAATTAATTTTTATCCTGAATTGTCTTATTTAGACCAACAAAACTATTTTTTTCATGTCAATCCCATCTATCTACGACGTTTTTACGAACAGAAAGGGTCCTTTTATTAAAAAGTCAATTTACCCTCTAAAATATTATTAAATTAATAGCCACTGGTCGATCGGGTATTTCCGAAGATTTGGTATGTTATTTTCACATCGTTTTTTTTTTGTCCCCTATATTTCCTTCATTTGCACGGCGATGTTTAATTGCAATATAAAAACGACACATGTCGAAAAAATCCTGGAGTCAGGGACCAATCAATCGATACGTCAACGTCGTATCACCGCTGGCCGCGATTCGAACGGCCGCACGGAGAACTCGTGTAGGCCTGATCGGTGGCGCCGTCGGAACGCGGCCTCGTGAACGAACAACTCACGGCACCGTCCACTTTCGTGCTAAAGGGGAAGAAGCTTGTAAAGTGAAATCTTTAGTGCAATGCGAGAGAGTGTCGCCGTGGATTTCTTACGCTCTCTCACTCTATTGTGATAATAATATGTCAAATGGGATATCTGTTTACTGGTCGTGTGCGCTAACTCAATAATGTCGAATATTGGTTAAGTGTGTCGTTATTTTCGAAAAAAAAAAACAACAAGTGGTCAACTTTTGTGTACTCGTGTGAATGTCTGAAGATGCGGTGATGTTTTTTTATAAGATATGAAGTGGAATTTGTAGTGCACTAGCGGGTTTTCACAAATGAAGAAGGCTCCTCGGTAAGCTGACAGATTGATTACTTACTAAAGTTTGAAATTGGTGCAGTATCAAGTTTTTTGAGTGTATTTTTGGTTAGGACTGCCCCCAATTCAGTTTGCTAACTATTCGAAAAGGGGACACGTTAATTGATGCTTCCGTTGTTCGCCTAGTTAATGGTAAAATTGTTTTTAATAGATTAATGAATCGACAATGCTGATTATCCGTCCTAATTTTCGAATCAGATTTGTAAAAACGCAACTGGGTGCCGTTTCCATCTAGCCATCCTCGAAAAATTTTCAGATATGTACGTACACCTGGTTAGTGAGTGGACACACACATAATACGGGAAAATTGTCAATTGTGCCAAGGTTCTCCTTCCTCACCTGTATAGATTACTAATAAACTTCTTTTCATTGTCAGATGGCTACGTAACATGCCAAAGACCTTGCTCGATTCATTATCTGTCAGTTTTCAAGTAGTCAATATAATATATATGTAATAAATATACTGTTACACTCGAATTTGGATCAATTTTAATAATGTACGAGGTTCGTGTTGTGGAAAGACTCCAGGGAATTACCTACTGGGATTGGGAAATCAATATGGAAAAGAATATTCCACTTAGTTGGAGAAAATGTATAGCATTTGTCGACATTTATTGTGGCTTTATATGAGTACAACAGCAGAAACAATGAACAATATTCATTAATATTCGAAATAAGTTGTTTACGTTCATAAAGATCTGGCTTCTATCGATAAATTTCAGATTACTTGGATAAGCCATCTTCTTTCAACTCTCTATTGATAACATGAGCATATCTAATTCATCATTGTAGTGAAATTGGCAGTTCTTATCATTATAGGCTGTTATCATCCCTTTGTACAAATTCCGCTCTACACAGTAGAAATCCATGTTCCTCTTCTTCTTCTTTATTTCTACCTTACAAAAGGAATTGCGTCTGATCGTTTTCTGTGGTACAAACCCTCTCAACAGTCTCAATATACAATCTGCTGTTCGTTTCATTGGTGATATCAAGTTGCCAAGGACGTTGCCAAAAAATAATGCGTAATGGTCCTCGGGCTCAAACCTAGGAAAAGTTATGGACACCTAAACGTTGAGACTTCGTTTAGGTTGTTTTTCATGTCGAGTCGAACAACGATTTTATTAGCGAAAATTTTTGGTAAAGTGCGTTGTCTTTTAGAAGCCCCATAAACTCATTAATATGACATGAAGGCGTCCGACAACTAGAATTTCTTAAAAGTTTTGTCGGTTACCACTTATTGAATACTTCTGAAAAAATCAGCTGAGTGAGGCTATAAGTAGTGTTTTTTTATAACAAAAATCTGATTAAATGAAAGACTATATATTTATTATACAGGCCGTTTCTTTTATCATGTGGTAACATTGCTATATTCTAAACCGTAATAGATACAAAGACGATTAAATGGAAAAAAAGGTAATTATTGTGGTGAGCAGTAAATTGGTCATAGAAAATTTACGGGGATTCTCGCCCTTCCCAACTTATAAATAGAAAACTGAAAATGCTGTTTTCGGTTTTTTACGAATAGAATTGTTATTTCAGAAAATATAAAAAAATGAAAAAGGAAAGTTTTATTGTATTCAAAATGTACTAGAACTACGTAAATTTTTAATCAAACGTTTCGTGTCAACACCGCCATCATAAACTATTTTTTTTCAAATACGGACCTGTCTATTTCATCACAAATATCGATAGTACATTTTGAATACAATAAAACATTCCTCTTTAATTTTTTTATATTTTCTGAAATAACCATTCTATTCGTAAAAAAACGAAAACAGCATTTTTAGTTTTCCCTGTATAAGTCGGGAAGGGCGAGAGTTCCCGTAGATGTTCTCTGACCAATGTACTGCTCACCACAATAGTTACATTTTTTCCCATTTAATCGTCTTTGTATCTATTACGATTTAGAATATAGCAATGTTACCACATGATAAAAGAAACGGCCTGTATAGGTACCTAGGTCATTAATTGTTTCTCACATCAAATCAATGTGTTTGCGAGGACCCCAGAAGAAAACGCCCCCTACCGCGAATATTTTGAACTAAAAAGTTGTCCGTTGGAGTCAAAGTACCTTGGAATTGTAATAGACTTGAGCAGAGATTTCATGTAAACGAATTATTCGTTTTTCGTACGAAATCCGTCAAAAGCTGTTCAAATATATTTCGTGGCGGAAAATTTTAACTGATGTTACGAATGAATTCAAGAAGTTGAAATAAAGTCAACTTGTCCAAAATTTTAAAGGAAAACAATGATCAGTGTGGTTTTGTATGTTTGTTTCCAGGCATGATGAAAATACCCCAAAAAGGTATACCTACCATATCTGATATGTGATTCTATCAGGGCGTGGTACACTACTTTCGCAGTAGCTGTTTCCCAGTTCTCTCGACAGCATAACAGCCAGATGCTAGTTTTCCGTTCAAGGACTTCACATGGTTCTCAAAGTTCAGGTTGCTATCCAGATGAACTCCAAAGAATTTACTTGTTTATGTTTGCTCCATGACAATGACAATATCGATGCTCAAAGGGATGTCTGATAAATTACATTTAAATGACAAGAGCTTGGTTTTATCTATATTTAACGAGAGCAGATTGGAGTTGAACCACCTTTTTATAGTGGAGATATCACTAGTAATACTCGAGTGTAGTTTTTTTGTATCGGCCTCATACCACAAGATAGTTGTGTCGTCTGCAAATATAGTAAAACTGCCATCAATTTTGAGACTAGACAAATCGTTAAAATATAATAAGAAGAGAATAAATAGGTTCTAGTTTCCGAGTTAGTGATTGTTTTGACGAATTGTGTACGCTCACTTAGGTAGGACTCACTCCAACTACGGATTATAAAAATATCAATATCAAAGATAATATCTGGATGGATATTGCCAACATTGTTGGAAACACTGTTAAGTAATCCCGAATAATAAGTTAAATATGGAGAGCAATCTCATGATTATTAATATAAGTATAAGAACAGCCGTAATATTTTATATTCTACCGATTTTGTTAACGTATTGAAATTTTTAATCAAAGAAAAGAGTAAAAGGGCTCCCAAACGTTTCTGGGTGAGATCTATTTTCAAACTACAAAAATTACATGGCAATTACCACAATTTAATCAACTAGCCGACGGGTTTTGACGTTGAATATTTCATTTAATCCGTGAAGGCATTTCGCAAAAATGAAAACCGCTCGAAATATCATTCGTACGAAAAAGTGACATTTATTTCAGATTCCCTACAAAAAACCGAAAATTCGGATGCATGAAATCTTAGCTTAAAGGCTGAAACACAATGGAAGTTTTATGTTTTTAGTTTGAATTTTCATAATTTTGGATATTTTTAACGCGAAACCATCATTGCCATTATTAATCTGATTAATAAAAAATCTTGTTGATAAAATTCAAGCTTCATTTTTCAATTCTGTTTTGCATCTTGTTTTATTTGAAAAATTGATATCGAAATCCCAAAACTCAAAACTTACCTATTACATAAAACTTCCATTGTGTCTACGGCTTAAGCTTACCTGGAACCAACGTTTTGGAAAGGTCGAAAGGAAGGGAATTTAGCTTAGCAACAATTAATTAGGGGTAAGATTTGGGAACTCGAACCGAATGTGGATACATTGGGATAAGGTATAAGTACACCCCCCAATATTGAATGGAATTGTAGGTAACTAAACATATTGTTTATTGTATTAACCATGACATCAAGTGAAGAAATAGTACAGGATCTAGGTAGAAACAATTGACGACATATGTGGATAAAGGTGTCACATCGCATATTTTCAAAAAATAATTTATTGTAATTTTTGAACATCTCTTGTTTCAATTACTAATTTATAATATTTTGAAGGAATTTCTTGATGATAAAAGTGTCATGTCACATCTACAAGCAGTATTTTCAGTGGATAAAGGTGTTATGTTACATTTTTATCACTTATCCACTAACAATTTTGAAAATTCTGATGACAGATCAAAGGATTTGTCTCAGTTTGTGGTTATTATCGAACTGTGTGTAGCGTTACTGTGTTATCCACGGTTTTAATGTGAGAGTATATCATGATGGGATCTAGAGGCAAGCGGATTCTAAAGTTTTTTTTTTAATATAATAGAAGTTTATTCATCATCATCATACATATACTTTCACAGTCTGGGTTGAAATATAAACACTTTAAAAAACATTAAAACGAAAATGAATAAACACAGAAAACCACCAGGAAATGAATCCGCGCGTGGCATGAAATCATTGTTCAAACATTAAACGTGAACGTCATTAAAATACAGATGTTCCCCAATTCTCTTAAGATATAAAAATATATAAATCTAATGATTAAATTACAAATCAAATGAATCTTTGTTAAAACATTGAACATGGGCATCATTAAAATACATATTTTCTCTAGTTTTGTTAGAATGTTAAAATATATAAATCTAAAAATTATTAAGACTAAAACATTAAAATTCAAACCAAAAGACTAAACAATTAAAATTCACGCCAAAAGACAGAAGAATTGAATATGAAACCATGGGTATTGTCAAAATTGTAAAAGTTTTAGACAACATACCATTCTAAAATATTAAATTTTATATCAGATTAAGAAAAATTTTGGCACTAAAATCACATTTCAATAATAAATTGTTCATACTATATTATCAGCAGTACCTCATGCAAGTTTATAACATACTCTGCTTGTAGCTATAAAGTTTTCAAGTGTTTCCAACGGAATAGCGAACAGCCAAGTTCTGACCATTTTCTTGAACATTTCGTATGAGTTGATCATTCTGAGTGACGGTAGCTCATTGAAAAGTTTTGGCCCCAAAAACGTGTAACATTTCTGTCCTATGGTTTTTGTTTCAGTTCTTGGTATAACAGCGTTGGTTTTATGCCTAGTGTTGTAAGGGTGCTGAATAGGTACCAACGACGATTTATGTCTATACTGCCTCAAGAGGATCGCAAAAACAAATGTCTGTCTTACATTCATTATCGACGTTTCTCGATACAGGCTACAGGATGGATATTCTCGCGGTTTTTTATACATCATTTTAAGAATGCACCTTTGAATTTTCTGTAGGATATTGATGAGTGTTTTTGAGGCTCCTCCCCATGCAATGACTCCATAGGAAAGATGACTTTCGACCAAAGCATAGTACAATATTTTCAGATATTTTATATTAATTATGTCAGATATGTTTTTGAATTTATAGACCATGAATCGCAACTTTTTAATTACATAATTAACTTGATCTTCCCATTTCAAATGTGAATCTATATATATACCTAGGTACTTAAGCTTATCGACAGACTCTATTTTCAAAAGTGTTCCGTCATCATATTGTACTTCCAGTTCTTTATATGGTGGTAAATTTGTAGAGTAGGATGTGAACGACAAAAAATGAGTTTTTTTATTATTGATTGTCAGCATTCTATCGTTGAAGAAATTGATTATATTTTGAAAATCAACTTCAATGCTATTTTTGAGAGTGGTCCAGTCAGTTCCTTCGTAAAAAACGGCAGTGTCGTCTGCGAAACTCACAACTTCCCCACACGTATTTTGTTCGAAAAGATCATTGATATAAAGATTGAAAAGAATTGGCCCCAAAACAGTACCTTGAGGTACTCCATATTTTATAATTCGATAACTGCTCATAGTTCCATTGATATTAACGCATTGTTTCCTGTTACATAAGTAACTCAAAAGTAATTTATGAGCAACTCAGGACTAGTGCCAATATTTGAGAGCACTGACAATAGTATTGAATGGTCAACGGTGTCGAATGCTTTTGCCAGATCTATGAAGACACAGATAGACGGAAAGTTGATGGAAGACAATGGGTAGTATGAATAAATGCTAGCAAATGCTTCTACTATAGGTTTGTCCTTCTCATAACTTAACACAACGAATAGGTCTGTTTCAAGAAATCAGAGTAGAAGCATTTGCTCAAAGTTTATTCATACCACCCATTGGATGCAGTGATACCTATATGATAGACAAATAGTACTAATGTTCAGGGATGCTTTTGGTTCTCTATATAAAATTGGAAGTGTAAAAGTTGAAAAGACACAAATCATTTAAACTTAACCAATCACTTTCTCTCTGTGTATTTATTGGACCTTGCTTCCTATTGGCGCACTTGTCCAGCACTCTCCCCACTACGTAGGGATCCGCCCTACCCCAGCCTGGTTACTGGCGTGAGTAGTGGGGACTTCGTCAGGGGGTGGAGGGAGAATCTTGCTCAAGGCAATATCTCCACCCAAAAAAAAATATAAAATTTTTTTTTGTAGATTGCACGTTTAACCACATTTAAAAAACTGGTGTACGGCAGACGTCACAAACACTTAAAAATTGGGTGATTGCACGTACTAAAGACGGCAGACAACACAACACAAACTACACTATAACAATCACACACATGTACTTGACTTGAGACACGAGAACGCCGTCAGTCCTCCACCATTGCCGGAAGTCGAATGTAACCAATCACTCCCGTCGCCTGAAAAGAAAGGACACAAGTGATGATGTCATGAACTGCATTGTGAGTTATATAAACTAGTTTCCTGCAGAACAGCCGCACTATTCTAGAAACAAAAATTACAATAAAAAGTAACCTGTACCCTTTGTAGATCATGTATTCAGTTTAGAGAAAGAAAACTGAATAAACAAATACATGGTTTAAGTGTCTTTCTATAGATATATTTTTGAAAAAAAAATCAATTTGTCTTTTGGCCATTCAAAAACAGACACATGTACTGTTCGTGACGCTGGAGAATATTCCACAGAGCTTGAAAAAAACTGGCAATTTGTTTTCCATTCGCAAATGGAGACGGGCAAGTACCATCCATTTACAAGAAAATATGTCACGTATTTAATGTTAGATAAGTATATTTTTCTACCTGAATGAAAGACATTGCCAACAGATGCAGTGATGAAATAGTTAAGTAGTTGTTTGCTTCGATTTTGGAAATTAAGTACTCAAGAGTACTCAGTAACTTTTATAATAGTAAACCCCTGGTTTGACACAGTGACGAAGCCAGTAATTTTCTCGATGAAAAAGGAGAGATGGGCGTTTTTGACAACTTGGTTTGTTACCGTGATAGTAGCTTTTTTTTAAAACGGCCATAGCTAGTTACTTTTCTATGTCAACAATGATAACCACCCATCAGTCAGCATTTTGAATCTAGACCTACGAGTAAGACTTATTATTTGTTTTTTTGTTTTATTGATTATTTTATTTTTAGTCTTTCCAATTCTAAAGTACATAAAATACTATAGTGTATCAACCACGGGACTAAAGTTCTCTTTAATCCCTCAGCGAATTGCCATTTTTGTCCCTAGTTTTATAATCTACTATTATTTGTTAATGTTGAACATTTTTTCTATAACTTTGAAGAGCTTCCAAATAAACTTCATTTACTTACATATGAAGCCTTTCTTACAAGTTGATTCACACAATAATATTAATAACATTTTTTCGTTATGAAATGTCAATTTGTCATCGAAATTAATTTTTCTGGTATGATTTGGAGTCAGCTCGTTGAGATACATTGGGGGAATATTTGCGATTTTTTGAAAAAATAAAAATCATATATTTTCGGAATCATGAAATTGTGCGTATATAAGTAGTGCGAACTTCAAGTGAATCCGATTATTTTGTACCTTACATGATCATTAGGGGTCTATTCCTTGGGACTTTCCGAGTAATTACTTTTGTTCTTCGTTCAATTTGAAATCCACAGAGCATACTAATTCTACCAATCTATATCGACTGCCGTTCGCAGAATTATTGCTCTATCTTTAACTATTCTCGAGTGGGAAATTTCACCTGGAATTGAGAGGGGCATTTCCTTCTAAAAATCCACAGAGTACACTGATTTCACCATTACAAATCGAATGCTGTTCGCAGAATTGATCAATATCTTTAACCGTTCTTGAGTTGAAAAATGCATCTGGTGTTAAGATGGATCATTTCCTTCCATCAATTTTCCAAAAATTCAACCTTTTTTGAATACGCATACCAAATTTGAAGTCGATTAGTCGATTCCAATTCAATTAAAGATCTAGCTTTTTATTTAACATCTGCAATTTAATTTCGAGTTGATATATGAGTTTGTTTCTCGGTTTGTTTGTTAGTTTCTTTTTGATGGTGAATCTTGTATCTGTACATATTCAAATCATATATTTTCGGAATCAGCATGAAATTTTGCGTATAAAGTGCGAATTTCAAATGATTTTGTATTTTTCACGATTTTTATTGAGTAATTACTTTTGTTCTTCGATCAACTTGGAATTCACAGCACTGATTCCACCATACCAAATCGACTGCCTTTCGCAGGGTTTATTTCCCGTTGACATTATCCGTCTCTTTACGTTCGTTTCACAATAAACAACTGACCTATAAAATTTTGGGGTTAGTTCTAGTGGCAAGTGAATATCCAGACCATTTTTTTGTAGTATGCTATAAATTTTGATGACGGATTAACGAAATAACGGAAAGTATCAGGAATATAAGCAATTTTTTTTTGTAAGGAAAAGATCCCTTTCAACTCTAGATGAACTTTCCAACTGGAAAACGAGTAAAGATAATTTATGTAGAAGTCATTTGACCTACACCTTTCAAAGAAACAATGAAAAGAATGTTTCGGAATATACCCTCACCTCCTTGGCTCCACCATCCCTCGTTTGGTTGATTTGAGGCCGACGAATGAGGGTTTATTTTAGGGGGTTACCCTTAGCACTGAGACGTGCTGAATGGAGTCTATGGTATTGTTCTGTAGATTTAATAGTCTATTTATTAGGTGTTTCGAATTTATGCCCATTTCTAGTGCTAGCTTGGAGCGCACACCGACCACCCGGGGTGGTGCTATAGATTTTCCGAGGTTTTCTACAGCCCACTTGACCTGAGAAATGCGAATGCCAAGGTCTTGAATATTTTTAAAGAAGACCCCATGTAGCTGTAGGATCCTCTCTCTCTCCGCAGCTTTGCCGTGGGCTTTTTGGATAAACGCTTTCCAACTCGGTGACAGAGTTTGGGTTCGTACGTTCAGTGTTGAATACGAAACCGAGTTCATCGGCTGCACGGGTTTGGCACTCATCGGGTTTGGCTGATACCAATCACCGCGGTTTTGGGTCTGTAAATGATGATTCAGATGCGTTTCATGCAAGTTGGTATGCTTTTTCCCTGCTGATATGAATTTCTCTATGTTCAGGCACCCACTCAAATCTAACCTTATTGTCTGAAGACATTCTGAAATTGATTTTGACTTTATCTCTAACACATTCAGATCTTTCATTGTGATCCTATATCTGTTTTTGAGCCATCCGAATACCAGTTTCTAAAATATTGTGGTAACGATCAACATGCTCTCGGTATACCAACAGGAAACGAAGTATTCACTCAACCGAGCTTTGTAGATTCAATACCATTCCGGATATAAACTAAAGTCGATGAAATGTGATACACCTGGCACCTGGAGGAAGTGAAGAGCAAGAACGCTAGCTGCCCTTATAGTCTAGTCAAAAAGTGCCTTCTCGGTCAATTTTTTTTCGGCAGTCTCTGAAAAATATGGACCATGTGTCATTCGATTCAGAATAGCATGTAGATGATTTTTGAAAAGAACATAGTTCCGCTTGCAAAAATTGCCAAAGTTATAAACAATTAACTAAAAGAATAGGGTTTAGTTTTTTGCGAATAACTCGAAAACTACTTAATCAGATTCTTCAAATCTTAAAAAAGATTCAATCAAAGGAGGAAATTTCCTAAAGAAAGTCTCGACTTCCTGAACTGTAGGACCAATATTTACAATTTTCCCAGTGGGATGAAAAATTTAAGAGCTCACTCAGGAGCTCACTCACTTTATAGATAAATACCGGAAAAAATGTATCCCAATTTCTTAATTAGCCATGCAATAGTTAATTAAGTAATAATTTTTTGCTGCTTGATGTAATAATTTTTAAACTATAAATTTGAGATGTTTTTCCTTCCTTGAAGCTATTCTTGGAAGGCTTCAGAATAGATCCCCAATGGAAAAATAAAAAAAAATATATTTTTATTAACAATTTACGTAGTTGCAAAATTAAAAAATGTCAATTAATGATCATTAAAATGTATTAATGATCCGTTTATTTGTCATCAGAAGCTGCATGGAAATGTTTTTTTTTGAGGTTTTATCTCCTATTGCTTGAAAAATTGTTATGCACAAATGCATTGTTTATGAGAATATTGTGTTTTTGGGGCCCTTATCTTTGATGCATACAATAATTTCTAAAAGAAAAGTTGCCTAAAAAGTTTTTTTATTGTTTAAAAACGCATTTAGTAATGAACAATAATTTTCTTCCACTTATAATTAATATTAAAAAAATCATTTTTTAAAATCTACAATTGATTTCCTTTTCGTTATAAAAAATCGTTTTATTTAATTTTTCATTGTTTATTTAATAAAGAATTTTTTTATAAATTTTTACCTTATATTTTTTCTCATTCTGTAATAAAATCAACCATGAGTTTTTTTGCCATGATGAAATTAGAGGTAACGAATATTTAAAAATTAAAAATATATCCTAATTATATATATATATTTTTTCCTGAAAAACTCATGTCTGTTTTTGTTACAGTACTTACCTGAGTAGAATGATAAAAAGTATACCGTAAAAATGTATTAGTTTATAACAAATTGTTCTTTCAATAATTAATGAATAATTGAATGAAACGAATTTGTTTTGTTATAAAGAAAAAAAACAAATTATGATTGTCAATTAATAAATGCGTTTTTAGGCAATAAAATTTTTTTTCAAGATCTACTTTTGTTTTAAAAATCATTTGCAATAAAGATAAGGAAAAAAAATTTCAATTATCTTGTAAACAACTGATTTGTTCAAGTTTCTAGCGTTGGGCTGCCTTGGCGCTACGACCTTTTTTGGTTCAAAATTCATTTCTCAGTAATGGATTTAGCGAATTTTTTTATTTCAAAAGTCATCTGATTGGGAATAAAATTTCCTTCCATGACATTTTTCAATCGGAGCAGTCTTTTTCGATTACCGGGCGTTAGAATTATTGAGGGTTGTCAACTTCTTAGTTAAGTTGGTAAAAATCGGCTATATTTGTCGGGTGATTGCGGCTGAACGGCTGGACCAATTTCGATGTTCTAATCATTATTTGAAACGCGGAATTTAATGTTCCTTAAAAAAGGAATAGGTGACATTTTTTGTAGGATGTGTACTTTTCGAGTTATACGCGAAAAACCGAAAAAAAAACGAAAATTTCGCGGTTTTTGGGCTCTCAAATCTGAAGCATATCCTAGAAACTGTTGCAACTCATATACCCATTATTCAGGACCCCCCAAGAGGAATTTGAACGATTTCCAGCTCTCGAGCAATTTTTGCACTAACTTCCCTGGGCTATATAGACTTCCACAGCAATAGGAAGATGATAGTCAGAGTAAAGGATGCTATTTCCAACTCTCACATTATGAATAGGGGAGTTCCCCAGGGATCTGTGGTGGGACCACTGATAGTCCTTCTGTTTATGAAACCAGTTAATCTAAAATCGCAACTGCTAACGAACTGGCAGAATAACTCACATCATCCATTGCAGATATTGTAAATTATTTCGAGAATTGGCGAAAACCATGTCGAAATATTATCTCCAACTCACAACTCACACCTTAACATAAAAAAAGGAATGGCTGAGACTTTTCGAGTTATAAAGCTTGAAGGAAGTGTGAAAGTTTCGCGGTTTTTAGGCTTTTAAATCTGAAGCGACCTAGACTATGTCGCAAACTCTACACCCGTTATTCAGGACCCCCAAGATGGATTAAAACTATTTCCAATCTGAAAAAAAATCCTCTATTGCCTGCGCGGGCTGATCGAATTCCGACCCCTTGCGGCACGACCCTGTTTCCACCCCTAAACAACGTTCGACGTCGTCGGCCTTGTTTCCAG
The DNA here is from genome assembly GCA_958502065.1 of Chrysolina americana. Lineage (NCBI taxonomy): Eukaryota > Metazoa > Arthropoda > Insecta > Coleoptera > Chrysomelidae > Chrysolina > Chrysolina americana. The sequence goes on along the minus strand of OY293415.1, from coordinate 6,312,076 downwards.
TTTTCTTTTATCTTGATGGCCATTGACATGGGTCTCGAAACGGCCCATCTAGCGGTAGTGAAAATCGCTTTGCTGTCACTTTCCGGCGAGTTACTGCAATCCGCATTCAACGATAGTGCAGTTATCTAGTGCGTTTTTATTGCGGCGAACATTTGAAATTCAAATGAATCCGCGATCAACAAGTCGAGTGTTGATATTCGCTTTTTTAGAGGTTAAGTTGGGGTTAAGGTTAGGTTTGCTGTTCGTGTGCCTACCTGCTCGTCACGGAACCCTGGTTTTAACGGAGGCCTAGTATTGATAGCCCCTGCGAAGGTTGGATGTGAATTAGACGAAGGTAACTTTTAGAAAAGCACATGTCAACCGGAAGGTAATTGCACGATGTGAAATTTCACTTTTTCCAATGTATTAAAGATTTTTTAGGATTAACGAGACCAAATATTATTGATTGTATAAGTAGTGTTTTATAGATATCATAAGCTTGAGTGTTTGATTTTCTTAAGCGAATAAAATGTATCTAGAACCTGCATGCAATCCCAACATTTTAATAACATTAATTTTGAATTAGAATCGTCGAAATTTTTCAGCAAAAAATGATTTGATTCTGACAGCGGCTGTCACCTCCTCAAAAATCACTGAAATTACGTACAAAAATATCGGAAAGTGTTGGATGGTTGCTATTCATTTTCTTGTTTATCAACTCCATTTGTAAAAATTGTGAAAAAGTTGGTAATGCAAAAAATAATTCTGCTCATGATACAATCCTTGAGGAAACTGAAGAAGCAACTCGCCAATTTTTGCGTGTCAAGTCCTGGGAACACTATAAAATAGTATTTTCTCTACGAGCGTGCGTTTTAACCCACTTTCCCGCATGCATTTTAGTTTTGAAAGTGTCACTGTCCTGCACTCTGCTTTCAGCATGTGTTTTCATGAAAGAAGAATTAATCGAATGACATCTCCCATTTAGTTTTTCAGGCCTCCAGAGGGTGGTAGATGGGGTAGTTTCTAAGAAAAACTTCAATAACTCTACGTAATTTTGACCTACTTCTAGTTTTCCATTTAACTTGAAATTTAGCAGGTATTGGAAATGCATGAATGCGCTATCTCATCGGGCCATTCCGTCACTGGATTTGGATATCGTGAACGTAGGCAATAGTTTTTTTTCAAAAAAGAAACCAAACCAGCCCTAAGATCTCTTTTCCCTATGTTTGTTGTGTATTTCATTGATGACAAAACTTTTTGATTAATAAATTAACGCAGAAATAATTAATTTGTATTGTAATTGTCTATTCCACCTATTATTTATAACGTTAAAATATTTGCAAATCACACAAAATATAGTTTTAGTAGCGAATATTGCTTTCAGCAATAATAGTCTATTGTCTATTGGCTTCATGTTTTTTCTCAATATTCATCTAATTTTATTGCGTTCATTCCATGATAAACTTATCGGTTTAAATGGTTGGTAGTTGTTCCAATATTTTAATGGGGGATTATGTTTGATAAGATAATTCATTCAGCAATAAATCACATCTATCTGAATTCATACACTAGGTATTTCTAGATATTTATGTGCATTTCTCTTCCAAATTCGTTCAACATTTGTGACGTTCGTTTATTTTTTGTAACACCTCTTTCTGGTTCACGGAAGTATTCCGTTCAAGTTAGAAACTAGTGAGTTCCAGACTCAAATTTATGAAAAGGCATTCTTTTGAACTCATTCTTCCTGTGGAAATTATGCTTTTTTCTATCACTTACACTCTATTAATAACTGATATCAGTTTTTATAGTATACAGGATATATTTTGGTGTTTTTTCAAATTTTTGTCCTCTCTGAACACGATATCAAAAGTTCATAAGTTATATGCTAAGTATTAGTGTGCGAAGTTCCTGCTTGTTAATATAAACAAAACTTCAACACATTTTCGCTACCTTTTAAACAAAGCTTTTGATCCACCCTCATTTGCACTGTTACCCTCTTTTCTGTTTGTCATTATCAAGTGTTGTGTTTTCACACTTTTGGAAGAATAGTTGCATTGTTTTGCCTGTTCGCATTAACAACTCATCTTCTGAAAGTATATTGTATATTCTGGACTTATATTATGGTCCTACTATTCTATCATATCGAAGTAAACATTTTTGGAGTTTGAGTGAAATTGTTTTGAAACAAGCGAGAAATTTATTCTGAACGGTTTAATCCACGACTTTTCAAATGTGTTTGTATGTACAATAGTTCTCAAGTGAGTTACTAACTGTAAAGGGTAGCTACTAGAGAAAGGTTGAAACGGTCTTTATATGTATTCCTGTAATCGGAATTCTCATATGAGAAGTCAGAAAATATAGGCAGAATATATTAATTTTGGTTATTTTTAGACGATTTGCAGGAATTTTTGACTACTCAAGAATGAATTATCGAGATTAAATGTCCTGACATTAACATGCGCCGTTTGCAACTTGAATTACATGGAAATGATTTTCGTTACTCGAAACCATTCTATGAGCTCCATCTATCAAGAAAACTACACAAATTCAGTCCGTTTTATGGCACTCTCTGGTGGAATAGCATTTTCTCTTTTATTCCGGCTTCATTCTTGCGCCTTCTTCACTCTTAAGGACATGTTGCTCAATCCTTTCCATAAGAACTAGCCATAATATTCTCCTACATAGACCTGATTATTTAGCATGATCATTAATTAATTACTTCATCCAAAACGATTGACCATACCGGAGGTTATACATCGCTTTGCCAATACTGTTTTACAGCAGTTGCATCCTCTTTTTTCTTTCAGTTCCTCTTTTATCGATGGCGTCGGTGATAGATTTGTTGTTGTATTTTTGGAAAAAATTTCTTACACCAACCGTCTTCCGGGTCTTCGTTAGTAGTAGTAAGTCATAATAGCGTTATCATCGTTGAACGACATTGTCATGTGACAGAACGCGTACGGGTGATTCAGGAATATGCTTGCAGGAAAATATCATTACCTCTTGAAAGGTATCGGAAGGTTAGGTTTAAAGTGAGCGGGTCCGCTCGGCCCTTCACTGCGATCCGTAAGTTCTATTAATAATCATAATAATACTCCCTCATAAACACTCGTTGAGTTTACCCAAAGACATAGCCTGTGCAGGTAGAGGACGGCTATTATTATTATTTGCCGTGGCGCTACGAGGCGACTTACTGATGTTTTGGTGGCTTATTCACTTTTCAGCTGTAGGAAAACCCGGAAAACCTACAGCACCACCTCGGGTGGTCTGTGTGCAGTCCAAGCTAGCACCAGACGAGATTGGCATCTAGAAAACTTACAATACACTTGCTTTTCAAACAAGGCATGCGGTCGCCTATCGATCGAGGTACAATATCCAAACATACTTCAGGTCGAGTGGCACCATCCTTAGCCAACTCACGAGAACAGTGACTCGAAAAATTGCATTTACCGGGATCCGTGTGAATGTGGGAAGGATTATATTGGAGAAACGAAGAGGCCACTTAAAGTTAGAATCAGGGAACACAAGAAAAGCACCCAACGAGGAGAAACATCAAAGTCGGGAGTAGCGGAGCATGTTTGGACGAACAGCTTAGACGTTGATCATTTGAAAGGTATAGTCGTTCTTTGTCTCACAGTTACTGTCGGTGCTAATCTCAGAGGCTTGGGTAGTGCATCTTAGAGTATTTGAGTTTGAACTACTCACCGATTGATCTTGTTAGTAATTCCGAGAATCCGATCAGAGTGTGTGATGGTTTTCTGTCTAATCACCCCTCGGTCTTGTTTGCACTTTTCCAGTCCGCATAACCTCAAACATTTTCAGTTATCCCTACATTATGCAGTTCTGGATACTATTAATACTTAAGCTATATTCATCTTTGAGATCAATCGTATGGACCACTGCCTAGTTAAATATAGTTTGATGAGTCGAAGTTTTAATATGTGTTTATATTGAAATATTCTCCAAACTGTTGTCCTGAATGTCTAGGAATGCGTAAGAATTGAACGCTAAAAATAGTCCGACGCAAATGTCTGCTGGATGTATCATCTTATTTTCGTAATATTCTTCCACTTACGTCGTGATCGTTTCAGCCCACTATTTGTTTTCATGTTGCCCTTCACTGAATCGCGTTATGTTTTTGGACGATGAATCGTTCGTTCATTTCTCAAGGAGAAGAGCATATTATAAAAATTCTATTCTATTCTATTCTAAAAAGACTTGAGAGGTGTTCTGGAATGTACTGCACTATTTGGAACGTTTGGTGTAGTAATGAATATTCTGGAGTGTTATTCTGGTATCAAACTGAAATTTTTAATACCTCGACACGTGTTTCAGTTTCTTTTTCAATTTAATACGTGTCAAGGTGTTGAAAATAGGGGTTTGGTGTTGGGATGAATCTCTAGTATATTCTGTGGATAACTAATTCAATGCATCGTTTCGGCGATATGTATAGTATTACTATGCTTGTTTTGGTTCATTTTATCACTAATATAAACCAGTCTTCTCAACTCTTTGAATTTTTGTTCGAGTTTGTCCTTGATTTTATTTAGCTTTCCTGGTAGTTTATCTTCCGTATTCGTATTGTCTCATCTGCAAACCCTGACTGTAACTAATCATCTGGATTATTTTCTAAGTGTCTAGTGCCATTTTTTAGTGATGAGTCATGCATTGTTTTCGACTCGGGCTTCTATATCCCAACAAGCGGCCAGGTCCGGCTCCAGGACCTGAATCTATCAACATTGATTCCGTGTCGAAACAAATAATGTGTTATGAGGTGGTACCTTATTCACGGACTAGCTTATTGCTGAAAGCTGAAACCCTGCAGATAAAGGCGGTTGTTTATTTATTTTTAATAGATACTACTTTGGTTGAACCCGCAAAACCTGAACTCATTGCTTATTCAAAAATGGTACCATTCCCTTTTTCGTTTTTTCTCTCTCATAATATTAGTAGTGGATATTCCTTTTCTGTGAAACCGAAGATGAAATAAATTATCTCTCTACAGTATCATTTTTAATTTACAACAGAAGATTAAGAGAAGTTTGACAGTCTGCTTTAATTTGCATCTCTAAAAATAAAGTAACGCTGGCCGAGATCAAACCAGGGTCATCTGTTTGATCAAATTTGCGTCATACATCTACACCTTATCTACACTATTGTGGTTACTTAGAAATACCATGAATTCACTGTCATTATGCAAGAAAACTAAAAGACGGCGCTGAGTCTACTTTGGAAAGTTGTGGTAGAAACATATCGTTGAAGCACACTTTTTACCAGCTACTTTTTATTATTACAGATATTCAAATGATTAAAATTCATAATTTTTCAGCTCGGCATAGAGGCGTGATAAATGTCTAGCGAAGTTTCAAGGCCAAAACCATTCTTTATGCAGTAAGTTAGCGTATACATTGCGTAACATTAGAGAGTTCTGTGTTCTCGATTCACTGTTTACAGGAACACAGATGAAACGTTATTAATAAAATTATCTTTTGATAGATAACCTGATAACTAAACAATCCATGTTTTAATGTGATGGAGATGATAGTTGTTGATGAATTGGTATAGTGAATTTCGAAACCCAAACATTTTTATTATAGAGCACTTTTATCGATGTTCTGTAACATATTTTGGTCCTAGGATAATTTCAAAACGGATGACTATCATTATCTTCATCCTATAATTATAAACTTATCTTATTTTCATCAGATTAAAAGCCCTATATCTCGACAAATGAGCAAAGTAGCAACAATATTTATACATTTATATTTATTGGTAACATTTCCCCGCAAGGCACATATTTTTCACTGGATTGGACGATAAATTGCAATTTACGCGTTCATGTAGAAACTGTCATTTGGTAATTTTTACATTTTTTATGTGCTACAATTGCATGGCATCACACATTAAAATGTAAGGGGAAGGGGTACACGTCATTCGAAGACTTCTTAGGGTTGTTCATAAGGAAGCAGTCGGTTGGCGGAAATAACAATTTTAACAACAAATTTTTTTATGCACATAAAGTTGGCAAGGCCACTTGCCAGAATATCGATGAAAGTAATTGTCGAAAATATGTCGTGAACAAAAAAACATTGTCGTTCTATTAGTTTTTAAATAAATAAACAAATTTCATCATTTCGGTAACCAAAAATTGTCGAGTGATTGTCAAATTCTAGTTGACGATAAAATAATGTGTATGATGATTTTGTAATAATTTAGGTCGGAATTTTATATAACAAATTGTCGAATGACGAAAACATATTTGTAACGCTCTGTAATGGGGATATTCCATTTTGTGAGTAATATTCACACGTAAATCTGTTGGTTTATTTTCTCTGTGCCTGAAAATCAACTCATCAATAACGGTCGAATGACCATAACAAATTTTTCGTGGAGCTTTGAAATTTCCTGATGCGGAATAACTACCTGAAATTGGTGAAATTGTAATATTTTCAGTCTTTTACCGAATGATGATTGAGTAAAATGTTTTCGATTGGAGAGTTAGGTGGATTTATTCCTGGAAAACTGAGTTTTTCTACTCATTTATATGAAAATGATCATTTTGCAACCGAATACCTTACATGAAAGTGATAGTTTTTCACTATAGAGATGAAAATGAAGCGAATTAACTATCATGCGACCCGTTGGGAGTATACTAAAAACAATTTGATGAATTTTTGACACTTATGACAGTAACTTGGCACTTGAATCAGCAAACGAACATCACTTCGTTTGACAGTTTATAAAAATTTTCGGTTGTAATATCACAATAGAGTGAAAATAATTTGACAGATTTTTCGAAAAGTTGTTGCAAGGCAATAGACACAAGAGCTCGAAGAACTTTGAGAAAAAATCTGTAGAATTATTTTCTACTTTATCGAACTCTCGTGTGGTATTCGATAGATTGTTTTTTGATGCCCCACTCATAGACCTATTCTCTGTAAGTACATATAACATTTTTAATTCAACAATTTACTTGAATCACTATAAAGAGACTGAAGTTTGGAATTTGAAGTTCTCATCATGAAATATACAATTGTTACGTTTTTGCTAAATAATAGGCCGAGCACCCTACTAAACTGTTTATTTCTAACTTCACTAAAATCATACAACTACTAAATATTCCTAACACTTCCGCTTATTATCACTTTCTAATCTTCTTTCATAAAAACTCCTTCTTCCCAGTCAAATGTCTCGCGTTTATATAGGTACTCAAGTGTAACCAGAATCATCGCGACGCGACGGTTCGGTTATCCCGAATATTCATTACCGGCAGCTATCTGCGTTTTTCTCGGAAACCATATCGATGATATACGCGTATAGTCTATCCAGTGGCGTAGCTAGGGGATTTTTATTAATCTCGTAACATTATCCCCCTCTCAATTTTGATCGTCCCGATCAAACAATGTGTCGTTGTCTCCATTATAACGTTTGAGTCTCTATAGGTGAACGACCTTCATTTTCGCTCTCGGGCTGCGTTGAATTCTATAGAACCGAAGTACAAATGGAGGAACTGAAAGGAAAAATAGAGGAAGACTTCAAGAAAATCGACGATGAGCTTAATAAGAAAGTGAATACAGTGCGAGAGGAGGTGAAAGGACTCGAAAATCAGATAGCACTCCTCAAGAAGCAAGATCGTCGAGACAGGGTTGCCACATCAGGAATTTCCGTAAAACCACCGACTTTTGATGGACAGTCCTCTTGGTCCATATATCGCCGACAATTTGAAGCTGCAGCAATGGCTAATGGATGGGGCGAAGAAGAAAAAGCTACGGCACTTATAGTAGCTTTGAGAGGGCCAGCTTTGGGTATGTTGCAGACGATACCCGTCGAACAGCAAAATAAATATGAATACCTGATTACTGCATTAGAGTTGCGGTATGGCGATCAACATCGATAACAACTGTATCGGGCGCAAATGAAAACGCGCACTCAGAAATCAGGTGAGAGTCTGCAAGAATTTGAAGCGGATGTGAGACGCCTAATTCAGCTGGCTTACCCATTTAAAGGAACAGCTAGCAGTACAGTTGTTTATAGATGGACTGAGAGACACCAAAATCCATAGGACTCTGCGATTGACACACTTCAAGAGGAGTAGCGATGCTTTGGTACGTTCTCTAAGAACAACCGAATTGATACCAGGGCGCATGCCGACTAGCAATGATGAAGCCCCCGAGGCCATCCCAGTTAAGAGGCTAAGAACAACTGAATTGCCCAAAAACGCAGATACCTTGTCCAGAAAACCTGGTTCCGGAACTTGTCAGCGAATGGTACGTCGCGAAGGAATCAACCAAGTTAGATTAATGGTTGACGACAATTGGACCACAGCGAAAATAAGAAAGGACCAAGAAAGTGATCCAAACGTTGCAGATTTTCTACGATGGAAGGAAAGCGGAGCGGAAAGACCCACCTGGAAGGAAATCTCCTTACGATCACCAGGTTTCAAGGCATTGTGGGCACAATAGGATTCCCTGATTGTTGAGAATGGTCTATTGAAGAGAGCTTTGGAATCGGCCGACGGCAGAAAAGTGATTTCTCAATTGGTTGTGCCTAGGTCGAGAATAAGTTATGATTTGGGGGAGATTCATGGCAGCAAATCTGGTGGACATTTTGGAGTAAATAGGAACTTGGATAAAATGCGGCAGAGATTTTAGTGGGTACAATGTCGTGAAGATGTAGAAAGATGGTGCAGAAGATGTTCGAAGTGTGGAGCAAGCAAATTCCCCAAAACAAAGTCGAGATGAAACAATACAATGTATGTGCTACCTTCGAACGAATCGCCATCGATGTAGCCGGACCGATTCCGATGACGAATACATCCTCGTTGCCATGGACTACTTTAGCAAATGGGTTGAAGCTTATGCCTTGCCTAATCAAGAAGCATCCACAGTTGCAAGAGCTCTGGTGGATAACATATTTTCAAGGTTTGGAGTACCAATGGAGCTACATTCCGATCAAGAAAGGAATTTTGAATCAAATTTATTCAAGGAAGTTTGTGAATTGATGGGAATTAGCAAGACCAGAACAACGGCCCTCCACCCACAGTCTGATGGCATGGTTGAAAGGTTCAACAGGACTATGGAAGAACATCTTTCCAAAGTAGTAGAGGAGCACCAAAAGACCTGGGATCGACATCTTCCACTATTCTTGATGGCTTACAGGGCCTCTGTGCACGATTCCATAAAGCTCGCTGCAGCCAGCATCATCTTCGGGAGAGAACTTCGGTTGCCCTGTGACTTGGTGTTCGGATCACCAAGTTCTGAAGAAAAAGAGGTACAGGATTATGCAGACGAACTGCGAGATAGCTTGAATGGGATCCACGAATTTGCAAGAAAAAGATTGAAGATAACTAGTGACAGAATGAAGGCTCGATACGATCTTAAGGCCAATACTGGTGGATTCAAAGAAGGAGATCGAGTGTGGCTGTACAATCCTCGTCGTAAGAAAGGATTTTCTCCTAAATTAACACCATCTTGGGAAGGACCATATACGATAGTGAAAAGAATAAACGACGTGATCTATAGAATTCAACGCAGCCCGAGAGCGAAAAAGAAGGTCGTTCACCTAGAGAGACTCAAAGGTTATAATGGAGACAACGACACATTGTTTAATCGGGACGATCAAAATTGAGAGGGGGCTAATGTTACGAGAATGATAAAAGCCCCCTAGCTGCGCCGCTGAGTCGACTCGCAATTACTCGATAATTATTTCCAAGAAGAGATTATTATTTGGGTGGAATTCTGTCGTGAGTAATCTAGAGCAAAATTGCGAAAAATCCGGTTACACTACTACTCAAGTACCTATAAAAGGGCGAGATTTCACTAGGATGGTGTAGTTTGAATTAAGAAGAAGTTTTTATGAAGAGAAGTTATGATTAAGAAGTGATAAGCAGTTTTTGAAGAAGTATATAAGTGTTTGGAATATTCAGCTAGTTGTATAGTTGTATTGTTGTATAGATTTAAGTGTTTTATTTGTCAGTGAAGTTGTTGTATGTTTTTTTAGTGAAGTTAGAAAATAAACAGTTCAGAAGTGTGCTCGGCTTATTCATCGTAACATTATTATGGATGTTTTGTCCTGACTGGAGGATTCCGTAACATTGATTTGTTCTGTTGGATTGAAAGCTATTGCTTTCTCTCTGTCCCCAGGTTATCAATCGAAACTGTTACCAAATTGACACGTTACTCAAAATAGTATTCTTACAAGCATTTTTCATCGAATGATGATGTACTGAACCGTTTTCGAATCATTTTTCACTTTTCGTGCAAGCTGATGACAATTCAATAGAAACAAAATACCACAAAAAATTTCCGTGGCAATTTTCACGGTAGAAAATTCCCACTATAATAATGGTGTGATTGGCCTGAACGTACATGAATGCTTTGAATTGATGGTTTCGATTGGTTGCAAGAATTGTTAAAGAATAATCACGATTATATTTGAACTTCTCTCTATAACTATAATTGATATGGACTCTGATAGCGAAATTCTAGTATTTTATAAACAACATCTAACGTAGAAAAAATAACATTTCATACTCGAGATGAAATACGTTTTCACCTCACGAAAAAAACAGTATTTTCATTTATCTATACTATTTTCTATTTCTCACAATAAGATTTTCATTTGTTCGAAAAAAATGCATAACCAATATATATTCGATGGTATTTCAATGAAAAAAGCATAAATTATCTTTATATGAATGCGGTGTTGCCAATAACACAAAATATTGCATCACCAAAATGTATTGTAAGTAAATTCCAAGAATTTTGTCATACAACTAATACACTCTGCTACAATAATCTGTCTATTTTACTAGTTACTAATTTATTATTCTAATTTAAGTTTTTCTGACTTTTCTTCAATAATTCATTCTTGCTTATCCGTTCGCTTGATTCGGCTGTTTCATTTCGTCTCATCGAACTGTGATTCTCAATCTTTTTCATAGCGCAACCTTCTTAGTGTTAGAAATATTCCCGCGACCCTCACCCGATGAAGAATGAGAAATAAAACTTTTTATTTGTTGGCAAGGGGACATACCGGAAAAATTCACAAATGGGCCTCCCAATTGGGCTTTTACTAAAAGCTAAAGAGTGACCGACGAAAAATGTCACAAGCCATAGCGCCATTGTTTTGTGTCCGATTTAATGATAATATTATAATAATATAATATTCCCCATTGACATGGGTAAAGGACGGTTATTATTATTATTATCACGTACAAGCTGGTCCACAGTTTCTGTGATTTTTATGTTTATTCTGAAAATTTCGTTCCAACACTGCTGAAACTGCTCATTTATATGTTCATATTACAAAAATTCATATTATATTTTTACAACCATTTATATTTACATCTATATTGTACCGTTCTATATGTTATATATTATTGCGAATAAACATCATTTGATTTGATTAATTGATATATTTGCTGATAATCGGCTCTGAACTTCAAATGAATACCTACATCATCTTTCTTTTGAACTTTCACTGATGTTTTTTTTTTCTGCGTTCACTGTTGTGAAAATCGATTCTCGTGCAAAATAAATGAAAAAAATATATTAATTCGAACACAGTTAGAAAATTATGTGCTGGTTAGTATCACGATAATGAAACGTTTTTTCTCTCCGCACGTTACCACCAAGGACAGGCCCATTCATAAAGTTGTCCGACCTACCCTGGCACTGATGAGAGACAAAACCTCGAAACATGCATGTCTGCAGGTAACCTATAGCACCACCTCGGGTGGTCGGTGTGCACTCCAAGCTAGCAACAGACCGAGATTGGCATCTAGACACTTGCTTTTAACAAGGCATGCGGTCGCCTATCGATCCGATATAAAGTAGTCGAGAAAAATTGTCTTGTACCTACATCGGGCTCGAACCGACTATCGCTATGCTGGAATTTCTTTTCAAGGCAGCAACCCGTGCAGCCGATGAACTCGGTCTCGTATTCGACACTGAACGGACGAACCCAAACTCTGTCACTGAGTTGGAACCCATTCAGCAAAAAGCCCACGTGAAAGCTGCGGAGTGTGAGAGGCTCCTGCAGCTACATAAGAATAAGCCAATGCATGGGGTCTTCTTCAAGATCATTGAAGACTGGCTTATCAAGAAACCTGACCTTCGCTTTTCTCAGGTCAAGTGGGCTGAAGTCGGAAACCGAGGGATTCATAATGGCCTGCCAGGATGGTGTCTTCAACACCCTCGTCTACCGCAGTCGCGTGATGGATCCCTGACACTAGATGCAGAGCGTGTCGTGGGGCAGCTGAGACCATAATGCATTTGCTGTCAGCTTGTCCAGCTTATGCGGTCTCAGTCTATATCCACAGGCATAACGCGGCCCTACGAGTGCTGTACTACCACATACGACACTCGTACGGTATAGACGAGACACCGGTGTGCCTTATGCTACGGGGGATATTGAGTCCGTTGTGGAGAATGAGAAGTGCCGAATCTCTTGGAACTACTCATTCCCCACCCTCAGGCAAATACAAGCCAATAAGCCTGATGTAGTCCTCCTCGACCATCAAAGTAGGACGATTTTCGTCATAGAGTTCTCGGCTCCTGGCGAAACTAACGTCGTCCAAGAAGAGAAGGAAAAACGGACAAAATATCGATATTTACTCTTTGAATTCCGCAGGCTTTACCCAAACCATTCTGTCAAAATGGTGGTCTGATCATAGGAGTATTTGGTGGAATGATGGACACGCTGCTCTCGAATCTAAAAATTATACCGTCTTGCCGTGATGCGGCAGAAAACCTAGCCGGAAAAATGCAGAAGGTCGTTATTCTTGGTTCACCCCGGTTACTCAGGGCTCATGATTCTCGGACCCAGTAATCATTCACCCCACGGACGTGGGGAGTGTTTGCTGGGGTTAGTGACACACCAGCGCGCCCTCCGGTAGTACCGGAGCTCCGAAAACTGGCCTCGACTGGGATATTCCTTACGAAAAAAAAAAAAAACTCCCTCATAAACACTTGTCGAGTGTACCCAAAGAAGGTATTAGCCTGTGCGGGTAGAGGCTATTATTATTTGCCGTGGAGACTTACTGATTTTTGGTGACGTATTCACTTTTCAGCTGAAGGAAAACCCGGAAAACCTACAGCACCACCTCGGGTGGTCGGTGTGCACTCCAAGCTAGCACCAGACCGAGATTGGCATCTAGTCAACTCACAATACACTTGCTTTTCAACAAGGCATGCGGTAGCCTATCGATCCGATATAAAGTAGTTGAGAAAAAATTTCATGTAACTACATCGGGCTCGAACCGACTATCGCTATGCTGGAGTTTCGAACGGCTTGTGCATCTGACCGCCGAGCCACCGGCCGGGAATAACAATTGTATAATTTTTATGGTTAAATCTTCCGCAATTATTGGTTGGGTAACAAAGATAACTCATTTTGAATATCCACGTAGGAAGAAATCCAGTGGCGCGAGATCTGTAGAACGTGAGGGTCGAATAGATCTACTGTTTCTAATCCATCGCTCTTGAAAGTATTGATGAGGAAAGTTGTAACCACTGTATGTTGAATGAACACCATTTCGTTGCTACCACATTTATATCTTCTAGTGGTCCAGAAATATAATTTTCTATGAAGACGAAGATGACATCATGTTCAAAGGGACGTGAACTAACTATATGACGCGTTTATATGAAATATTCAGAGCCTCAGGTATTCGTTTTAGCCCAATTCAACAATTTGTCACGGTCTTATATATGAAGGATATTAATCGCCAAGGATACTAAGGATATTCTCGTGAATCTGCTTTCCTCCTGACCAACCTCTTCAAATATAGGTTAAATAGCTCGATACTCTAATTTTTCCATTTTCAAATTTCATTGTGCAATATTCGTTTGACATTTTTACGTGAAACTTATAACGTTGATACTTCTAACAAGTTATTAATCGATGGTCCAAGCTTTCTAGATATCAATGTACCATCGTAGTTTTGAGCTCTATGCTCAGTCGACAGTTTTTCAAAGTTTGGTATTTATAGTTGTATTATTAAAAATTGGTCAAACTTGGAAAGTTATGGTACCTAAATTTGTGTATATTTTATTTAGTGGGTGATGATTTTTAATTACTTATTTTCTCAGCTTGTTGGGTTGATATTTATATGGTCGTGTCCTGATTCTAAACTATCGTATCTGTTATTTGATAACAATCTATTCGCTTTTTCGAGGATCATGAATTCAGTTTAAACGGCGGTAATACATTATTGTGCCTGTTTGTTAATTCGGAACTCCTTTCGTATAATTTAACATCATGAATAACTGAATGAATAAACAGTCAAATATTTGTATGTCGCTTTGTTATTCTTTCCTCATATCGAGTTATTATCATCATCTTTATCGCGGTAATTGTATCGCTTTTCGACCGAATCCTTGTTTAGACGGTAAATAACAGGATGGTAAATTTGAAAACAAAGTAGATATTACCAATATAGTGGTGCGAATTGAATAAGTAAATTATTCATAGCTATACAGAAGGATCGATCGTCTGTTTCGCCATGATTTGACGCATACCATGAGCGTACAGTTATAGAGAGAAGGGGCTATCAAACAATTTGATTTGACATCGATTATATAGTTGGCAACATATGAGATAATTTTCTTTTTCGTTTTAGAAAAAAAAATCATAAGAAGTCCTGCGTGTTACAGAACACAATTCTGTATAATCAAATATTAAACTTTATTAATTTTATACGAGTAGTTTAAAAAAAATATTAATTTTGTAATAGTAAACTACGTAGAGGAAGTGCCTAAACCCGGGCCCCCTCTTAAAGCGGGTCCGTTATTTGCTGGCTCTCCATAGAGTTGCCATCTATCGGAAATAATTGAAACTGATAGTTTTTAATATGAATGCATGTGCCCCGAGATCTGCAATCATTCTTGCTAGTCGTTGCCTGTTTGTCGCGAAATAGCCATTATGGTGAAACTGAAAGTTATATACTGTGTATGATTACATCGAATTCTTGTCGCTGTTTCATAGGTGAGTACTACAAACAGTAGATCTTCTTAAAGGGTATACTATGAACTATTTCTTCATGGTATTGTCATTCAGTTTTCTCATCTAGTTGAACAATTTATCACCATTAGGAAAATGAACACGTTGATGCGTAAGCCGGCCCCCCTCGGTATTCTCAAAGCGGGCCCCTATTTCTCATGTTATATCACTCAATAGCGGTTGTTGCAGATTCAATACCTGAAGATGGCGAAAACCAGAACGCTAAGGTCCTGGTCCTCCTCAGATATGGCAAATGCGATTGATGCTGTTAAAAAAAAGAGTTGGGTTTGAAAATAACTAGTAAAATCTAAAAAACGCCTAGGACGACGCTTCAAAGATTGGCAAAAGAACAATATGGAAGCAGCAAAAACCAAAGTTGATAGGCCAATAGTTTTGAGCAGAGAACTAGAGGAGGAATTAGATCAGTGTTGCTTGGCTAAGGAAGCCTCTTTATTTGGGCTTACCCGTGCAGAGTCAAGAAGAATTAATTATTTGTTTTCTGTTTTGTATTATGTCCTTGTAACATTAAAATGTTTGGCTATTCTGTTGTACTTATAATAAATTCATTTTATCCCCATTTCTAATGACTATTGATCCATTTCAGTTCTGTTTCATTTGGGGATCACTTTAGGAAACCTTTTTCTAAAATGGGCAATATGTATTGTTTGCGAAAGAATAATCATTGACAAATTTTTTGTTCGAATGTGGATTTCAGGTTGATATATTTGTTATACTTTGAGACAGGTTAGGGTTGCAATATGACTATTTATTTTCAAAGTCAAGGAAAACGACTAAAATATAGGCCTACCTGGTTCCTTTTCTGGCTTCCTACTCAGCCGGTTTTCTTTTGGGGTTGCAACCACCGTTCTCCGGGGGAGAGGTGTGGACTGTATTGTTGGCTTAGTAAACTAGGGGGTTCTAGGGGAGCACACAGCGTACGTTTCCGGTCGAATTTTGCGTAATGTGAACACTACCAAATATTGACCGAGAGAGTTCCGATGTGATCGGTTGTAAAATTGGTACTGCCTATCGGTAATCTTCACGATAGGCCGTTTTGATAGCCTAGTCTTGACTTGCATAAAAAAAAGAGTCAAACAGAAAAATTATATTTAATACAGGGTATGATAAAAAAATTATTAAATTAACAAAATTTTAATATACGGGGCGTAAACAATATTCATTTAGTAACTTTATGAAGTATAGATTGCAAGTAATGTAATGTTGTGTTTCTCATTATTTTATTTTATAAATTTCAAAAACAAAATGGGGGCCCGAGTTTGGGCACTTCCCTCACTTTCATTTGTAACAATATCGATAATTCTTTTCATGAAAAATTGTTTAGAATTGAACATCACTGAGAGTTGAAAAATAGGTTTATATAGGCTCCTCCACAATAACAATAACAAAAGTTTACGCATTGAAATAATGGCTTCAACAGTGCTTGAATGGTCATGAAATATTTGAGGGCTAGTTTTGAATAAAAGTTTCTACAGTAGTAGGTTTGAACTCAGTGTTACTGTAGAAAAAAATGTTTGAAAAGGTTGCTTACTTCAATCTAATACTATAAATATTATCTTGCGTGGGAGTTTTAAGTGAAAAACTCTTTATATGCTCCCAACTGGATATAGCCCATTGAAATCCACACACGGAGATTATTACAAGTCTATTCTCCCCTGAGTATCGTGCAACATTTTTAATTCAAACCCCGAATGTAGGTCGCTCTATACTTCTTTCGGCTTTCCCCGTTCAACGCTCTGGAAAACTGTCCATCATCCTGATAAAATGCTTTTCCTGCCATTTCACCAAAGGCTCCCCAAATTCAAATATAAACCTGTTCTGCACATTCAATCAATAGCAAATGAGTGCTTGGAAAATTTTCCCTTCAGTTTACGACGTGGTAGGTGAAGAAAAAGGCCTATTAAAATATTTTTTTCATTTTCCCGCCGAGAACGGAAGTAGGTATTATAGAGAAACTAAATTTTTTGCCATTATTCAATTCGACAGAAAATGAAAATGTACTGGTTTCACACATATACACTTCTGTGTTGATAAAAGAATAGCAGTGCGTTTTCTTTCGATATTTTTTCCGCTTCTTATTCACTAATTTTATGACTGAAGAATTAATATTTCGATTGTTGGAATATCATAAACGTCACTGTGAGATGAAGTAAAAGTGAATTTAATCCTTGTGAATGATAGATGTCGATGACTAAACTTGAAAAAATGCTCAAGTGATTTCCTGAAATGTATTCCTTATATGATTTAGTTTTTATTCATTCCCGGTGATGAACTTGTCATGTGGATAATTTAGAAAAAAACATGTGTATATATAAGGCCGATTTTTCAATCGTTTATTGATATCTGATGGCTTTTTGAGAAATCTTTTTTTTTCTGTTATTGGGTCCTAGGACTATTTGTTATCAGCTAGCTCATACTGCCAACAGACGATTGAAAATCCGGTCCTGACAGGAAAATATAACAGACGGACTGGTCAATTCAACCTTTTTTGTATATCTTCACCGAATTTGAAATCAATCCCGAGTCAAATAGAGATTTGGTGGCGAGACTATGTGTATCGTCAACAATCATCGTAATAAAATGTTAACTTCGTCTTTCGATTATTTCAGTTCAATTTCAATTTAAGTACATATGTTTTTTAGGTTTTCCGATATTGTTGAATGTGAATTGAGTCGATTTATCATTATTATTATTAAATGGAAAAATCATCGAAAGGATGAAAGACACAAATCAAAATGTATGTTCCATACCTCACAGCCATACCAAAATTTAATTCAAGACTTGACACGTTCAGAGACGTCCTTGTTCTACAGCACCTTTTGAATAGCCACATGGCCTCAATTTCCCAATATGTTTTTCGTTGGATATTAGGCTAATTATTTTAAAATGTACAATATTTTACACAATTTGATGCTTCCTGTTGCCTGACAAGTAAGCACTGAAGATGACGAAAGTCGAAAGCGCTATGCTATAAATTTTACAATATACACTTTAATACAAATTATTCGATTCATTCATTACAACAAGTGTATTCAGCTTCCCAAATTCCCATAGATTGAGGTTAAGAATCTTCTTAATATACGTCTCAAACACAGAACACTCAGAACAGAATAGTGCTAAAAGAACTCTTAACCATAGAATATTCAATACGGTAACATCATCCAACTCAATTTTTGATGAAATATTCGGAATCAGCTCGACAAAATTCGTTTGAGGGCACTTGGCGCGATTTTATCGCTATTTTATGGTACACCTTGTAACTGAGCATATCCAAATCATTTATTTTCGGAATCCGCATGAAATTTCAAGTATATGCATGGCGGTAATTTGAAGTGAATATGAAGATTTTGTATTTTTATGATTTTTAGGGATATAAATACCCCTTAGACTTTTTTCAAGTGAATATTTTTGCAGGAAAAAGACCCATACTAAATTGCGTGCGGATATAAGGTGAATCACGCAGAAAAAATAATTTAGGGAAGGTGCGGATGTTGCATTGGTTTGCAAACCACCAAAATACATGACCAGAAGTGTGTTTGTAGTTTTTTAATTGTTCATGGTTTAAATCGCCCGAACTGATTGATTTCGGAAAGAAACCGTTTTCAACAGATATCACATGAGAGCTGACCTCAATTTTAGAAAATCTTGAGAATGTGAAATGGAATGAACATGTTAAATAGTGAGTTTGTTGGCTAATCTATAAGTTCATACAAAAAAGTTTTCAAAATTTCTAGATTACAGTTAAGTATATCATGAAATCGATGAGGCTTCTGTTGGTTTTTATGTTTCAAACACTTACTGTTCTACAATAATAAAAAAAAACTTTACTATTCCAGTTAATAGGGAGTAAAAAAGGTGGGGGTTAGTAATTACATATCAGCTAAGATAAATACGGTCATCGAATCCATTGTGATTGAAATTGAATCAAAGTTCCAAGTATTGTTTCTAACAGATAACAAAATATCAATATTGTTTAAGTTATGATTAAAAAAACATTCAAGCCAACTAACTAACTTGCACAATTCTTCACATCATATACCCACTACATCAACGATCCATTACAATCCTCGATTTTAAACAGTCAAGAGCTTATTGTGCTTTCTATATTATGCCTCTCTTCTGTAATTCAATACCATCGAGATCCAGTGAAAAGTTCTGTAATTTTCAGTCCAGAAATAGTATCTTTTGGGTTTTCTTTTCGCACCATTCTGTAATAGGTATATAGTTTCTCATGCCCTTGTTTGGGTATACAGTTTTAAAAAAATGCAAAATACCTACACCAATTCTTACTTACTGCTCACAATATTTTCTAAATATTGAATAATTTTTCTTTTTGTGTCAATCAGAAGATAGAAATAAAGTTGTTTCTTTAAGTTAGTAAGTTAGTAAGAAGTTCAGGGTTTTCCTATGACGTTCACATTATTATATTTCATATTCACACAATCAATTTCATTTTAAGACCTGACCATCTGTGAACCAGAAATGACTCTCTAAAGAGACATTCTTAGTGTCCTTCCCTCCCGTTAATCTTCACCTCTCACCCCTGAAATCAGAGTTTTCCGAACAGATTTATAAATCGCCTTCTTGGATTTTTTTCTATCATTCTAGACAAAAATTCCGCATATATTCATCATCAAATTCGAGAAACAGAGTTGAAAATATGGATTCCTAAGAGAAACTGTGGAAGAATAAAAAAGGCATCAATCCATATTTATTCTCCGAACGCGTATAACAAAATTATCTCTGATTGAACCACTCGGAATCATTTTCATTTCCACCGCCGATTAAATTACCAGTAAGAGAAGGCATTTCGCCACGGCAAACAACACTTTTAATATTTAAATAATAAGCGGGCACCTAAAAACATCAACCAAAGTTCATTAAATCATTGCGGGAATAACCCTCGGCAGTAGACGATGAGAGAAGTGGAAGACGAGGCAGACAGGACATGCGGTGTCTCCCGCATGTGGCTTCCAGATGTTTCAGGTAATAAGTGCCCTTTTAATGCACCTGCCAGTAGCTGTTCCGCGTACCCTCGGACTTGTTGCCAAGATTACATTTTATTATTACTTAAGCGGCGACTACGTTGACGTCAACCGGACTGCTGCTGTCCTACACGCCAATTCACGCCAATTCACATACATGCGTGCCCATGCAGGGTTTTTGAAACACGAGCAATTTACCCGCATATGCATTTTTGACCCTTGTGCGTGACAACTGCAGGACAATTCACGTATATGCCTTTTACTTGCGTTTCCACGACAAGGTGTTTGTGCTGATCATATTTTCATGGTATCAGCCAGGGACGTAGTTGTTTTCTGTCAGTTATTTTGCTTCAGGAAATATTTGGAAAGTTTTTACTAAGAGTGCTCCTTGCTTTTGTTCATGGATAGCGCTGCGGATGATTGTATTGTAAGTCGCGGTTTCCACTCGACATAAAATAATAATAAACAGCGAACTAATTTGGATAGGATAAGGCGTCGTTGATGTTGTAAAGTCCACTTTACAGTTCGCAAGTTTCATTGCATGCAATTAATTACAGAAATTTCAATTATTACCTTTTGAGTTATGCCCTTCTGAATCTTCAAAATAAACAATTTTCCAACACGAATATTTCATGTCACACAAAATGCCTCCTGCTTATTGTCGACAGCTTTTTCAGACGCTAATCTACCTCAATCCAGAACTACAAACACCAAAAACAGTCATACAAAAATTTGATTTTTTTATAACCATAAACATAACCTCCTTTTCAAAAACTACTTGGAACAAAGAAGAATAATGAGAGTTGTTATAAGGGATAATATGTCTGGCTGAAATATGGTTTCTAGATGTGTTCCACAGGGAAGCATTGTGGGTCCACATTATTCGTTTCTGAAAAACCGCAATTAAATTAATACGCGTTGTGTACGTATTTTGAAGGACGTCACTCTAGGGATCAGATTTGATAAAGGAGTTGTGAAATTATAGTTTGTCAGGCCGCCTAGGGGGTGGAAGAGAAATAAATATAGAACATAAATCATCATCTCTGTTATTACGAGTTACTTGTTTTTTGAATAAGGGAAATCGATCTATAGTCTAGTTCCTAAGTTGTAGATAGTGACTCATCGTACATTTACTGGTTTTTACGGGATTTGAAAGTGCGGAGGGGATGTACGAAAGTGGCAAAGTAAAACTTAATTTGAAGCAAAAGTACCTAGCTTATTTATGTTCGGTGTACAACCGATGAGTCACTAGGGATCAAATTTGATAAGAGAGGTGTGAAATTATAGTTTGTCAGGCCATCTGGGGGGAAAGGAAAAGGGGTAGATATAGAAAATGAATCATTATCTCTGTCAATAGGCATTGTACATATATTTTTCAGTAGACGGAACATTCATCTAAGGATCAAATTAGATGAGTGAGTTGTGAAATTATTATAGTTTGTCAGGCCATCTGGGGGGGCTGGAAAAGGGGTACATAAAGAAAATAAATCATTGTACAAATATTTCTTAGACGGAACATTCATCTAAGGATCAAATTAGGAGTGAGTTGTGAAATTATGGTTTGCCATGCCGTCTAGGGGGGGTGGAAGAAGGGAAAATATAGAAAAAAAATCATGTCTGTTAATACGCATTGTACATGTATTTTGAAGACGGGAAATAAATCTAGGAACGAGGTAGTTGTAAATTTCGGTATACCTGAATTGAGGACGAACAGTTGAGGCCCATTAAAACCAGCACCGAATTGCGGACCGCCGACGGGATTATAAGTAAAGGGTCGGATTAATAGCAGATAATACGGGGTGAGGCAGTCTTTCAGTGAAACTATGACACGTAGTAATTAATGTAACGTAAGTAATCTCAACATACAGAATGGAAGTTCAGTTTCTAATTAACAGTCTTGTAGAAAAGTCGCAACAATGACTGAAATTTAAATGATTTTAAGTAAAAAGGGGAAACAAACCATTACTGGTGTTAGATGTTTTGTAAAATTTGTGGCATATTATCATGAAGTGTACTAAATATTTACTCACTTCTTAAAATTGTATTTACTTTAAAATGAATGATGTATAAAAAATTATAACATGACATCCCTTGTGTATTTCTTCTGGGTTTTTATTTAATTAACTTGGTCCTCAATTCGTGTTAGAATTTACAGGTAGAAAAATGAATTTTGCGTTGTCCTTTCTTGTGGTCCTCAATTCGTGTCTGCCCGTAAATTTATAGTATGTCAGGCCGTCTAGGAGGTGTTGAAGGGATGGGTATAGAAAATGAATTATCTCTGTTAATACGCGTTATACATGTATACATTACCGGAATTCGATCTAGGGATCAAATTTGATAAGAGAGGTGTGAAATGATAGTTTATTATATATATATATATATATATATATATATATATATTATAGTTTATAGTGGGATGGAAAAAGGGATGGATATAGAAAATAAATCATTATCTATGTTAATACACGTTGTACATATCTTTGGAATACGGAAAATCAATCTAGGCATGAAATTTGTTGAGGGAAATGTGAAATTATAGTTTGTCCGCCGTATGGGGGGGAGGGCGAGAAGGGGTGGATATAGAAAATTAAACATTATCTTGATTAATACGCGCTGTACATGTCTTTTGAAGACGGAAAATCAATCTAGAGATAAAATTTGAGAATTTCAATTTGTAAAATAATAACAAAAACAAAACAAACAATTCTCCCTGTCTAGGGCTCTACAATAAGATATCGATGAACATAAGTACGCTACCAATCAACAATTTAAAAAAACTGAAATGTTACTAAAACACTGTTTTTTCCCTGCAGAAGAATTCGCTAGTTCTTCCTTCCCTTGGACATATAAAACATTGTTTGTTGACATGCTGCACTCAATAATTGAACATATATTGCATTGAATTTCAACTATTTTAAATATTATTTCACAAGATCTATATCTATCTATCTATATATCTATAACCAAAAATGAAGTTTGCCTATTCATGATACGAAATATATTGGCAACGTGTGACAAACTTCCGTGCGTAGGTCTTCCCATAATTATGTGGACACACACCTGTACACTACATGTCTGGTGCGGACTTCAGCAATCGTGTGGACTAACACGCGTTCCCACAATTTCTACCGTATTTTAACACAAACAGTGCGCCCTAAAACCAACGGAAATAGCCTTAATTCAATTTGTCCACACGAGTATTTCACATTTTTGGAGTGTGAATAGTCAGTGTAATACAAAAGTTATGGGGACCTGGAAAGTGCTGCCACCAGTGTCAATTATATGAACTAGGTCCTCACGAATGAGGTCAGTATATGTTCCCACTATGCAGTGAGACATAGGGTTGAACTCACACCTCGAATATAACTAATTTTCAATATTTTGTTCAAATCCATATTACACAGAGAGGTCTATCGATAATTGTGTGGACTCCCGAAATGGTTTGAAAAATGAGGTCTCTGAAGTTGTGCACGCCTCCAATGCAATGATCAACACGGTACTCTTAAATCTAAACATTTTACCGGCGTGCCAAAGGATAGCAGCAATCTTAGTTGTACGAACTCAGAAGGCATTGGGTCAATGTGTATTCTCAGGTCACATGATTTTTGGAACCCAATAGTCACTTACCCCACTGATGTAGGAAGTGGCTGACTTCCAGAAGTTGACTGGGTATACGAACGGAAATCTGAGCTAAGAGGGTCAAAGTAAGGGGTCGTTGGTGGAATCATGGACACGAAGAGAAAAGTTTCTGTTTATACCAAAATTGAGAATGAAAACGTCAACTTTGCGTTGAGATCTGAAAGCGTCAAAAACTACTTTGGTAAGCGGTTGCAGAAAAAATAGGTTTCTGAGATATTTGTACAGAAAATATAGTGGGTGGCCTTATAACAATATAATTAAGAATCATTGCTCAAAGAAAATTATTCAAAATGTTATCGTTGGAACATAGGGGTGTGGCAGCTATCGTTTATACAGGGTGTCCCAAAGTTGATGGCCTATTTGACGTTTCTTGGATAATCAGTTCTGCTCTATCAATCTAAAATATTTTCAGCGCTACGGCGTTGCCGCTTTTATCGAAAAGTAGCAACAACTTTGATATTTTAAACCATGTTTAATATTGCATTTTTCGCTTTGCTATTGTTTTTTTATTATTTTCATATAATAATTCTCTAATAATAAATCTCTAGTGGTTTTTGTGAAAATAATTAATTTCCTTATTTTTTGTGCGAGACATAGCTTCAATTAAATATTTATTACTGCAGTATTTGGATACGTAGAAAGCTGAAATTTTGGATGTAGTTTGACAATTTCCTTTGTATTAGTTATGACTAATGGAATTCGTTCTTCATTATACATGGTCGTTTAAAATTTGTGATAGATACAAAAGGGGTGGGATGTGCATTTTTTCAAATGGAACACCCTGTATATTATCAAATATCCTGAAAGACAACTGAAATTCCTTTCAAATGATGTATCATGTTCCTTTACCTGAAGAGCCAGGTTCCCGAAATAAAAGCAAGTTTTCTAAAAAAAATTGATTATTTTGTCATATTTCGTATTGGATAAATATGAAATGTCATGGAACATGTCACTATGAAAATTCGAAAATTAGTATATTAATAATAAAACATTTTCGCGTTCACTAACGTAAATTTGATCAGAAAAGAGTTAAAATAGACGTAAAAAAACGTTTTGATTTCTGTGAATGATTTCAACGTGGACTTATGAAGATCAAAATTTCCTTCAGAAAATTATGTGAAAAATATTTGATAATATGAGAACAACAGTTAACAATTTTTTGCCAATTTGACATTAATTTTTTATCGATTGAAATAAAATTGAGTTCTGCGTGAGGTGAATCCTGATTTCTCAACAGACACACGTTTTCCAGATACCCTGAGGGAGATACACCTATGGAGATGAGAAATTGAACCAAGCATACTTGAAGTCTGAATTGAAATTTTAAATCACTGTATTTCTTGGTTCATGCTGATTTATGAAAAGACCTGATAAAAAAAATACAAAATATAAATATCCAATGAACAATTACAAATACGGGAAAAAATTCGACAAAAGGTAATCAGACTTTCAGTTGAATAATTGTTATTGTCTTCCAATTTCATTCTTTTTTAATGAAAGCGAAAACATTTTATTATTAATGTAGGTACTAATTTTCGAATTTTCATAGTGACATGTTTCATCTACGCAATACAAAATATGGCAAAATAATCCAATTTTTATAGAAAACTTGCTTTTATTTCGGAAACCTGACTCTTTGAGTATTGGAACATGATAAATCATTTGAAAGGAAATTCAATTGTATTTCATGATATTTGATAATATACAAAGCGTTCTATTGGAAAAAGTTCAATTTTCACCACTTTTGTATCTATCGGTAATATCACAAATTTTCAACGACCCTGAATCATGAAGAACGAATTCCCTCAGTCACAATTCATACAAAGGATATTGTCAAACTACATCCAAAATTTCATCTTTCTACGTTTCCAAATATTGCAGTAATAAACATTTAATTGAAGCTATGTTTCACACAAAAAATTGGGAAAACCTCAGGAGGAAGGTATAGGAAAGTATGACATGAAAATAATCGAAAAGCAATAGCAATGCGAAAAATGCAATAGTATACAGGGTATTCCATTCAAAATATCAAAGTTGTTGCTACTTTTCGATGAAAGCGACAACGCCGCAGCGCTGAAAATATTTAAGATCGATAGAGCAGAACTGATTATTCAACAAATCAAGTTTTTAAAATAATCCTTCAGATGGCAGAAATGAGGAAATGGTAAAAAATTATTACGTGCAAATATTATGACTGGGTCCCCATAATATCGACAACATCAAGGGATTAATCCCTTACACACTCCACGGTCTTCAACGCAACAGTTATGTCTTTCCGAACTTAGTCGAACGAATTAAAAAAAGTCAAAGAAATATAAGAGCATTTGCCACTTTGTAGGTATATAGGAATTTGTTATTGATTTAAAGCAGGGTATGACACTGTCGTGCAACATACTGATATTGTGTGGACAATAATTTTTCTGCTGCGCGAATAGGGATGACATTAAAAAAAATCAGTTTCACAGTGAAATATGTTAAATGAACATTGAGGTTATTCTCAGGCCCGCCGCTCTCTTCTATTGGCCATGCTGGGCGAATACCCAAGACACCACGTTCCATTTGATCTTCTAGTTCTTGTTAGATCATCAAACGATAACCCATATTACCGATAAATAGATTTATTTACTAAAAATCGAACTACTATAAATATATAATACTTACTTATCAGGTTTTTGCGGTATTCTAATGAACACAAGAGACCAAACAATCACTGACAACACTATGTGGCTGCCTACCTACGTAGGAATTTCCCTAAATTATTTTCAAGTTTTTTGTAGTTAATAGCAAAGTTAAATGGAACGCGACCTGCCCAAGTACTCGATGATCGGGAATTTCCCTGCAAACATGACATTCGGACGGATCCTAACCACACTCTCTATTCGTCCGGGACCGAAAATTAAATTGTTGTTGGCCTGTTCTTTTCGGTTTTATGGTCGCGACTGTTTGCAGCGTTATAAAATGATTGATGCTGAATTAAATTACTGACAATGGCGAATGCCGAAAAGGCCAAGAAGAAAATAAAAATGACCAAAATCAATATTATATTTTACACTAGAAGCGTCTTCACATCATATACCTAATAGACTACAACTACAGAATCTTCTTGTTCGACGATAACTTGGTTAATTACTTATGTTTCGGACGTCCATTGTCTTAATGGGTTAAAACTATATTGTCTACAACCTTGAAACAAACATAGAAGCACATAACTTCAAAAAATAAAAATTGCCTAGCACAAAGGCAATCTATAATCCATCAATATAATAGTACTCTGCCGTATTTTAGTCATAAAGGCCCAATTATCCTAAAGTATCCATGGACACCAATAGGTTCAAAACGGTCCTGTCTTCCAAGACGTAAGACATAACAAGGTATAAAATTAACCTTCAATTACCATCTGTATCTTTGTCCGTTCAATACAAAATTTTGCACTCTGTTTTTAACTAACTTCCTGATAAGATAGAGACTCGAAATTTGGATCATAACACAAAACTGGACGGCTATGCAATATTATTTCTTGAATGTTGGAATAATAATAATAATAACAATAATTATTATTATTATTACATTATTATTATTATATTATTATTATATATTATATACAGGGTGATAGTTAATAAGTGTCCGATATTCTACAGGACGATTCCTCAGCTATTTATAAGGTGAAAAGTCTATATAAGCAAGGTTCCGCAAATGTTTCGCTTCGGAGATACAGGGTGTTGAAGTTGAAATTTTATATTCAATTATTTAGAATAACTTTTGCAATAAATATTTTTTTTGCACAAGATTTGGTAATCGGGGTTTTTTAAGGCGAGAAATCAATATTTGGTATTTATTTTCATGTAGCACTTAGAGGGCGCTGCGTACGCTATCATTATTTATTTTAATTTGCACACACTTTTTTGACAGTGAACTTTTGTGGCTTTTTATATCAAAATTCAATTTCCACACCTTTTCTAAGCAAAAAAGGTATACTTGCTCAACAACGCTAAGAGCAACCGTATTTGAGAAATGTGAAAATTTCTGAATCAATGCAGGTTATGGGGTCACTTAGGCGCCAGATGAAGATGCTGAGAACTTCACAAAAACTGAGTATTTGATAGATTTCGTTAAATTAAACATTTTTTTTTTTATCAAAATGCATCGAAATATGATTCGTTCTCAAAAAACAGGGTGATGAATTTTTATAAAATATCGATTTTTCAACATCTGGTATCTTGAGTACGAATTATTTCTCGATACATCTTTGTAGGACAAAAGTTGTTCATTTTAGCGAGATCTACCGCATTCTCTGTTTTTGTAAAGTTCTGAGCAACTTCATCTGTCGCTTAAGTGACACCATAACCTGCATCGATGCAGACATTTTCAAATTTCTCAAAAACGGTTGCTCCTAACGATGTTGAGGTGGCATACCTTTCTTGCTTAGAAGAGGTGTGGGAACTGGATTTGAATATAAAAATCTACAATAGTTCACTTTTAAAAAAGTTAGGGCAAATTAAAGTAAATAATGATAACGTACGCAGCGCCCTCTAAGTGCTACATGAAAATAAATACCAAAATTTTGATTTCTTGCCTTAAAAAAACTCCGTTTACTAAATCTTGTGCAAAAAAATATCTTTTCCAAAAGTTATTCTAAATAATTGAAAATAAAATTTCAATTTCAACACCCTGTATCTCCGAAGCGAAACATTTACGGACCCTTTCTTATATAGACTTTTCACCTTATAAATAGCTGGGGACTCGTCCTGTAGAATATCGGACACTTATTAACTAACACCCTGTATATGACATGGATTTTAAAATTGTTAAAATTCTATAAAAGCACGTGTTGTCCTTGAAGAGGCAAACAACCGTGGCGAGTAATTTTATTCGACTGACTAGCCAAGACCACTGACAAATGACATGAGACAATTGATACATGATATATGACAGGTAACAGGTCTCAGGTATAATTACGTTAGGTTTTTGAGACTTGACGTCGGGGTCTCAATCTGCCTACTCCCCATGTCTCGTCACTGGTTCTCTCTAAGGTCTCAATCTGCCTACTCCTTCGAGAGAACTGAGGAATTGTGGGTTGAGGAACTGTATTTATAGTGGACGTGGCTGTAATGGCCGTGTGCAATGTATTGGCGCGAGGTGAACTATGGGCGGGAACTGAATTGGCGCTAGATGAGCTGTGTGCGGGAACTTGGTTGGTGGGAAATGAGTTTATGCGTGCAATGAGAGGCTTCCAGGTATTGGGAAGTCTACGTCCTCAACACTCGCGACGTAGACTTCCCAATACCTGGAAGCCTCTCATTGCACGCATAAACTCATTTCCCACCAACCCAGTTCCCGCACACAGCTCACTTAGCGCCAACCAAGTTCCCGCACACAGCTCATCTAGCGCCAATTCAGTTCCCGCCCATAGTTCACCTCGCGCCAATACATTGCACACGGCCATTACAGCCACGTCCACTATAAATACAGTTCCTCAACCCACAATTCCTCAGTTCTCTCGAAGGAGTAGGCAGATTGAGACCTTAGAGAGAACCAGTGACGAGACATGGGGAGTAGGCAGACTGAGACCCCGACGTCAAGTCACAAAAACCTAACGTAATTATACCTGAGGAGTAGGCAGATTGAGACCTCAGCGTAGAATTACGTTTTAACCTTTCATTAATTTTCTTTCTATTTCAGTTCTTGAAAATGGCTCCAAAATCGGAGCCGAAACGTCGAATTTCAACAAATTCTAGACGCGGTTCAACCCGAACTTTTAGATTTCAAATATCTGACCGCGGAAACCTATCTGAACATATATATATATATATATATATGTAAATGAAAGTGGAATTATTGAGGGGCTATATATAAATATATAAAAGGACAAATTATTGGGTGTAGAGCAACCGTATACACGTGTTTCAGACTTGTTGGTCATCTTCAGTACGGTGTAGCCAAGAGAATACGGTTGCTCTACATTTCAAGGGTTACACCCAATAATTTGTCCTTTTATATATTTATATATAGCCACTCAATAATTCCACTTTCATTTATATTTTCCTGGGTAGGATTGTCACGCAGGTAGCTATAACTGCCTCCGTGGCGACGTTAATTGTTGCCTTGTGAGCACAAAGTCTTCTAATCGAAGCCACAAATGTGCTGTTGGCTTCCCGTTGTTGACTTCCCTTGTTTCTTTCTTCGCAACCAAGTGTTGCACATCTTTGCACTTGGCTACACCGTACTGAAGATGACCAACAAGT
Organism: Chrysolina americana; assembly: GCA_958502065.1. Classification (NCBI taxonomy): domain Eukaryota; kingdom Metazoa; phylum Arthropoda; class Insecta; order Coleoptera; family Chrysomelidae; genus Chrysolina; species Chrysolina americana. Next base: position 6,282,210 of record OY293415.1, on the reverse strand, counting down.
CTGAAACACGTGTATACGGTTGCTCTACATTTCGAGGGTTACTCCCAATAATTTATATTATTATATTATATATTACTATAATTATATTAATATTATTATTATTAAGAATGAACATATCTCAGTAATAAACGACACTGCAATATATTGCATGAATTGTTCATAATATAAAAATAATGTTTGTCTGTTCAAATTTTACAATCGCTTTCAAATTGACTTCCTCAGCATGACTCTGCATCATCGAAGAGCAGAAAAGTGATTATTTATTTCAAAGTGACAATTGTCAATTTGACAGTGACAATTATCAGTTTTGTACTGAATATCAGAATCAAAATTGTATATATTGCGAAGATGAGTGTGTGAAAGTGTGTGTCCACATAATATTTACACACCACCCAATTGTGTGGACGTCCCCAGTTGTAGGTATTGACGAAATACATATGTTTTTTGGAGTGTATCAAAACAAGAGTCAGATTGGGTTATGACGCATGACAGAAGGGTATTGGTAGCGTATGTAACTTCGAAGTCCCCATTTGTCCAATCATTTCAGGAGTCCACACAATTATTGAGCGACCTGTATGTGTGTATACAAAGATGTATTCGTCCATCCTCCTATTTTGAATATTTATTGTCATAACTGATTTCCCTTCGGCATTCTTTTGTGTTCGCAAATTGTGACCTACTATAGATGAAAAGTCACACCGATGAATTAAACATAATTAAAGCGGTTGAATGTGGAATAATTTGGTTGCTTAACACTCTAGACTTCATTTGAATTGAAATGGTGAAGCAGCCCGCAGAGCTATGGCTTTCGGTATGCCGTCGGGAAATAGTGAGAGAAGTGAAAGGTCATGCGGAATTGGATAATAATTATCGTATGCAGTCGGTTTAGTTTTTTAATTTTTGTGATAATCGAGTCTTCGGAGATTGGACATGAGCTGGAGATGATGTGAGTGATTGGGACATTTAAGAAGGTTGATAGGAATGAGGAATAATTGAAAGAACATTGCGGAACTTGCAGATACTTACTGAGAATAATGAAGAAGTAAGTGAGAATTTCTTTTGGCGACTGTAGAAAATAAACGCGTGGTTCAAATTCAGTAGCGAAGAAGCAGTTTGTGGAACAGTAGAAGTTTTCTCTGTGAATATTCTTATAAATGTCAGAGAAAGAGCATAGAAACTTGGGTTTTCCGATACCAAGTTGTTGGAGAGAATCGGATTATAATCTATTTTGAGTTTATAGCGGCATTCAGCAATAACATTATTTCTTGGAGAGCAAAATAGTTATGTTTGTATCTAGTGCGCGAAATGCTACTTTGGTGATCGAGAACTGATTTTTTTTCGAAACGCAGTCGAATTAAAAAAAATAGTCGAGATCACCAAAGTATTTCGCGCATGAGATGCAAACAATATTTTTTCTGCAAACGTCAAAAAATATTGTGCTAAAATAAACAATATGCCCAGCTCAATATAAAAAATAAAATAGGTATAGTGTAAAATTTTGTCACAATTTGAAAAATATTAAAAAGCCTTAAATATTGTTAAACATTAAGAAATAAATGATTTCTTGGATTTTTGCTTGATTGAGGACCACTGAGGTTGAAATTTAAAAATCCCATATAGTTTACATGCAGTGTGCGAAGTAAGTATTTCGCACGCTACTTCGCGCACGGTGTCATGGTAACGAAGGAAAATGAAAAAAAGGGTCACTTCGCATATTGTTGTCAATGCGCGAACCTTGTCATTTTTTGACGTTTGTAGAAAAAATAATTAACAATACTCTTAATAATATAACACAGTCGAATCACATGAGTACCGATCTGAAATTGCGCACAAATTGCACGAAAAGTTTCGTGACAATCCCGGATAAAACCCAAAGTTCATCCAAGTTTCAAATAGAATAGGGTTGGTTCTGCCATTATTCTTTGACGAACTGTTCTCGTTTTTACAATCAGCTCTCTGTAGCAAATTCAAGGCCACTCAATGATGTTTGTTTACAAATTTATTTCCTTGTTTGAATTATTCTGTGACTATTCCTCATATAGTAGTTTCAAAGAAATGGGCGTAGGCTATAAAGTTTCCACCTTCCATGTTCTTAAAGAAAAATACAACTGCGACGTGTGGAAAATCAGTTCACAAGTTTTTGAAATGTGTCTGCTGTCGTCTTGAGTGAAAGGTGGTAACATTTAATGTCATTAATGAATGTCGATGACTAAATTAAAAGAAATGAAGGCATGTTCGACATGAATTAGTTGGAATATTAAAGTTGAGAAATTGTAATTCACTATTTATTCAGCTTAGTTTCAGTTATTGAATGTATAACTTAATTGAAAATAATCCGACAGATGATGCTTCTTCTCTTCACATTCCTTGATTATGGGAATTTATCTGTTAATTAACTCTACAAACTCTTTCAGGCTCGTTTTTCAAGGGTTCATCAAAATATTTAAACATTCACGACATCCTTTATCCTATTCATTGGAATGAAAGTTGAAATACAGGAAGTGTCAAACCAACATGATTATGCCAATATTCGACATCATTCTGTTTGTTGTGAATGAAGTTGTGAGAAAGATTGCGACTTGGATTGAGACAAAGTTATATAAAATAGCCTCAAGTAACTCTATAACTATATAAAGTGTTTATATGAAATTTTCGTAAGTTTCAATTTTTTTTATCTGTAGCTGGCAGTTGGGATTTTTTTAGTAACATTTTCACCATGAATGGAAACTTGTTCCCAAGAATATTTCATAAAATACTTACAGATGTAACATTTTTTCAGATCGACAGCCCAAAATTTGGAAGATATTGTTGAAGCATGGCAGATTTCAGTAAGCTAGTAACAATCAGAGCAATAGTGACTGTATTTTGTTGAAATAATTCAGAAGCTTTACGTAACAAGTCTGAATAGCTGATTATAGTTAAGTGCATGTTTATTACAGTGGTGTCAGAAGTGGGATTTTTAAAATAAATGAGTGTTCGCGTAGTGAACAGTCTCCGCGTTGAAAAACTGATAGACTAGTGACCCATGGACAGTTTTGCGCATTACGAGAAAATAAACTTTTTGTGTGATATAGACTGATATTTCGACTGAAGAAACTAAAGGGCGAAATGTTTGTGAGGAAAGTTCGCCTGGTCGATTTGAAGGTTGCGGAATAGAAGACCTGTAGAGAAGAACTCTAAAAAATACTCGCAGAACGACTGATTTGAAATAGAAGACCCAGACACTTTTTTATTCGAAGTTTCTGGAATCGATTTGAGTTCGATAATGAATAAACTAAGTCCCTGAAAAGAGAAATTCAAAAAAATTCTAAAAAATACGAATAGTTTGAAAGAGGAACTTCAACAATTTTAAATAGTTTGAAGGAAAAGCTTCTACAAAATTCGATGAGCTTGAAAGAAGAACTTCTATATAATTCGAGGAAGAAGAAAGAAAAATTACTACTACAAAATTCGAAAATATTGGAAGACAAACTACAGGAAAATGCGTGGAACTTAAAAGAAGAACTTTTTGGTGTTGCAAACCAGTTAGAAGTGAAAATGGTCACTTTCGAGACAAAGATCAAATGAAAAAAAAACATCAAAAATTATTTAATACTGCGCACATCACACCAACGTTTAATAAAAATTCACTGCTGGACCTAAATTTGAACTTAGATGAGATTCAAAAGGATTGATACATCTCAAGGACAGTCCTGGAACTGAAAAATTTGAAGCTGCGGCCAAAGCAAATGGATAGAATGCAGGAGAAAAGGCTGTAGCCCTAACACTGGCTAACGCAGAGAAGAAACGAATATTTTACAAACCCTCACCAGGACTATGTACAGCTTGTTAAAAATATTGAACTACAGTATGGACAGACCACCTTTAACACGTATACGGCTCACAGCTAATAAGCCTCTTCCACAAATGAAGCGAATTCTCACAAACATTTGTAGCAGACATTGCATGCTTGGTTCTCCTTGCATATTCAGCCACACTTTGTGGCCATAAAAACAGTCAAGCGTTGACACTAGCTCATCCAACACATCTCGTAGACGCAATGGCGCGCGTTTTGGAATTTGAGACAGCGAAACAATCCTGTGAAAGCCAGACTAGATTCAGAATCCTTGGGGAAAATTCACAAGAGCTTGTCAAACGGTCGAGTCCGGCTCCAGGATTGTTACAATATCATAGCAGTCAGTTCTGTTTGAATGCCATCATGTTTATAGCGAAAAATATTGATTTCTAGTCTAACGCAACCGTATAATTTTCTACTTCGAACTGTCTACTTGCGTTGCCTGTGTCATATTATTCGAATGGGTTGCCTAGCTTTCCGACATGAATGAGGCTGTGCTCTATATACTTTATTTCTTTTCAAACAAGTTTTCTGTTTCCTCATTATCAACGTAATAAAAATCCAATTTTTTTCGTAGTATGGAAACTTTCTTTGAAAACGGGGTTGATTTCATTGCTTTTGCTCGAAAGTATTGTCTAGCCTTCCAAAATAAATCAGTTATCAAAAAATAACCTCTCAACCATTATCACTAATCTCTGAATCCGACATTGCCCTTCAAATTACTTATTGCAGACATCCTGTGGGGTCTTTTTATGAGTCTCAGTGTACCTGACCCTTATTTCTGACTTCTCTTGCTTATTCCGCTGAAATCTCTCATAAATTCAAACAGAATATCGGAAGTAATGCTCATTAGTAGCAGCCAACTTTTTATAGTTTTTCACACAAATCATGCGAAGAATTTCATTCGCATGATTACGGTAATACGAAACCGAAACATTTTTATTATTGTTGTAAAAGCAGACCAGTTCATTTTGAATACAATGGCATCCGGCTTATCAATCATATTGTCGTTAGAACCACTAGGGAACAGAACGGGAATTGTTTCCACCAGAATGTGTCAACAGGTGATAAAACTAGTAATTCAGCTGGACTGGAAGGTTAAATATGACCGAAAACATTTTCCGAATTGATGTCAATAAGGGTGGTTACACATACCGAAAGAAAATAAAGATATTCGGTTTGAGATGTCGATGTTCTCTTGTTTGTGTGTGGCGTGTGGCCGGCCTGCTTTAGTCGAGGAAAAATCTATTAACGTGCATACGAAGGAAAAAATCATTATCTATTCGAATTACTGTGAAATACTGCGTAATCACTTTGTTTACTATTTTATTTTATTTTCATTTCCTACGGCTAAGTTTAGCAGCATGTTCATTTCCTACGACTTTCACTCTATTAAACAATTTTATGATGATGAATAATATGAAATCGATGAGATTGAATCAAGTTTGTTAATTAATAAAGAAAAATGGTGGATTACGTAATCCGAATCTTCCTCTAAAGATCCTATACAAAAGGCATTGTCGTCGGCAAGTATTCAACAGAAAACAACTACTGCACCCTACGACCGTTGCATTATATTCATTTGATAATTGGCAAAGTTTTCTACAACCTTTGCAATGCATTTTAAATATCAAAGCTGAAATTATTATTCGATTTAATTTGGGGAACATCTCCGTACCGACTAATAATGAATTATGGTGAATTACGTAGTCCAATCTTCCGCAAAAAACCTATACAATAGGTATGGTCGTCGGCTATTGAACAGAAAACAACTACTGCCCCCTACGACCATTGAATTATATCTGTTTAATACTTGGCAAAGTTTTCTACAAGAACCACTTTGCAATGCATTTCAAATATCAAAGCTGAAATTATTTTTCGATTTAATTGGGGGAACACCTCCGTACCGGTTTCATGGTCATTGCCAATCATCAGCGAAGGCTAGTTCGACCCAATTGAATCGAAAATTCCTTTCATCCTAATTGGAAATCCCTGAGACAAACACTGAAGTATGAATTCAGCGCCATCTCTGGTTTCCAGATTGAAATGCACTCCGACTACGTGTCGACTTCAATATGAAGCCAGAAACATCATGAAAGATGGGCGACACTACTACCATCTTTCATGATCTCCGTACCGGTTTCATGGTCCTTGCCAATCATCAGCGTAGGCTAGTTCGACCCAAATGAATCGAAAAATCCTTTCAGCCTAATTGAAAATCCCTGAGACAACTACTGAAGTATGAATTCAGCGCCATCTCTGGGTTCCAGAATTAACTAGCCTTCGCTGATAATTGGCAAGGACCATGAAACCGGTACGTAGGTGTTCAGCTATGAGCTATGATATTTACAATGCATTGCAAAGTTTGTTCTTGTACAAAACTTTGCAAAGTATCAAAAATATTTATTTCAACGATCATAGGGAGCAGTAGTTGTTTTTGTTGAATACTTGCTGACTTGCCTATTGTATAGGATCTATAACGAAAATTCGGATTACGCAATCCACCATTTTTCTTTATTAGTTCAATGGTCTTACGACAAGTTGTGTCGCCCCTCCTCATGAAGTTTGTTATTGATATTACTCATATAAAGTTTATTGACTAAGTAAGTTGGATTATGGTCGGCTGTGAAAATGGAGAATTGTTGCGCGGGTAATTTCTTGTTCAAAAAGACTTATTTCTCACTCCGAGGTACAAAGCTACATATTTTCATACACTTATCTACTACTCGTGTAGAAATTGTACGGTCAAACTGACAATATTTTTGACGAATGACATGTGAACGCGCACGATTGTCAGTTCAAATGTGTATCCCTAGGACGATTCGGGTTCTCACTAGAAATATTTGGTAGGAGACGGGTTATGTCGACGGATGATTTTTTTGTAGTTACGCACGCCAAGCCAAATCAAATAAAACTACAGCGACCATAATCGATTCTTTTCTATTCCGCACTTGGCGATTGTAACATGTATTGTTACAACACAGTTGGAGCTCATGAGTGCGAAAGCATTGGCGTGTTTCCATAACCTCTTTTATTCAGTGGCGGTTCTACGGAGGTTTTTGTGCAAAAAAGTTGTTTGAATCTTCACGGATAGCTCTCAAATTTTACAGTTGCTTTAGCGCATGGCAGTCCAGTACCCCATGTAATTATCGGTGAGTGGTGGTAGTTCACCCTGTAAGTATTCTAGATAGGTGCTTGTTAAAATAGCAACCTTGACTCAGAAGAAACAGTTACTTATATTATTCCTGAGACAGTATTTTTTTTTCGATTTTCACCAACCCTCTGATTTTTATTTCAATCATTTATGTACCCCCAGATTTGTTCAATGAATTTTGTATGACTAAAGGATTCGCCTGGATTTACTTCTTGAAATTATTCAACGAAGTAGATCGAAAGTCCAAGTCATTTTTGAAACCACCTTGGCAGTCTGAAGTATTAGAACATCCTTACAAATCCTCAAAAGCTATTTTGAATTTGTATTGTAATGAAAACGCACTCAATTATAATCGACAAATTTGTTTGGACTCGTGAACTAAATCTTATAAATCCTTTTAAATAATTTAGTAATTTATATCATTATCACTAAGCCTACTCTGTCTTTTTTCAAACTCTGATTTTCACTGATTGTGAACCTACTCTGCCATCCCTGCTCGAGATTCCTGTATTTATACCGGAGAAAGGTTTTAGTTGGATCATTCTAGATCTCCGAGAGATGTCGCTGACATTTAGAACAGTTTGAAACACTCAGTGACTGGTCTAGATGTTTCTTACATGGCTCTTCTTCGATGTGATTAAAAAAGCAGTCTCGAATGATGTCATGCATTGTTAACAAGCCGAGCTCGATTATCCAAACACAAGAGGTCAGATTTGGCTCCAGAATAGTTACTATATATTCTAATAGAAGTATGATGTGATACAAACGTTTTCATGCGAAATTTTTCCTAATTTATATCTTTCCTTGGAATTCATGACTGTTTTAAGTCTTTTTTTTTGTTTTTATGCCCCCTACGAACGACAGCCCTCAGAAGTCGTAACTTGTAATGAGGATTAACGAGGTCTTACCTTTTAACGTGCGATTCCTAGCACTTTTAGTCTGTTGGTTTAGTTTAGTTCAGCTACCGTGGTGGATAAGTCGGGTCAACAGATGAAGGCATGCAATGCTTCCCAATTGCGGAGACCTCTTGCATCGCTGGCCGATTTACGTAGACGGTCTCGGTAGTTTCATTATCGATCGTGCTTGGGATCGCACCTTAAAAGGAATGGCCTCCGTCTTGTCTAGCCAAGCTTTTGCAAGTCTCGATGACTTTTAAACTTTTCTGGTATTATATTGTTGATGAGTTAGAAATATTTAATTACGAATGGTGTGCGAGCAGGACCCAGAAGAATTAGTAAGGGTGAATTCTGCGTGGGGTGACGGCTTTTTCTATAAATAGGACATTTTTTTATTGAAACGAACATATATCATTGAGGGTGATGATTATTATATGCAGCCGAGGATGCGATAGCACGTGCTTTCTATACGCGCCTAATTCGGAGCTACTTCTCCTCGTGCAAGTTGGTCGTAGTGGTCGTGATGGTAGAGCGCTTGCCTCGCAATCACGGGCGTGGTTTCGATTCCCAGCATGGCATCCAACAGGTGGTCAGTTTACTCAATCCCTCTCATATCTGAGTCGTTATGTGCAATTTCAATAATTCGTTCGAAAGATCTGTCTGCAAATATATCATTTAAAAAGCAATTTACTCACTTTCTTCTGATACTTCTTATGCTAGATTGGGGGGAGAGAGGGCCCTTTAATGCATGGGAAATTGATACACTTCGTTTTTCCAACTAACAAATGAACCAACAGTGTTCCACCAAGAAGTGAAAGATGGCGTTACTCCATCTTCATTTGCCCACAAAGTATATGCGCTCTCTAGTGAGAGGCAAAGGACGATCCAGACATGTTATAACGTATCAAAAGTACAATCGTCCTACTGAAATGAGTGTCTACGTATTGCAAGAGACGATAGCCTATATCTGATAGTAAAATTACCTGATTTTATTCGTTTTCTTTTGATTTTTTGCCGTGTAATATTCTCTGATTTATTATTATTCATTTTTTTGAATAAGTTTTGCAATTTTTGGTATTGCAACCAGCTGGAGCCGAACCAATAATGCATTCGTCACCACCGCATTCCGATGAGTCGGGGATTCCAAGTGCTTCGAGATGCGGATGATCCGATATCGACTGGAATGATACCGAATCATCGATACCGTTTTGACTTGCTCTCTGTGTGGATATACGAGGAAGCATGTACAGCTGACAGTAGAGTAGACAATCTTCCGTCGATATACAAGTACAACGTTTTGCATAGCAGTATCAGTGAGAAATAAATTAGTCTACTTAGTTGGCTTATATAAATTAGCTAAACAGTAATTGTTAAAATAAATCAGATAGGCAGAGTTGAGTGTATTCTTGCTACAATATTTAATTTACAGATATATTTGATTTGTGTTTGTTTCATGATAATAAATCATTTCATGCAGTTTTTATTGGTTACTAGAGTAAGAATTGAAGGAGTGAGTGGATGAAGGAGGTACGTAACATTTGTACTTATAAAAATTTTCACTCACCCCTTCAATTACTTGATGCATGTAGATTAGTATCATTCTACTCCAGATATTGGTCAGTTGCAAACAAATGTCATATATCAGATAATTAATTTTCTTGAATTTATCAATCAAGCTTTTCTAATGTAGCTGATATAATCAGAAACAGTAATAATAAAGGTGTATGATAGATAATATACCTAAAGATTTTTTCTTTTTTTTTTATAAAATGAATGCATATTAGGGAAGCACACAAAAAACTCTCAAGGTACCCCTTACCTAATTAATTTTTTATCACTACTTATAATGATTTCAAAAACTGTACAAATCGTTGTACAAGGTATCCCAAAACTTAACGTCATCCTCTGGAGGTCTGATAGTTACAATTCAAAATGAAATTATCACTGCTATACCTATGGAGGAAAAAGTATATTTGCCCGATTCAAAATTTAATTTATTTCATGAGCCTCTTAGAATCTTCATACTCTAAACAAAATCATCAAGATTACCTGGAAAGTTATTTGAAAAAATTGCTTATTCAGTGTAGTTTTTGACATGATACAACATTCACCATTTTCCACTTCAGTAATAAACATATTGCTAGTTTACTGCAGAAGGAGAGCTCATTGTTGTTTTTTTCTTCTAAGGTATCGCACCAATAATTTTATTTTGGCTTGTAATACACAGAAAGGTGTTTCTGCTTCTGACCCGGATGGGCGGGTTCCCCTGTTAGTTGGAGGAACCTATGAAGGTTCCTCTAGAAGTCTTGGGAGGTTTTCCTGCTAACTTGTGCTCTGGGCGTACCTTCGGTTCCTCTGGTTCCCCTTTCTCGGGTGCCTACCTCCGCATTGAGGTTTGCACCGCAGTTTCACCCTTTGGGTTCCTTGGGGCGGCGACCTTGGGCGGTTGGCTTGACTCCCCTCGAATAGGTCCCAGAAATCCCTGTTTCGGATTCCCTTTTAGGTGGATTCGGGGTCTCTGCTAACTTGTGTTTCTTTGGTTCCCTTTTCTCGGGTGCCAGTCTCATCTCGGGTCGGTGCTTTCGGTACGGTTGGCTTGGCTCCCCTCGAATGGATTCCAGAGGCCCCTGCTGGTGTAATCTTTTAGTCGCCTCATAGGACAGGCGATCTGGGATCAATTCTTTCTAGCCCCGAGTCCGCAGGAGCTAGAAAGAAATAGAAGGGTTATTCCAGGTTGCATAATGAAACTCTTTACTTAAAAAATGAACTCATGAAAGTACCAATATCTCCAAAACTATCCATATTTTACTCATATTCTGATCAGTCATGAACTGGACTATCAGTACTGTAAAGGATGACGTTGAGTTTTGGGACACCCTGTATGTAAGCAGAGATAAAATCATGAATTGAATAAGAAATGTTTCGATTGAACAGGCAGTGTGTTTTAATATCTGAATGCTGATCCTAAGAGGCGATAAACTATGGATGATTTCAAGAAAAATTCGTCATGAACTTAAGTCCGCAACAGCTCTATTTTTGAGATACAGGATGTTGAAATTAATAGAAAATCAGTTTTTCCCAAATATCTGTATTACCGCGTTATATACTCTTTTGAATCTTGGTATGATTTTTTTTATTTTCATCACTGCCATCCCTGTTACTATGCCCTGCAATATTGAAAAAAATTATACAGTCTTATTTCAAATTAATATCATTTTTATAATGATACAGCAAACTTTTTTCGTTTCAAAAAATTTAATATATTTATTTACTTCTCTAAGCTACTTTTTCTGTTAGTATCGATGAATGCATTTAATTTTTTTAATTCGAAAATCATCTAAGAAAAAAGTCAGAAGACCATTTTTATGGAAAGATAGAGGACAATTATAAAAATTATTATTATAAAGAATAAAAACAGTGGCGTATTATTTTATTGAGAGGATTATACTCGATTCCATTATTTTCAATTTTATATACGAAATAAGTGGTTTTGCAGTAAGCTGCTGCTCCTTCTCGCCATGCTAATTCCTTCCGGTTCATTTTCGTCATATTATGATGATCTGGCCATTACAAATACTTCAGATTTAATAAGAGCTGATGCACTAGATTTTTCTCTTTTCGGGTAGTGCTTGTAGGATTTTACGTTTAGCATTACGTGCAGCTCGTGATGAATTAACCTGAACGTCGGTGAAAGGGTTACATGCAATATTGAATTTACTTTGTAGCATTTTAGCGCATATTAAATGCTCAATCTTGCAATATCACATTCAATTTCTCGATGGAAGTATCTGGCATAAATCTATATCTTTTTGCACCGCAAAACGAATGAATAAGTGAACAAACCGCCATAGTGCATTTGTCGCTGTAGAAGTTGCAGCTAACTTTTGCCGCTGTCAAAGTGATAATTGCGCTGTGGCATATGTGATTTTATATATATATATGAGTTGAATTGTCTACAGTTTTTTCAATGACTGGAGTAGTGCAATTGGTCCGCAGTTGATGTTTTCACACATTCTAATGCAAAACACATTTTCCACTAGTAAAATCGCACTTGTTGCGTTTCACTGGAAGTTTTAATTTTAATCGATGGAATCAACTTTGGTAATTCCGAGGTGTATAATAACAATAAGTATCAACGATTATCAAATGATGATAAACGATTATCAAGTAACGTTGAACTTACACTCTGCCGCCCACGTACCTGCAAATCCGCACCCGAATCGCAATCGGCTCTCGTACTAAAAAAACCCTGGCAGTTTCACGTTCGTCTTTCTCTACCGGTAACGAGTGTGACGTAGTGCGTCGCGTCACGAATCTGACACTCGCCGCCTCGTTCGGAGTATCTCTTCTAGTCTCCTCTCGTCTTTCTAGCAAATTAATTCGTTTCTCTTTTCGGTTTCTTCTCCGTCGGATTTCAAAATTATAAATAAGTGCGCTCCGGTTTGTTGTAGATGTGGAAAACCGCGTTAACATATTTGGTGAAGCGACTAGTGTCTTAAGAGAATCCGTGTGTAATAATTTTTCGTAGGGCCGTACAGAGCCGGATCTATAAGTAATGTGAAGTGTTTTTGTGTCGTTTGGCAGCTAGTCAGGATTACGTCTCAACGTTGGTGGTACAGGAGTGAAGGGGAGGATTCATTGCCATGGTTAGTTTTTCGGTTTTTTGTTTATGTACGGCTGTTTTCTGTTCCATTCAAGGTTATCTCGGACCACGTCTGTAATCAGCTGGCTTATGCTTGCGCAAGATGTTTACTGAGGAGTTGATAACGTCATGGCCGACTCTATCTATCTATCTAGCTATCCTAGGATAATCTTGTAATAGTCATATTTTTCTTTGTAATTGCAGGTATTTTCATTGCGAAGTTTTGGATCCTGTTGTTTGTTTTTATACATCAGAAAAAGTGTACCGTTATCGAATTATCGAAGATAATACAATAAAATCATGCCGTTCATATATTCTTTTTCTCCTACCTCGTATACTAATGCTTTTCTTCCGCTTATTTCGGGTGAGGACACCCCTGATACCTTTTTGCCATGTACAGTTAGTTGTTGGTCAGCGTCGGATTGTTGGCCTGCTGTGAAATTTACGAATGGAGCCTCCCAATTGGGAATCCACTACGAGTCCGTTCAATCACTTTTTTGTTCGTTGTAGAGCCAAAGAGTGACTGACTGAAAATGCCCCAAGCACCCTCATTTGCTGTCCGATTCAATGATAATATTCCCCAATGCGGGTAAAGGACGGTTATTATTATTATTTACTGTAGGTGACCAGCAAATATATTTGCTGATAACTGGTCCTGATTTCAATTATAACGTCAACAACTGTCATTTTGTTTTCAATATGTTTATTGACTTCATAGCTTTGGAACTATGAAAAATAAAATAACATGAAAATGAAAATCTCAATATGGGAAAGAAATGAAACCAACAAATTCGTGGTCTCAATATTTCCGCATAAAATTTTCAACTTTGGATACTTTCCAAAGTTTTTTTGATAGCTAGTCAGTCGAAGTGAACATAACTGATATCTCCTATGGATACCTATTTTAATTCCATCGTCAACTTTTGTATAGGTACAGCAAATGTAACATGTATCAGTAATAAACATTATGTTGTTTAACTGTCATTAAATTGGGATTTTAGTCTGAGTAATACAAACTCTGATTTCTTAGAATGGATGTAAATATTAACCCATTGTCTACCTGGGTAGTTTACGATCCTTGCCAAGCATAGATGTTAGGGTATCCAGGGTAGACTTAATGCAAATATCACACAGGTAATTTTTTAATGGTGATTTTGGTTTGTTTCAGATCGTTATTATTTTCCTGATCATTCGGAATATGTGGTTTGAACACATTTTCATCTTTTGATCTATCAAAACTTGTTATTTCTCATTCAAATAATGGACATTTAATATGCCTAAATCCTTATTTTTATTATTGTTCGACTGGATTTGTTCTGTGGTGCTTTTTTATGGTTTGATGTGAAATAATGGCCAGAAAATATTTTGAATGGTATTGCAATACTGCTTTTTGAGAGAAGATACCATGGTTGTTCTACTGAATCACAATTGTGATGAATAGCACGAAATACGGTAAATTTTCTTTTTGGAATTCGTTTTAAAGCTTAATTAGGTATAGATTTTGAAACTATACCCAATTCATTTATTTTTAATAACAAAAATCCCAACAGGTAAAAAAAATCCTACATAATTGTTTTGTTTTTTGTTAAACTTGATTGACATTTGCTAGGGCATCTGCGATCTCATTCCCCTTGTGATCTGTTGTCCAAATAAGTTCTACACTGTTCTGTGCTCCTAGGTCGTGGCTGTTTTTGTATGTCTCCCAAACCAATTTGGAAGTGAATCTGCATGATCGCAGAGCCTTTGTTGCCGCCTCCCTCCTTAGAATCTCTATAGTGCAGACGGAAATAGCAGTTAACTTGGCTTGGACGGAGGCTTGAGTACCGAGGCTTAGACTAATGACTTGCCCGTATATGTCAGCCCCTACCCCATTGCGTCTGTGTACCAGATTTTCCCCCTTGACAGCATTGGTAAGGCTCTTGATATGGCTTCCCCTTTTTGAATGATGGTGGTGAATGTTCCATCAAAGGACTAGGTTGGTATAATTTTGTCCGACTGCATCTTCAGATGCGTCGATTCTGAATACCTCCATTATGTTGGAATGGCCAAAGGTTGTTGCCGCTTCATTGACCCATACACTTTAGTCTGGAGGCTTCTATACTCGCCACCGCTATAATGTACAGATGCAAAGGAGGGAGGTACAGAATCACCTCCAGGCTAATCGTCGGTGTGTTGTCATTGTATCATTAAGAATTGATCTTGTGGACAAAGCTTGCGTTAAATAAATATATATGTATAAAAGTATAAAAATATAAAAACAGTTTGTTTTTCTAAACTGAAGTTAAGTTAAAGCATAAAACTATACAGTTATAAGTCAATGTGTAACAGCACAGTTAAAATAGTCATCAGTTTTGTAAAAACTCTGTTAAAATAGTCAGTTTTTTCAGTGAGATTGCTCTAAAATTTTACAGTTGTATTTCCACATGATACTACTACACCATTTTATTTTCTATGATAGTTCACTCTATATGTGTTTGTAACATCTTCATATGTAAATAGCCACGTTGCATTTTATGAATCGCTTTAGAAATTATCACATGCTGGACGAAATTGCAAATTAACATCGTTGACCAAAATTAAAATAATGTTTCAAAAAAATTACTTCTATACATCTCACATTCTTGGATAGATGATTCTGAATTGTCTGCTTTCCTATTTGCAAAAATTATTCTCAACGTTTTAATATAGAGTAGACGAAGGTTTTGTTTTTGTCAATATTTTTACGTAATAGTTGCATTTTTTGAAAATTCCTAATTTGACTCTTCTACGAATAACTGAATACGTACTAATTTACATAATTCGTTTGCTACAACATGAGTTCCAGAAATGAAACACGTATTTTATTATAGTTGGTCGTTGGCAAAGTTCCCTTCTGATGCCACCGACAAATCAGAAATCTTTAAGAATGATAAACGGGTGAAGGGTGAAAATGTTTTATGAGGAAAGTTATTTCTTGGCAAGTAACGATCACGAAAAGTTCGAGGATGTAGCATATCGTAAGTTAACAGAGTTCCAGTAGCGGAAAATTGGAAATTTATTCCCTTAGTATCGCTATGAATTCAGATGTGGTTAAGAATGAAAAAGGCAAAACTTTTCGTAATTAGGGT